>OU342745.1:364276877-364698060 GCA_910589775.1 Avena eriantha | reverse complement strand
TACTGATAGCACTTGTACTGTCTGACAAAAGTGGAGTGGGCGTCGGAACAGAGACCCCAAAATCTGCAAGCAACCACCGTAACTAGGTCACCTCAGCAGTCACCAAAGCCATAGCCCGCAACTCAGCCTCAACACTCGAACGGAAAACCGCTACCTGTTTCTTCGTCTTCCAAGCAACAAGCGAACCACCAAGAAACACACAGTAAGCAGAAAGTGAACGACGATCCGTAGGATCATTCGCCCACGTAGCATCCGAGTAGCACTGGAGCTGGAGAGAGCTAGAACGAGGGAAGAAAAGGCGACGAGTAATCGTACCATGAAGATAACGAAGGACACGGAGGAGATGACCGTAGTGAACAGTGGTAGGAGCTGAGACAAACTGGCTCAGAATATGAACAGGATAAGAGATATCAGGACGAGTGACAGCAAGATAAACGAGACTCCCAACAAGATGGCGATAATGAGTGGGATCGGGAAGAGGATCACCATCCGTAGGACGAAGCTTAACATGAAGCTCCATAGGAGTCTCAACGGTGCGCTCATCCGCAAGAGCAGCCCGAGCAAAAAGATCCTGAATATACTTTTCCTGAGAGATAGAAAACCCATCAGAAGTGGATGAAACCTCAATCCCAAGAAAATAGCGAAGAGGACCAAGATCAGTCATAAGAAACTGATCACGAAGACGAGCCTTGACAAAGGCAATATACTCAGGATCATCACCAGTAATGATCATATCATCAACATAGAGAAGGAGAAGAGTGCGTCCACGAGAAGAAGTGTGAACAAAAAGCGCTGGATCATGAGAACTAGGAGAGAAACCAGCAGCAGTCACCACAGAGGCAAAGCGCTCAAACCAGGCACGAGGGGCCTGTTTCAGGCCATAAAGAGAACGTCGAAGACGACAAACCATCCCATCGGGAACAGAATACCCAGGAGGAGGCTCATATAAACCTCCTCACTCAACTTGCCATTAAGAAAAGCATTCTGAACATCAAGCTGGGACACAGACCAGCGTCGGACAGAAGCAACAACAAGAAGAGTATGCACAGTGGTCATATTTAAGAACGCGTGTGGCACCCAAATGGAGGAAACGTGCCTTGCTGATAGCGGCACCACAAATACCATCTTGAGAGAACCAAAGTACTTTGAGTCTATTACCAAAAACCCCGGCAACATAATGATGATCGCCGGCTGCGGTCCGAATGTAGTTGGCTCCGGAAGAGCAACTATCATACTCCCGAATGGAACAACTTTGATCATTGAAGAAGCATTGTTGTACCCGGAGTCGACTCGTACTCTCTTGAGTTTTAGAGACATCCGCGCAAATGGTTTCCATGTTGAGACCGATGATGATGAGAATGGAAAAGAGTTCCTACTTATTACCAAGCGTGACGGAAATGGTAAACATGTTGTCGAAAGACTTCCTTCATTAGCTACTGGGCTGTACTACACCAAGATAGTAGCACCACCTATTTACACTACCCTTAAGACTGTCTTTAGAAGTTCTGAACTATTCTGCCTTTGGCATGATAGGTTAGGCCATCCCGGTCTTCGGATGATGAGAAATATAATTAACAACTCGAATGGTCATAATGTTAGTGTGAAGAATTTCCCGAATCCTGAGATTTCGTGTGCTCCGCATGCGCTACGGGGAAATTGATCATTAGACTGTCTCCCCTAAAGGTGAAAGATGAAATCCTCGCGTTCTTGGAACGTATACAAGGGGACATATGTGGTCCAATTCAACCCCTCTCGGGGCCGTTTCGGTACTTCATGGTGCTCATTGATGCTTCCTCTAAATGGTCCAATGTTTGCCTGCTGTCAACAAGGAACCATGCTTTTGCAAAGTTGATCTCTCAGATCATACAAATACGGAATAAATTCCCTGATTATCATTTAAAGTCTATTCGAATGGACAATGCCGGAGAATTTACTTCCAAGGCATTCGATGATTATTGCATGGCAACAGGAATCAAACTTGAGCACTCCGTACCCCACGTCCACACTCAAAATGGACTTGCAGAGGCATTGATTAAAAGAATCAAATTCATTGCCCGACCACTTCTTCAGGGTTGTAATTTACCAACTACATGTTGGGGTCACGCGGTGTTACATGCTGCCAATCTCATCAACTTTCGACCATCAGCCTACAACATCCACTCTCCTATCCAACTTGCGCAAGGGTCGGCACCGAAAATTTCCCACCTTCGCAGGTTCGGTTGCCAGGTATATGTACCTATACCACCACCCAACGATCAGCAATGGGACCGCTCCGAAAGTCGGGGATATACGTTGGTTATGAGACTATGTCTATAATCAGGTTCTTGGACCCCATGACAGGCGACTGTCACACGGCCCGTTTTGCTGACTGCATTTTTGACGAGGATCTTTTTCCGACTTTGGGGGGAGGTAATCAACCCCTGGATGACAAAAGTCATGAAATTACGTGGACAGCCACGGGGATCCATGCTCATGACCCGTGCACTGTTGAGTCTAATCGAGAAGTCCAAAAGATACTAGATTTACACTCCTTAGCGAATCAACTGCCTGATCATTTTAGTGATTTAAAGACTGTGACAAAGTCGCATGTGCCTGCACGCAATGCACCGGAAAGGGTTGAAATACCAAAGAAAAATGATGGTATACCCGCTCCTGTCCTAAGGCCTAAGAGGACGAGGAATCCGGTTTCTCGAATCCCAAGTACCCGGGGACGCCCGAAGAAAAAGGATAAGAGAGATTTATTACGGTCTACCCCTGAAGAGGGGAGCCAGTTGAGACCTGGCACAAGTACGGACGTTTTAGTGCACGAAATCCTGGACTTGAATTTTCCTATATAGGAAATACCTAGCGAAGTTGTGTGCGCACACATCGGAGCGGGAAAACTAAAGGACCTAGCCCCCGGATTGGGAAATTCGATGGAGCAAGAGGATGTGCCTGATGCACTCCATGACGAAATGGCCATTAACTATGTTAATTCGGGTGAGTCATACAACCGAGCCATGGCAAATGTCGACGTTAATTTTGCCAAGAAAATTGCCTCAATCATAGATCTTGACCCTGAGCCTAACACGCTCGCTGATTGTAAGAAAAGGTCGGATTGGAAAGATTGGCTGGAGGCAATCACTACTGAATTATTATCGTTAAACAAAAGAGAGGTATTTGGGCCTGTTTGTCTAACTCCTCCCCACATTCGCCCTGTTGGCCATAAGTGGGTTTTTGTTCGAAAGAGAAACGAAAATAATGAAGTAGTAAGGTACAAAGCAAGGCTCGTTGCCCAAGGTTTCACTCAGCGACCAGGTGTCGACTTTGAGGAAACTTACTCCCCAGTCATGGATGGAATTACCTTTAGATATTTGATCTCAATGGCAGTAAATATGGACTTAAAAATGAAACTTATGGATGTTGTCACCGCTTACCTATATGGTAACTTGGATTCGGACATATACATGAAAGTACCTTAAGGTATCCCTGTTCCGAACCAGGATAGAGCAAACAGGGGTTTATACAGTGTTCAGCTTAAGAAGTCACTGTATGGACTTAAACAGTCAGGTAGGATGTGGTATAATCGTTTAAGCGATTTCCTTCATCAGAAGGGCTACACGAGCAATGAAGATTGCCCATGTGTTTTTATACGGAGATCCCAGGATGGTTTCTGTATTATCTCGGTGTATGTGGACGATTTGAATATAATCGGTACACCTGAGGATATTGAGGAAGCGAGTTCCTACCTGATGTCGAAATTCGAGATGAAAGACTTAGGCAAAACCAAATTCTGCCTAGGTCTACAACTTGAGCATTCCCCTGCTGGGATTCTATTGCACCAGTCGGCCTACACCCAGAAGGTGTTGGAACGATTTGGGTTTGACAAAGCATACCCTTCCAAGACCCCGATGGTCGGAAGATCTCTGCAGCAAGACAAGGACCCGTTCAGGCCTAAAGAAGAAGGGGAGGAAATTCTGGGACCGGAATTATCCTACTTGAGTGCGGTTGGAGCACTTATGTACCTCGCAAATTGCACACGGCCGGATATTGCATTCGCCGTCAATCTACTTGCTAGGTATAGTTCTGAGCCTACCAAAAGGCATTGGAAGGGCGTTAAGGATATTTTTCGGTACCTACAAGGGACCAAAGACCTTGGATTGTTTTACCAAAAGAACCAAGACCTATATGTTGTAGGCTATGCAGATGCTGGGTATCTTTCAGACCCGCACACGTCCAAGTCACAGACTGGATATGTTTTCCTTTGGTGGAACAGCGATTTCCTGGAAATCGTCTAAGCAAACTCTTGTGTCAACTTCGACGAACCACTCGGAAATCATTGCATTATATGAAGCGTCATGAGAGTGTGTATGGCTTCGACGAGTAGTCAGCCACATCCAGATGTCATGTGGGTTGAACACCGTACAAACCCCAACAATTATCTATGAAGATAATGTTGCTTGTGTTGCACAAGTCCAGACGGGTTACGTGAAGAGCAATCTTACAAAACATATAAACCCCAAGTTCTTCTATGCACATGAATTGCAAAAGATGAACGAAGTAAAAGTATTGCACACCAAGTCATGTGAAAATCTTGCTGATTTATTTACTAAATCATTGCCAGCATCTTTTTTCGAGAGATGTGTTCGTGGAATTGGTATGATGAGACTGAGGGAGATGCAAGGTTCAGGGGGAGAATCTTCACAAACTCATCGCTAAAATCTCGATCCCGATGATTGAGTACTTAACTTTACAGTTAGGTGAATTGTACTCTTTTTCCCTTAGTGAGTTTTTATGAAAGTTTCTCACGTGAGGTTTTTAACGAGGCAATTCGTGCAACATAACAAGAGGTATACCATGTACTTTTCTCCATATTTTTTCCAATGGTTTTTTTTGGAGTTTTAAGGCATGAATATACAGATAAGATACCCAGGGGGAGTGTTGGGAAACTGGGCGGGTAGGGGCCCATACGGTGTGGCCTCTAACAGGCTAGGTTAGCCCATGTGGGCCTGTAGTCTATAAATAGAGGAGCAATCATTGTACGTAGGTGAAAAAACAGAGATATCAATAAAGAGCTCCTTCTTCCTGTGTCAATTTGTTGTGTGATTCGACTCTAGTCTCCTTCCTTTTAGTGGAGTAGCCTCGGGACCGACCGGCCGGCAGGGGTTGCGAAACATCCAGTTCGCAAGCAGCACGGCACGGGATTTCCTGCTCCTAAATAGCAACCGGCCTGGCCATCTCCAATTCTCCATCGCTACGCCCTCTGCCCCTTGATTCATTCCCGCAAAAAAGCCAGCCACCACCGATCCCCTCTCCCTCTCCACCCATCGGCAAGCAAGCGATGGACATCATGGATCCCTACACCTCCGAGCTCCTTTCCGCTCTGGCGCTCCCCGGCGCCTTCCCAGGCCGTGCCGCCGCTCACCAGAAGGAGTTCGATGACGACTACCTCCGGGCCATCGGCGCACTGCCTCGCCATTCAGGCGCCTACTTTGCTCCCGCCTCGGCCTCGTCCATGATGCTACCGCCGCCGGGCGACCTGTTCGACGCCGCCGCCCACGTCATCCAGCAGCCCGCCGTCGAGGCGTCCGTGCTGCACCAGCAATCCAAGCAGCAGCGCGACCGAAAGCGCGTCGCTCCGGTGTCGCCGGACATTGCCGCCGCCGCCAAGCGCCCGCGGACCTGCCCCTGGGTGCCGGACTACGACGCCGACATCGACGTCAACCTGCGGGAGAAGGAGAGGAACGCCAAGCAGCAGCCCTCGCCGGACTACCTGAGGACGGTCCAGGGGGACCGGATGGACGAGACGATGCGCGCCGACCTCGTCACGTGGATGGACGACTTCACCAAGCACTTCCAGCTCGCTCCAGGGACGCTTCACCGCGCCGTCTCTTATGTCGACCGCGTCCTCTCGGTGCGAACCCTTCCGACGACTTGCATCGACTACGAGCTCCGCAGGCTGAGCGCCGCCGCCGTCTTCACCGCCGCCAAGTACGAGCAGCGGAGCACCATCCGCAAGCTGAACGCCAAGGACATCGCCGCGTACTGCGGGTTCGCCACCGGCAAGGAGGTGACCGACTTGGAGCGCGAGATGCTGGCGACACTCCGGCACGAGCTCGGTGGCCCAACGGCCAACACCTTCGTCGACCACTTCACCCGGAACAGCAGAGGACAGAAGAACATGGAGATTCGGAGTTTGGCGCATCAGCTCGCCGACACATCGCTCCGTGACTACGGATGCCTGCAGTTCTTGCCTTCTGCCGTGGCCGCCACGGCGCTCTTCCTCGCCGGTCGTATGCTCAAGCCGGCGGACAGCCAAGAATATTTCGAGGACCTGACAGGGTACAAGCCCGTGGACCTGATCAATGGCATGTACTCGATGTTCAGGACGAATCCCAGTTCTCCTCTCGTGATCTTGCCGGCGTTACGGCAGTACCTGTAGGCTTCTAGCTATAGGATTTTGCCTTGTACTCGTATGTGCATTTGAATTAGTTCTTGCCGAATGAACGGAACTTGTAAGGTGTTTCGGCAATATATTATGGATATGTAATATCTGAAATACATATATTGGAGATCTGTTTGTGTATGAAAGGCTCTACTTATTTGTACTGTTAACTTCCAGTGTGATACACTCCCCATGTAATTCGTGAGACTCGTTGTTTCCTACGCGCCCATGTACTAGATTTCTGAATGTTTTTAGTTCGTGCCCTCTGTTCTGTATGTGTCAATTTTCTGAATGCCGAAGATACAGCATTTTGTGAAGACCAGAGAGTTATCAAAATTCTGCTACTACCATGTTATGTTATGGTGAGATGAGAAGGATACACATCAAGGAGCTAAGCTTCTCTCTACTTCGTTGGCATGATGAGGAAACTTCGTTTCATGAACTTATTTGATGCGAACATGCTAAACTTTTATGGAATGCAACGCATGGGTTTTTTGGGTTCAAGTTACCACGCTTGCATCCGGGTTCATGGGCGTGTGATGTCCTTGATCATAAGCATGTTCCAAGATAGAAGAAACAATTGATGTATCAGTTATGGGCTTATGGCGAAAATGCAGTATCAGACGAGAAGGGCAGTTGAATTGGTTGATGAGCTAGTGAAGCCTTCAGAAATCCCAGCGAAAAAATGCTCCAGGTGTGAGTGGTTCACTCACTATCTGGAAACGCCCGACCAATTCTTGGATTCTGAATTTCTGATGCCTCTTTGTTTTCAGAGCGAGCTATTGCCAGAACTGGTACAGTGTCGACGGATGAAAATGGAATTTTTTGGTGGCTGTTTGTAGGCAGTATTCAGGTATCACTGACCCTGCCATCTCTGAAATTATTGCGAGTACAGGATGCTGTGCTGCTAGCCTTGGAGAGAAACTATCAATGAGTTATAGTTGACACTTGACACTGACCGCTTGTTTCTCAATGGCAATCTGGGCAGGGGTGGAAGCCTGAGCGCGTTGACGCATCTCATAGGGCAGACAACGATGCCTAGAAAGTCTACAATCCAAGATCAACGCTTCCTGGAGGGTAGCACGAACAGCTACATCTTTTTACGGGAAGACCAAATCCAATGTAACATGCATGTACACCGCGACATACCCACACAATGTCTCATAGTGTTTCCAGATTGAATAAATCACTACAGACTTCTCGGTGTGTGACGGGAACATCGTCTCCCACATAAAGCTTCTGACGAGACACGTCGGTTAACAACCTTGGCCAGGTTTGATCCTTGGTGAGCGTGAATGTCGATTGGGGGCATTCAAATGAAACATTAACTGTGGATGATGATTTCTGTTCTATTTTGGTCTCCACAATTCTTGTTTTTCACTCGCTATTTAGATCATGTGCATATTTCAATGGTGGTGCTCCTAGGCAGTCTAAAAGGTTTGACGAGATTAACTCGACTCGTTAATAGTTTAAGCGAGTCAGGTTGAGCTATAGTCGTCGTGTCCAGCTTGCTCGTTATCCATGTTTCTCATGTGTGACATTTTTCTACTGGAATTTCTAGGTATGGAGTTTTTTTTTTTGAGCTTTAAGTATGGAGTTGATAGCATACTGGGCCGATTCTCGTACGGGGATTCGGTTGCTGGAAATCTCTGCCCAGGCTACTGGGGAAGGGAAGAAAGCCTGGGGGCAATTATCGGGCCAGCATAGTGAGACGCCTTCTCTTTTTTGTTCTGTATTTTATTTTAAGCTCTCAATATTTTAATAATAATAATTTAAAATGGTGAACATTTTTGAATATTCCTGAAGATTTTTCAAACATCATGAACAATTTTTTGAAAAATCATGAACACTTTCCAAAATTTATGAATCAAATTTCAAAAATCATGAACCGAATTTTAAAACCATGAACCAAATTTGAAAAAACATGCTTTTTCAAGAAAAAATAATACCCCCGATCCCTAATAATCTATACTATAATATGTCTTAGCGTAGGTTCGTCCTCCGAATTTTCCGTCCGACATTTTCCGGACGATTTTACCCCTGCGTTTCAAGTTATTTACCCAACATGCCACCGATAAGTCAATAAACCGCCCTCTCCTTCGCTCGTCGATGTTCCTCTCCCCGCCGCCTAGCGATCCCGACGCCGGTGCGCCCTTGCAGGTCGTCCCGCCTCAGATCGAGCTCGAGTTCCACTACCACGCTCTTTTTTGAGTGGTGGCGGCGGAGCAAAACGACGGCCGAAGAGGAGCTCGAGCGTGTGGAGCGCATGGGGAGCCGATGCACTCGACTTGCTTTGGCCGACGATGCAGTAGACACTACTAGGAAACAACTTATCAGTGGCGTACCTTTTTTCACTATCCGTGGCGCATTTCTTAGTCGCCACTGATAACTATCTTCTGTGGCGCATATTGAAATGTGGCCAATATGCGCCACAGAAGATTTTTCCCAAATTTCAAAAAAAATGCGGGCCAGATCTCAAACTTCTGTGGCGCATATGGCCAATATGCGGCACAGAAGTTTTTTTCAAATTTCAAAAAAAAACCTGGGCCAGATCTAGATCTGGCCAGAGTTGGTGGTGGTGGTGGTGGTGGTGGTGGCTTGAGGAGGGCTAGGAGGAGGTTGCCGGAGTTGGTGGTGGAGGAGGAGGAGGAGGTTGCCGGAGTTGGTGGTGGTGGAGAAGGAGGAGGTCACCAGAGTTGGTGGTGGAAGTGGAGGAGAAGGAGGTCGCCGAAGTTGGTGGTGGTGGAGGAGGAGGAGGTCGCCGGAGTTGGTGGTGGAAGAGGAGGAGGTCATCAGAGGTCACCGAAATTGGTGGTGGTGGAGGAGGAGGAGGTGGTCGCCGGAGTTGGTGGTCGCCGGAGTTGGTGGTCGCCGGAGTTGGTGGTCGCCGGAGTTGGTGGTGGAGGAGGAGGAGGAGGTCGTCGGAGAGTGGAGAAGGAGGAGGGAGGAGAAGGGGAGAAGTGTGGAGGGGAGAAGTGGGGAGGGGAGAAGAAGAGGTGAAAGGGCATGTATGCCCCATGTGTGGTTTTGGTAATTAATGACAATCCCTATGGACTAATGTGCAAATTGAGTTTCACTTGTAGGTTTGTCCATTGGCATCGCTTGGACCATGTGTTGGTTTCAAGAATGAAAAAGAAGAAGCTTTGTCCAAGGCTTTGTGCCTTTTGGAATCATGTAGAAGAAGAAGAAGATCAAGTTTGTCTTGAAGAAAAAGAAGAAGATGGAGTTCCTCATGGCTATCTTCAAGACATCATCAAGAATTGAAGTGCAAGCTCAAGATGCGTCATCTCTAGAAGATCTCATGCTTGAAGCTTGCCATCTTCGGCATTCATGGAATGATGAAGACAAGTTCGAAGAAGAGGCTTCCCCATAGAGTATGGGGGAGCATGTCTCAAGACTTCATCAAACAAGTGCAAGCAAGTGCAATCAAGAAAGGTGTTCCATCTTGAAGGTGACAAGATCGTCTACATCAAGCTCAAGTGGGATGCTCAAGGCAAAGGTATGATCTTGATAGGATTTCTATTTTACCGGTCTCTTGTACTGTTCTTGTAGTGTTGGGAGACCGGGTTTAGGATAGATAGCCGTACTATCAAGAGGGGCTCTCGAGTGGGTGACTCGTTCGTATCTTTCGGAGAGAGCTCAAACCTTTGCATACATAGCATCATCTTTCTTGGTTGTTGTTTGGTTCTTGTCCATGTGAGGATCTAAAGCTTGTGCTTATCTTCATAACAAGCTCTAGTTCATCAAAAACGGATTTCCCTTGCATATCTTATTGCATGTTTGATCTTGCGGGTTTTTCTGGCTCCACACCTTGGGAGGTGTCTCACATATATATTCATGGTATTTTCTCCCTTGGTGATACCCAATATTTCGTTATCTTTTCAACAAAATTGGTTTCATCTCGTTTGGAGTTCGGATGCAAAAGTTGTGGCATTTCTGGTTCTGGAGTTTTTGCCTGGCCAGTAGTTCTGGCGGGCCACCGGTAGTACCGCTAGGGAAGTTTGCCGCCGGTAGTACCGGTGTTAATTCCGGCCCAATTTCCGATAACCCCGTTTTCGCTTCAGTATGCTCTCTGCCTGGTCTGCGCTATTTGACGGAACTTGGATCGGATCTTCAGGCGGTAGTACCGCTAGGACATTCTTGCCACTGGTAGTTCCGGCGAAGCGGCGGTAGTACCGGCCAGGCTCGCGTTTTTGTTCTTTGTCTCGCTGTTTTCTGACCGTTGGCTGGGTGCCACCGGTAGTACCGGCCACCCACTGGTACTACCGGCCGTGCGCGATTTTGTGGGTAACGGGCAGATCGGGGAGCCCTTTAAAAGGAGCTCCCCTTTCCCCTTCGCCCTAAACTTGCTCTTTCTTGGTTCTTGCTCTCTCTCTCTCTCCTCCATTGTTGACCTTGAAGAGCTTGCCCTCTCCCCTTTCCCTTCCTATGATTCTTGCATATTTTTGAGGGATTTGAGAGAGGAGATCTAGATCTACAAGCCCCACCAAGCAAAATCCCTTCTTTGTGAAAGAATCCTTGGGATCTAGATCTTGGAGAGTTTTGTGCTCTTCTCTTGTGTTCTTCCTCCCTTATTGCCCTAATAGCTTTTGTAGCTTTGGTGGAATTTGAGAGTGAAGGACTTGCCTCTTGCATTTGGTGCATAGGTTTGAGTTCTCCTCGGAGATTCGGCGAGTTCAAGCCCTTGGGCTTGTTTCTCTTGGGTTCTTGAAACCCTAGACGGTTGTGTGGTTGGATAGTTAACCTTTTGTGGTCTTCTAGCCTTTTGTGGCCTTGTAGCCTTTTGTGGCTTTGTAGCCTTTGTGGCATTGTTCTTGAGGCTCCAATTGAGTTGTGGAAGTTCCCCAAGCTTGTTGGGCTTTTGTGGCATTGTGGAGCCTTTGTGGCATTTCTTGTGAGCCCTCCAATTGAGTTATGGAGATTGCCCCAAGCCTTGTACGGGTTCGGTGACCGCCCTCAAGTGTCCCATAGTGGAACGTGAGTAGGCCTTTATGGCGAGCTCACGAGAGAATAGGGAGCCTTTTGTGGCGTCGGTGAGTTGCGTGGCTTCGCATCCTTCGTGAGGCCTTGTGTGGCGTTGGGTGAGCATCAAGCCACCACACCTCGAGGTGAGCCATTTGTGGCGTTCGAAATACATTGCGCCCCCGCACCTCTCCAACGGAGACGTAGCTTCTTGGAAGTGAATTTCGGAAAACAAATCATCGTCTCCGCATCCATCGGTTATCTCTCAACCGAGCCCTTTACCTATGCAATTTACATTGTGGTAGCCTTCGTGCTTGAAGTACTATATCTTGCTTATCACCTTGTTGCTTGTCTTGCTTAGCATAGGTTGTTGGTGCACTTAGTGAAACTAGTGGATATAGGTTTTGGCTTAATAAATTAAACGTTAAGTTTTATTCCGCATTTATTAGAGCCTAAACCGTAATAATTTTAAAACGTCTATTCACCCCCTCTAGGCGACGTCCATTTCCTTTTCAATAGGGAGAGGGAGAAAAAAGGAAAAAGGGAGAGAGAAGGGCGTCGGCGGGATTCAAATTTCGAATCCTGCCCAAGACTTATGTGACGCATATGGGAGAAATGCGCCATAGAAGTTTCTCTCCCTTTTTTATTTTTTTGCAGTAAAAAATCTTCTACCCTAAAGAACTTTTTACTCTTTTCGGATTTGGAGATTCTGTAAAATCCAGAACGACCGTAGGTTGTTAAATTTCGAGACGATCATTTTGATAGATTAAAGATTTTTTTTCCGACATCGTATGCAGAAGTTATAGCCATTTTACCGTGTCATGACCTATTTTTGCATAATACATCGAAATTCATGTTTTCCAATTTTGTCTAGATCTATACTCTAAAATTAAACTACAACTCAAAGAAAATATTTTTTTGAAGTTTCTATCATTTTTGTTTATTTTTTACAAAACTGAAAAGGCGATCCGGGGGGTGGGTGGGATCTGGTTTTGCCTATTCTGTGGCGCATACACCTATATGCGCCACAGAAGTTTCTCCCCCCTTTTTTTGGTTTTTGGTCCCATTAACTTTCTGTGGCACATATGTTTATATGCGCCACAGAATTATCACTTTCTGTGGCGCACATGAAAATATGCGCCACGGAAATGTGGACTTTTGTGACGTATATTGGTTTCGTGCGCTACTGAAGTGCCAAACTTCCGTGGCGCATTTTTTCTAGTGCGCCACTGATACATATCTGTGACGCATGGTTTACATATGCGCAACTGAATATCTTATCCCTGTAAGTTGTTTCCTAATAGTGAGAGGGTGAAGAGGTGGATCGATTGAGAGGACGTGCGGGAGGATGGGGAGGAGCTCGAGCTAGGATGGCCGGAGGAGAAGCATACCGGGCAACTACAGGAGGAGGCTGTGCATGGCTACGCGCGTGCGGGTAGGAGGCGACCTCGTGCTGGAGCAGAGGAGATGGTCGTATCGGACGGGGAAGAGAGGCCACAAGAGGGGTGAGGCCAGCTCTACCCGTTGCATGCGCCCAGGTAACCCGGCGCCGCCCTGCCGTTCGACCTGTGTCCCTGCGTAAGAACATAGGTGAGGGTAAGAGGAAGTCGATTCGAAATCACATCCGGAAGCGCAGCTACAGGCATTCCCCTTGTTGCGACAGAGGAGGGGATCTGAAGCTCGCCTTCTCCCTTCTCCGGCAGTGTCCAGGAGCGGCGACCACAATCTCCCCTTCTCTAGCGTGCTTCTCTGCCGATGTTGGAATAATATGGCCTTGCTCATCTTCGACCGTCGGAGAGGGAGCCGAGCGGGGAGCTGTGCGTGGCGGGGAGACGCTGCTGGGCATGGTGCGCTCGCGCGGAGGAGCCACAAGGGATTTCGGCACGGGAATTGGGGATTTCAGAGAGATAACAGTCGAAAGGACAGGACGGAGAGATGGGCTCTCTTCGTATCGCGTGTAGGAAGCGGTGGCTGAAAAAAAAGACTACCTGTACGAGGCTGTTTTTTGGTTGTGGGGTAGCTGGCCTGGACTCGAGGCTTCGTGGTGTTTTCAAAAAAAAGTTGTTGTTTGTATATTTTAAAACTATTTTTACAGCAATCTAGCACCAGTTTACTAAACTTTTTATTTCCATTTATTAATTTACGTCAATTTGTATTGTGCAAATTTTAGCAAAGCTACTTGATTTTTGTTTAAAAGAAATATATATTATATACTAGATAATGTTAGGGTAATAGATCTCTTGTATTACCAGAGGGTCAAAGGCCAGAATATATAGTATATGTACAGGTGCAAATATACAAGAAGCCCCCTAACATATGGGGAAACTACAATACACAAATATACTCTAACACCCCCCCCCCCCCTCAAACTCATGGTGGATCCACAACACTGAGTTTGGAGAGTAAGAAATCATGCTGAGCGCGAGTTTGTGCCTTTGTAAAGAAATCTGCCAACTGCAAGTCTGAAGGCACATAATGAAGCGCAACAACCTGATCCTGCACCTGAGCACGTGTATAAAAAGTATCAACACCAATATGCTTGGTCAGCTCATGCTTGACCGGATCACGTGCAATACTGATAGCACTTGTACTGTCTGACAAAAGTGGAGTGGGCGTCGGAACAGAGACCCCAAAATCTGCAAGCAACCACCGTAACTAGGTCACCTCAGCAGTCACCAAAGCCATAGCCCGCAACTCAGCCTCAACACTCGAACGGGAAAAACCGCTACCCTGTTTCTTCGTCTTCCAAGCAACAAGCGAACCACCAAGAAACACACAGTAAGCAGAAAGTGAACGACGATCCGTAGGATCATTCGCCCACGTAGCATCCGAGTAGCACTGGAGCTGGAGAGAGCTAGAACGAGGGAAGAAAAGGCGACGAGTAATCGTACCATGAAGATAACGAAGGACACGGAGGAGATGACCGTAGTGAACAGTGGTAGGAGCTGAGACAAACTGGCTCAGAATATGATAATATCTGAAATACATATATTGGAGATCTGTTTGTGTATGAAAGGCTCTACTTATTTGTACTGTTAACTTCCAGTGTGATACACTCCCCATGTAATTCGTGAGACTTGTTGTTTCCTACGCGCCCATGTACTAGATTTCTGAATGTTTTTAGTTCGTGCCCTCTGTTCTGTATGTGTCAATTTTCTGAATGCCGAAGATACAGCATTTTGTGAAGACCAGAGAGTTATCAAAATTCTGCTACTACCATGTTATGTTATGGTGAGATGAGAAGGATACACATCAAGGAGCTAAGCTTCTCTCTACTTCGTTGGCATGATGAGGAAACTTCGTTTCATGAACTTATTTGATGCGAACATGCTAAACTTTTATGGAATGCAACGCATGGGTTTTTTGGGTTCAAGTTACCACGCTTGCATCCGGGTTCATGGGCGTGTGATGTCCTTGATCATAAGCATGTTCCAAGATAGAAGAAACAATTGATGTATCAGTTATGGGCTTATGGCGAAAATGCAGTATCAGACGAGAAGGGCAGTTGAATTGGTTGATGAGCTAGTGAAGCCTTCAGAAATCCCAGCGAAAAAATGCTCCAGGTGTGAGTGGTTCACTCACTATCTGGAAACGCCCGACCAATTCTTGGATTCTGAATTTCTGATGCCTCTTTGTTTTCAGAGCGAGCTATTGCCAGAACTGGTACAGTGTCGACGGATGAAAATGGAATTTTTTGGTGGCTGTTTGTAGGCAGTATTCAGGTATCACTGACCCTGCCATCTCTGAAATTATTGCGAGTACAGGATGCTGTGCTGCTAGCCTTGGAGAGAAACTATCAATGAGTTATAGTTGACACTTGACACTGACCGCTTGTTTCTCAATGGCAATCTGGGCAGGGGTGGAAGCCTGAGCGCGTTGACGCATCTCATAGGGCAGACAACGATGCCTAGAAAGTCTACAATCCAAGATCAACGCTTCCTGGAGGGTAGCACGAACAGCTACATCTTTTTACGGGAAGACCAAATCCAATGTAACATGCATGTACACCGCGACATACCCACACAATGTCTCATAGTGTTTCCAGATTGAATAAATCACTACAGACTTCTCGGTGTGTGACGGGAACATCGTCTCCCACATAAAGCTTCTGACGAGACACGTCGGTTAACAACCTTGGCCAGGTTTGATCCTTGGTGAGCGTGAATGTCGATTGGGGGCATTCAAATGAAACATTAACTGTGGATGATGATTTCTGTTCTATTTTGGTCTCCACAATTCTTGTTTTTCACTCGCTATTTAGATCATGTGCATATTTCAATGGTGGTGCTCCTAGGCAGTCTAAAAGGTTTGACGAGATTAACTCGACTCGTTAATAGTTTAAGCGAGTCAGGTTGAGCTATAGTCGTCGTGTCCAGCTTGCTCGTTATCCATGTTTCTCATGTGTGACATTTTTCTACTGGAATTTCTAGGTATGGAGTTTTTTTTTTTGAGCTTTAAGTATGGAGTTGATAGCATACTGGGCCGATTCTCGTACGGGGATTCGGTTGCTGGAAATCTCTGCCCAGGCTACTGGGGAAGGGAAGAAAGCCTGGGGGCAATTATCGGGCCAGCATAGTGAGACGCCTTCTCTTTTTTGTTCTGTATTTTATTTTAAGCTCTCAATATTTTAATAATAATAATTTAAAATGGTGAACATTTTTGAATATTCCTGAAGATTTTTCAAACATCATGAACAATTTTTTGAAAAATCATGAACACTTTCCAAAATTTATGAATCAAATTTCAAAAATCATGAACCGAATTTTAAAACCATGAACCAAATTTGAAAAAACATGCTTTTTCAAGAAAAAATAATACCCCCGATCCCTAATAATCTATACTATAATATGTCTTAGCGTAGGTTCGTCCTCCGAATTTTCCGTCCGACATTTTCCGGACGATTTTACCCCTGCGTTTCAAGTTATTTACCCAACATGCCACCGATAAGTCAATAAACCGCCCTCTCCTTCGCTCGTCGATGTTCCTCTCCCCGCCGCCTAGCGATCCCGACGCCGGTGCGCCCTTGCAGGTCGTCCCGCCTCAGATCGAGCTCGAGTTCCACTACCACGCTCTTTTTTGAGTGGTGGCGGCGGAGCAAAACGACGGCCGAAGAGGAGCTCGAGCGTGTGGAGCGCATGGGGAGCCGATGCACTCGACTTGCTTTGGCCGACGATGCAGTAGACACTACTAGGAAACAACTTATCAGTGGCGTACCTTTTTTCACTATCCGTGGCGCATTTCTTAGTCGCCACTGATAACTATCTTCTGTGGCGCATATTGAAATGTGGCCAATATGCGCCACAGAAGATTTTTCCCAAATTTCAAAAAAAAGGCGGGCCAGATCTCAAACTTCTGTGGCGCATATGGCCAATATGCGGCACAGAAGTTTTTTTCAAATTTCAAAAAAAAACCTGGGCCAGATCTAGATCTGGCCAGAGTTGGTGGTGGTGGTGGTGGTGGTGGTGGCTTGAGGAGGGCTAGGAGGAGGTTGCCGGAGTTGGTGGTGGAGGAGGAGGAGGAGGTTGCCGGAGTTGGTGGTGGTGGAGAAGGAGGAGGTCACCAGAGTTGGTGGTGGAAGTGGAGGAGAAGGAGGTCGCCGAAGTTGGTGGTGGTGGAGGAGGAGGAGGTCGCCGGAGTTGGTGGTGGAAGAGGAGGAGGTCATCGGAGGTCACCGAAATTGGTGGTGGTGGAGGAGGAGGAGGTGGTCGCCGGAGTTGGTGGTCGCCGGAGTTGGTGGTCGCCGGAGTTGGTGGTGGAGGAGGAGGAGGAGGTCGTCGGAGAGTGGAGAAGGAGGAGGGAGGAGAAGGGGAGAAGTGTGGAGGGGAGAAGTGGGGAGGGGAGAAGAAGAGGTGAAAGGGCATGTATGCCCCATGTGTGGTTTTGGTAATTAATGACAATCCCTATGGACTAATGTGCAAATTGAGTTTCACTTGTAGGTTTGTCCATTGGCATCGCTTGGACCATGTGTTGGTTTCAAGAATGAAAAAGAAGAAGCTTTGTCCAAGGCTTTGTGCCTTTTGGAATCATGTAGAAGAAGAAGAAGATCAAGTTTGTCTTGAAGAAAAAGAAGAAGATGGAGTTCCTCATGGCTATCTTCAAGACATCATCAAGAATTGAAGTGCAAGCTCAAGATGCGTCATCTCTAGAAGATCTCATGCTTGAAGCTTGCCATCTTCGGCATTCATGGAATGATGAAGACAAGTTCGAAGAAGAGGCTTCCCCATAGAGTATGGGGGAGCATGTCTCAAGACTTCATCAAACAAGTGCAAGCAAGTGCAATCAAGAAAGGTGTTCCATCTTGAAGGTGACAAGATCGTCTACATCAAGCTCAAGTGGGATTCTCAAGGCAAAGGTATGATCTTGATAGGATTTCTATTTTACCGGTCTCTTGTACTGTTCTTGTAGTGTTGGGAGACCGGGTTTAGGATAGATAGCCGTACTATCAAGAGGGGCTCTCGAGTGGGTGACTCGTTCGTATCTTTCGGAGAGAGCTCAAACCTTTGCATACATAGCATCATCTTTCTTGGTTGTTGTTTGGTTCTTGTCCATGTGAGGATCTAAAGCTTGTGGTTATCTTCATAACAAGCTCTAGTTCATCAAAAACGGATTTCCCTTGCATATCTTATTGCATGTTTGATCTTGCGGGTTTTTCTGGCTCCACACCTTGGGAGGTGTCTCACATATATATTCATGGTATTTTCTCCCTTGGTGATACCCAATATTTCGTTATCTTTTCAACAAAATTGGTTTCATCTCGTTTGGAGTTCGGATGCAAAAGTTGTGGCATTTCTGGTTCTGGAGTTTTTGCCTGGCCAGTAGTTCTGGCGGGCCACCGGTAGTACCGCTAGGGAAGTTTGCCGCCGGTAGTACCGGTGTTAATTCCGGCCCAATTTCCGATAACCCCGTTTTCGCTTCAGTATGCTCTCTGCCTGGTCTGCGCTATTTGACGGAACTTGGATCGGATCTTCAGGCGGTAGTACCGCTAGGACATTCTTGCCACTGGTAGTTCCGGCGAAGCGGCGGTAGTACCGGCCAGGCTCGCGTTTTTGTTCTTTGTCTCGCTGTTTTCTGACCGTTGGCTGGGTGCCACCGGTAGTACCGGCCACCCACTGGTACTACCGGCCGTGCGCGATTTTGTGGGTAACGGGCAGATCGGGGAGCCCTTTAAAAGGAGCTCCCCTTTCCCCTTCGCCCTAAACTTGCTCTTTCTTGGTTCTTGCTCTCTCTCTCTCTCCTCCATTGTTGACCTTGAAGAGCTTGCCCTCTCCCCTTTCCCTTCCTATGATTCTTGCATATTTTTGAGGGATTTGAGAGAGGAGATCTAGATCTACAAGCCCCACCAAGCAAAATCCCTTCTTTGTGAAAGAATCCTTGGGATCTAGATCTTGGAGAGTTTTGTGCTCTTCTCTTGTGTTCTTCCTCCCTTATTGCCCTAATAGCTTTTGTAGCTTTGGTGGAATTTGAGAGTGAAGGACTTGCCTCTTGCATTTGGTGCATAGGTTTGAGTTCTCCTCGGAGATTCGGCGAGTTCAAGCCCTTGGGCTTGTTTCTCTTGGGTTCTTGAAACCCTAGACGGTTGTGTGGTTGGATAGTTAACCTTTTGTGGTCTTCTAGCCTTTTGTGGCCTTGTAGCCTTTTGTGGCTTTGTAGCCTTTGTGGCATTGTTCTTGAGGCTCCAATTGAGTTGTGGAGGTTCCCCAAGCTTGTTGGGCTTTTGTGGCATTGTGGAGCCTTTGTGGCATTTCTTGTGAGCCCTCCAATTGAGTTATGGAGATTTCCCCAAGCCTTGTACGGGTTCGGTGACCGCCCTCAAGTGTCCCATAGTGGAACGTGAGTAGGCCTTTATGGCGAGCTCACGAGAGAATAGGGAGCCTTTTGTGGCGTCGGTGAGTTGCGTGGCTTCGCATCCTTCGTGAGGCCTTGTGTGGCGTTGGGTGAGCATCAAGCCACCACACCTCGAGGTGAGCCATTTGTGGCGTTCGAAATACATTGCGCCCCCGCACCTCTCCAACGGAGACGTAGCTTCTTGGAAGTGAATTTCGGAAAACAAATCATCGTCTCCGCATCCATCGGTTATCTCTCAACCGAGCCCTTTACCTATGCAATTTACATTGTGGTAGCCTTCGTGCTTGAAGTACTATATCTTGCTTATCACCTTGTTGCTTGTCTTGCTTAGCATAGGTTGTTGGTGCACTTAGTGAAACTAGTGGATATAGGTTTTGGCTTAATAAATTAAACGTTAAGTTTTATTCCGCATTTATTAGAGCCTAAACCGTAATAATTTTAAAACGTCTATTCACCCCCTCTAGGCGACGTCCATTTCCTTTTCAATAGGGAGAGGGAGAAAAAAGGAAAAAGGGAGAGAGAAGGGCGTCGGCGGGATTCAAATTTCGAATCCTGCCCAAGACTTATGTGACGCATATGGGAGAAATGCGCCATAGAAGTTTCTCTCCCTTTTTTATTTTTTTGCAGTAAAAAATCTTCTACCCTAAAGAACTTTTTACTCTTTTCGGATTTGGAGATTCTGTAAAATCCAGAACGACCGTAGGTTGTTAAATTTCGAGACGATCATTTTGATAGATTAAAGATTTTTTTTCCGACATCGTATGCAGAAGTTATAGCCATTTTACCGTGTCATGACCTATTTTTGCATAATACATCGAAATTCATGTTTTCCAATTTTGTCTAGATCTATACTCTAAAATTAAACTACAACTCAAAGAAAATATTTTTTTGAAGTTTCTATCATTTTTGTTTATTTTTTACAAAACTGAAAAGGCGATCCGAGGGGTGGGTGGGATCTGGTTTTGCCTATTCTGTGGCGCATACACCTATATGCGCCACAGAAGTTTCTCCCCCCTTTTTTTGGTTTTTGGTCCCATTAACTTTCTGTGGCACATATGTTTATATGCGCCACAGAATTATCACTTTCTGTGGCGCACATGAAAATATGCGCCACGGAAATGTGGACTTTTGTGACGTATATTGGTTTCGTGCGCTACTGAAGTGCCAAACTTCCGTGGCGCATTTTTTCTAGTGCGCCACTGATACATATCTGTGACGCATGGTTTACATATGCGCAACTGAATATCTTATCCCTGTAAGTTGTTTCCTAATAGTGAGAGGGTGAAGAGGTGGACCGATTGAGAGGACGTGCGGGAGGATGGGGAGGAGCTCGAGCTAGGATGGCCGGAGGAGAAGCATACCGGGCAACTACAGGAGGAGGCTGTGCATGGCTACGCGCGTGCGGGTAGGAGGCGACCTCGTGCTGGAGCAGAGGAGATGGTCGTATCGGACGGGGAAGAGAGGCCACAAGAGGGGTGAGGCCAGCTCTACCCGTTGCATGCGCCCAGGTAACCCGGCGCCGCCCTGCCGTTCGACCTGTGTCCCTGCGTAAGAACATAGGTGAGGGTAAGAGGAAGTCGATTCGAAATCACATCCGGAAGCGCAGCTACAGGCATTCCCCTTGTTGCGACAGAGGAGGGGATCTGAAGCTCGCCTTCTCCCTTCTCCGGCAGTGTCCAGGAGCGGCGACCACAATCTCCCCTTCTCTAGCGTGCTTCTCTGCCGATGTTGGAATAATATGGCCTTGCTCATCTTCGACCGTCGGAGAGGGAGCCGAGCGGGGAGCTGTGCGTGGCGGGGAGACGCTGCTGGGCATGGTGCGCTCGCGCGGAGGAGCCACAAGGGATTTCGGCACGGGAATTGGGGATTTCAGAGAGATAACAGTCGAAAGGACAGGACGGAGAGATGGGCTCTCTTCGTATCGCGTGTAGGAAGCGGTGGCTAAAAAAAAAGACTACCTGTACGAGGCTGTTTTTTGGTTGTGGGGTAGCTGGCCTGGACTCGAGGCTTCGTGGTGTTTTCAAAAAAAAGTTGTTGTTTGTATATTTTAAAACTATTTTTACAGCAATCTAGCACCAGTTTACTAAACTTTTTATTTCCATTTATTAATTTACGTCAATTTGTATTGTGCAAATTTTAGCAAAGCTACTTGATTTTTGTTTAAAAGAAATATATATTATATACTAGATAATGTTAGGGTAATAGATCTCTTGTATTACCAGAGGGTCAAAGGCCAGAATATATAGTATATGTACAGGTGCAAATATACAAGAAGCCCCCTAACATATGGGGAAACTACAATACACAAATATACTCTAACACCCCCCCCCCCTCAAACTCATGGTGGATCCACAACACTGAGTTTGGAGAGTAAGAAATCATGCTGAGCGCGAGTTTGTGCCTTTGTAAAGAAATCTGCCAACTGCAAGTCTGAAGGCACATAATGAAGCGCAACAATCTGATCCTGCACCTGAGCACGTGTATAAAAAGTATCAACACCAATATGCTTGGTCAGCTCATGCTTGACCGGATCACGTGCAATACTGATAGCACTTGTACTGTCTAACAAAAGTGGAGTGGGCGTCGTAACAGAGACCCCAAAATTTGCAAGCAACCACCGTAACTAGGTCACCTCAGCAGTCACCAAAGCCATAGCCCGCAACTCAGCCTCAACACTCGAACGGGAAACCGCTACCTGTTTCTTCGTCTTCCAAGCAACAAGCGAACCACCAAGAAACACACAGTAAGCAGAAAGTGAACGACGATCCGTAGGATCATTCGCCCACGTAGCATCCGAGTAGCACTGGAGCTAGAGAGAGCTAGAACGAGGGAAGAAAAGGCGACGAGTAATCGTACCATGAAGATAACGAAGGACACGGAGGAGATGACCGTAGTGAACAGTGGTAGGAGCTGAGACAAACTGGCTCAGAATATGAACAGGATAAGAGATATCAGGACGAGTGACAGCAAGATAAACGAGACTCCCAACAAGATGGCGATAATGAGTGGGATCGGGAAGAGGATCACCATCCGTAGGACGAAGCTTAACATGAAGCTCCATAGGAGTCTCAACGGTGCGCTCATCCGCAAGAGCAGCCCGAGCAAAAAGATCCTGAATATACTTTTCCTGAGAGATAGAAAACCCATCAGAAGTGGATGAAACCTCAATCCCAAGAAAATAGCGAAGATGACCAAGATCAGTCATAAGAAACTGATCACGAAGACGAGCCTTGACAAAGGCAATATACTCAGGATCATCACCAGTAATGATCATATCATCAACATAGAGAAGGAGAAGAGTGCGTCCACGAGAAGAAGTGTGAACAAAAAGCGTTGGATCATGAGAACTAGGAGAGAAACCAGCAGCAGTCACCACAGAGGCAAAGCGCTCAAACCAGGCACGAGGGGCCTGTTTTAGGCCATAAAGAGAACGTCGAAGACGACAAACCATCCCATCGGGAACAGAATACCCAGGAGGAGGCTCATATAAACCTCCTCACTCAACTTGCCATTAAGAAAAGCATTCTAAACATCAAGCTGGGACACAGACCAGCGTCGGACAGAAGCAA
Organism: Avena eriantha; assembly: GCA_910589775.1. Classification (NCBI taxonomy): domain Eukaryota; kingdom Viridiplantae; phylum Streptophyta; class Magnoliopsida; order Poales; family Poaceae; genus Avena; species Avena eriantha. The sequence continues at coordinate 364,675,260 of OU342745.1, read as the reverse complement.
CAACAAGAAGAGTATGCACAGTGGTCATATGTGCCACAGGAGCAAAAGTCTCATCATAGTCACGACCATGTTCCTGCTGAAAACCACGAGCCACAAGACGCGCTTTATAGCGCTCAAGAGATCCATCAGAGCGGGTCTTAATTTATAGACCCACTTACATGTGATAGGACGAACACCAGAAGGGGGAGAGACAAGATCCTAGGTGCCTGTGCGCTCAAGCGCAGCAATCTCCTCAGCCATGGTAAGCTGCCAATTAGGATGACACGCAGCATCCCGATAAGAAGTCGGCTCGGAAACTACAGAGAGACCATACTGACTAGGGGAGTAACGGTCCGGAGCACGACGCTGACGAACAGGTCATGAGGAAGGAAGCTCATCCGCGGAAGATGACTCATCAGAAGAGGAAGAAGGAGGCACGGAGGAAGAATCCGAAGCTGGAGACCGAGGAGAACTAGGGGAACTAGACGGAGGAGAGGATGGCGCCGAAGACAAAGGAGACACAGCAAAAGGAGGAGATGGAGGAGAAGAGACAACAGAAGGTGTATCAGGAAAAAGAAGAAAAGAGAGATCATCCGTTGGGTAAGTACCCGAGGTGGGGCGAGGATAGAAAGGACGCGTCTCATCGAACGTGACATCACGAGAGATGCGCATACGATGACCAACGGGGTCCCAACAGCGATAGCCCTTATGCTCATCACTGTAGCCAAGAAAAACACACTCAACAGACTGAGCGGTTAATTTGGTGCGTTCACGAGGAGGGAGAAGGACATAGCAAACGCAGCCAAATAAACGAAGAGCCGAGTAGTCTGGACAGGAGCCAGAGAGACGCTCGAGAGGAATGCCACCCAGAAGAGCAGCTGAAGGCTGGATATTAATGAGGTAAGTCGACGTAGCGACAACCTCAGCCCAGAAATGCGACGGAAGAGAGGAAGCAATCATCATAGCGCGGGTAGTCTCAAGAATATGACGATGCTTACGCTCGGCGACGCCATTTTGAGCATGGGCGCCGGGACACGAGAACTGAGCAAGGGTGCCCTGCTCAGCAAGAATGCCAAGCAGGTGCTGAGAGATATACTCTCCTGCAGAATCAGCACAAAAAACACGAATAGGCGTGGAATACTGAGTACCAACCATGGCCACAAAACGCTGATAAATAGCAAGCACCTCGCCGCGAGAGCGCATAAAAAATAACCATGTGTACCGTGAAAAATCATCAATAAACAAAATATAGTATCGGTGGCCCCCTTTTGAAGCAAAGGGAGCTAGACCCCACACATCTGAATGAACTAAATCAAAAGGTCGCTGAGATACAGACACACTAGTAGGATAGGGAAGTTGAATCTGTTTACCTAACCTACAACCCTGACACGAATGTAACGACGACACATCTCCTGAGACAAGCCCCAGAAGATCACGACGAACTAAGGATGATAAACGGGAGCCACAAAGATGACCCAGCCGATGATGCCACTGCTGAAAAGAGCCAGTGACAGAAGCAGCAACCGCAGGAGAAGTGGCAGAAGAAGTGTCAGCGGAAGGAACGCGAAGCCAGTCTAACTCCCAGAGCTCCGGAGACTCAATGCTGCAAGGGCCAGCTCCAACCAGAGCCTGTGTACGACGATCCTGAACAGCACAAGAATCAGCATCAAGAATGACCCTACAACCAGAATCAGTAAGCTGACTAGCAGAGAAAAGGTTCATCTTAAGGCTGGGAACATGAGAAACATCAGGAACAGAGAAGGAGGAAGTAGAGAGGGTGCCTCGACTGGAAACAGGAAGAGAGGTACCATCAGCCGTAATAACACGGACAGGAGAAATAAGAGAGCGAAGAGCAGAAAGAATAGAAGATGCAGAAGTCATATGAAAAGAAGCTCCAGAATCCAGATACCACGGGGATGACGTACCTGAGTGTGTAGAAGATGATGGTCGTGCAGTGCCAGAAGAACTAGTCACAGAACCAGCAGTACCCGACGAGGAGGAGCCTGTAGCAGCGAGCAGACTATGAAGACCACGAATAATATCCTGATCAGACAGAGCACCAGCAGGAGGTCCAGAAGTACCAGTAGGAGGTCCAGAGGCAACAACAGAAGATCCTGAAGAACCAGACTAGCGACGAGCAAGATACTGCTGACGTAAGCGTGGATCCCTCGTCTAGCAACCAGAGATATCGTGGCCAGGCTTGCCAAAGTGGGCACAGGGAGGACGAGAACCACGAGGCTGCTGAGACTGACGCTGATCCTGGGCCGGTGGAGCAGAGAGTAGTGGCGGCGCGAGAGACCGCGACGAAGCCGGCGGCACAGGGGGACCATGAGCAGCAAGAACAGAAGGAACCTCAAGAAGACCAACACCACGAAGACGAGTCTCCTCAGCACGAAGCTCAGCCAGTACCTCAGAGAGCGGAACACGACCACGGGCAAGCAACTGGGCACGGCGCGGCTCAAACTCCTTGTGGAGCCGCGATAAGAACTCAAAGACGCGCTGAAACTCCAAATCTGCGCGCATAATCAGACAGCAGGGACAGGTGTTACACACCGCTGTACGAAGAGAGTCAAGCTGACGCCAAATAGCAGCACTCTGAGTATAGAAATCATCAATAGTAGAATCACCCTGCTTAAGATCATGCTCCTAACGAACCACAGACAGATAAAGAGCATCTCTAGACGGCTGATAGCGCTGACGAAGAAAAGCCCACTGAGCAGCAGCAGTGGGAAGACCCATGAACTCAGCAGCATACTGAGGCAGAACACTGGAAGTGAGAACAGCAGCAGCACGAGCATCCTCATCTATCCACTGAGTGTAGTCGGCCAGATCCAGCCGGTAGGTCGTAGTAGCAGTAGAATGCTCCTGGACCTGGTGCTCATAATCAGCCCGAGCAGAAGCATCAGCACTCTGGGCTGCATCCTTGACCGCCTGAGTAGCATCGGGGGCAAGGGCAACGGGCGTCGGGGCACGAGGCACTGGAGGCACAACGGGATGCGGTGGACAGGAGACCTCACCGGAAAGCACACCCCAAAGGCGAAGACCGCGCATATGGACGCGCATGAAGGCAGCGAAATCAGGATAATTCGCGCCATCAAAAATCACCAGGCAGCGAGGTATCACAACATAGCCCGATGAGGAAGACTTTTTTTTTGCAAACCGAACTAGATCGGATCTGACCAGATCTGGCTGCGGCTGGGGGGCGGCGGCGGACGCGGAAGTCGGGGCGGGCCGGGGCGGGCCGGGGAGGGAGAGGAGGCGGCGGCGACGGGAGCGGCCGGCGGCGGCGGGGGCGACCGGCAGGGCAAGAGGGCGGGGCGGCGGCGGCCGGCGGCGGGAGGAGGCGGCGACAAATATGGAAAAACTACAATACACAAATATACTCTAACAGATAATATATTTATATTAATTTATATAATATCTCGAGGCGTGTACCCTACCAGCCTCGAGATGGATAATGGGTCATTCATCAACTGTTGCTCATACTTTGCACACTAGCAGCTTAATGCCGCTGTTTCTCTCACGTTGCAATAATTTCTCCCGCTGTAACACATCGGACACGTTCGCTATTTAATTAAAAAGGTATTTTTGGTGCCATTTATGTTTAATTTATCTGGGGACAATATGGATAACAAGCCTTCGAAATACAACCAATGAGGAATAAGAAGAAAGGGAGATAGACATGAGAAAAAAGGAAGACCTGAGAGAAATGATGTTCCGTGGCAATCGTAGGGACATTTATCTAATTGTTGCTAATTTAGTGCAAAACAATGATACTTTTTTTGAGAACAAATCAATGACACTTATTATGGATCGGAGGGAGTGATATTTTTCGAAAATAACGATTTTTTTTTGTTAAAAGTGTGAACGTTTTTCAAAATCATGAACAATTTATCAAAGTATACAAACTTAAAAAACGGAAAAAGAAAACAGGAAAATAGAAAATAGAAAAAATAATCACTGGAGCGACCTGGGCCGACACTAAGGGGAAGCCCGCGCCGCAGTGGGCAGCATATAGCATTTCCGGAAAGCCAACCCACCTATAGAGTATACAGGGACATGGGTCAGGTGGATAGGCCCATGAAGGCCTGCCAGATAGCGGAAGGGAAAGCAACGGAAGGATCCAGAGGAGGAGCAGTGGTGGTTGGTTTGGGCGGAGACAGGAGAGCTCGGCTGGGGATCGATCGGAGGCAGAAGCGAGGAGTGGCGGCGACCAGCGAGGCAAGGCGAGACGAGACGGGATGACGCGGGGCAAGCAGAAGATCGACGCGCAGCGGCGGAGCGCGGAGAAGAACCAGAAGTCCAAGGGCTCGCAGATCGAGGCCCGCGCCGAAGGGCTCAAGATCATCTGCCCCGTCTGCAAGGTCAGCAGCTCCCAGGGTCTCTTCCTCCTGATCGCCTTTCCCCTCATACTCACCCCCGTCCCCCAACGCACCTGGGCAGTGGATCCACGGGGATCACTCGACCCCCGGATGCGCAGTTCATCTGAGGCCTGGATAGGAGTATATTCGATCGATCGATCGGCGGAGTCTCAGTCTGATCCCATGCGCGATGTCTTGGTTCCCTTTTGGGCTAGTAACCCTGGGGCTAAATCATTTATCCATCCTAGGGAAGAGTTCGACAACGAGTCCCGTGAGAAAATTAGTAGAAAATATGTGATATGATGAACTTCTGCTGCTACCAGCATGAAACGCACTGTACTGTACTGATCCCCTTTTGGGCAATTCGGTTCGAAATAGTATTTGTATCATGGTCTATAATTAGTTGGATGATGCGGTGTGAGCTTCATCTAGCAATCTGACATCCGCCTATTTATCTGTGTGCAGACGCAGTTGGCTAACGAGAAGCAGTTGATTGATCACTATGGATCGAAGCATCCCAAGGAGAAACCTCCAGGTCCATCCAGCACATAAATAATTGTTGCATGCCGTGATGCGGAAGCGTGAGTTATGCCTGATCCCCTTGGACAACAACCTCAGCTTCAGCTTACCCTATATATATGTATGCACTTCCTCTTGTTTTGGGCAACACCCTTGATAAGCACATGTGCCTGCTATGACTATCTTATATGCTATCATACCATTGATGTACCATCAAACTGCGTGTGGTACAATCTTTGGATAAGGAAAAATGGTACACTGCTAATAAAGCCATACTCTTGTCGCCTGGTTCTTTTGAAAGATGTTTGCATTTGTGAGTGAAACTTGTCAAAACGTTTGGGTTTAGTATGAAACTCCGGGTGACCTATAATGACCACCCGTTGCTCTTTCTGTGTAGTGTGTACCAGAAGCTCGGGGAGCCTACTGGTTGCTCCTTCTAAACCACACAACAGCAGAAAAAATGAATGCTTTGTTATGAAAATACAAAGTTCTGAAGGGAAGTAATAATACCATATGGACCAAACCACATAGACTGGAATGGTATGTGACATCACAGATCAGGGAATTCAGTGAAAATGTTTTTTTTTCATTGCACGGATTCGTGGTATCATGATCGTAAATCGCAAAAAAAAAAACGTAGTATAATCATACAAGAAATATAAGCATGAACACAGTGAAAAATAAATTACAAAGGAAGTCACTGTAGCTTATTTTTATACATTAATCTGGAGGGATACTTTATTTTTTTGACTTCTCATGAAGCTTGCTTGGGAGTTTGCTCAGTGCTCTTCTGCACCTTGATATGCTTTGTGATGGCCTCAGCAACATAAGCTAAAATACTGGTACTGGCAAGGGATGCGGTGTCTGCGCTGCCGTCGTCGCCAACTTCATATTCGACGGTTGATCTTATTATTGATCCCTCGTCTGCATCTATAATCTCAAACCGTAGCAAATAACTCAGAAATCCAAGATCTAGGAAACCTCCTTCTACTACGAGTGCCTCCTTGACAAAGTTCTCGTGGTCAACTTTGATGAACTTTTCTTTTTGACATGACAATCCAACGATTCCTAGCAACATTAATGAATCAGAAAAATGAAATTACTCTCCAGCCTAACCCGCCTAAGATATGCAGCCAACAGTTAAAACTGATTGAAGTGTATGAATTAGATATTCTTACCGGGAGGAAAGGTGAAAAGCAAGACTGTGCCGACGCCACCATCCCCATCGACAACCTCAACTTTGGAGAGGATGTCAGGAAGCAGCTGACTGACCAACTGGCCAAGAAGGAGGCTTCCATAGACCTCCCACACATCGGCTGCTGGGAGGCCAGTCTCCAACTCATGGCAAAGGCTCCCTTTCATTGCTTTTGCGAGCTATGTGTGGCTTTGCCAAGGGGTACACCACATAACAAGTTCTTGGGGGCATATATATAGAACCTTCTTTGTGAAATTGTAGGTGATTGCATTCTGAGAGTATGTGGGGTGAGATGTCAACACCAGAACATGTGAATAGCTTATTTACGTGTTGAAAAGGTGTGTTTTATTTGGTGCACCAAAGTATGACAAGGGTGAATAAAACATGAGAATCTTTTCACCGGGTGTAAGTATATATCATGAATGCTAAGTAAGGTATTATGATTATGAATACGGATTCAACATGGCGAGGACGTGCAGAAACGATTCAGGCAGGAATTCCTCCTCACAGAGTAGCCCAGAGGTGGGTGTGTCATTGTTCTCCCTTGAGCATCGCTGACGCGGTTAACCACTGTGTGCAACAGATATCTACTCGGAATCTCAAACATTGAGATGCTAAGGCAACTACCGGGCACACGTTTTGGCTAGACTTGTCTTAGGGTCCTATGTTTTGACTCAAATAAAGTACAGAGTAGTTGTCAACAATTGCTAAAAAAGAAGTAGTTGACAACTTGACTTGCCTGGAACTGGACCTGCAGTCTGCGGATATGGTGATTCCCCTGTAAAGCAATTTCTTACTGTAAGACAATTCTTTCTTACTCGGGTTTTGAATTAATTAGATTTTTTTTTTGCGTGGAAAAAATTAATTAGACCTGTGGAAACGGCTAACAGTAGAAATAAGATGAGGTTCTGGGGTCACCATCTTACAGAGATATAGCGCGTGAGAAAAAATAACACCCTGATACCGTAGAACGAGCCAAATGACGAATACAGAGAGAAACCCCCGGGTTCATCAAAGCATCCCAGGGAGAAACCTCCGGTCCATCAAATACAGAGTCGCCGTGATGCGGAAGCATGAGCTATGCCTGACTGTTTGCGAGATTATTCAGTGGGCTCCGTACCTGGTTGACCTCAGCTTCAGTTTTGCAGTACCATATAACTATATGATTTCCTCATTGTTTCAGACAAGAGCCCTGGTATGTGGTACTGTTCTGGTAAGCATGTGCCTTAAAGCATAAGATACCCATACCTGATCACCTATGGGTATCTCATGGTTTCATACGTCGGTGTGGAATCTTTGGGTAGGATAATGGTAAACTGTAAATTACGTCACTCTTTTGCTGCGTGGTGCTGTTTGAAGTATAGTTAGTATTCATAAGTGAAGCTTTATCTACTCTGGCTGCTGATAATTTTGTACCCCTGGCTCAAGTCACGTGAGTTCCTCTTCCTTCTATTCCTCGATCTCCTCAAATCCTTTGCTATTATTTTGGTTCAAATCACATAAATAATTGTCGCATGCCGTGACGCTGAAGCGTGAGTTATGCCTGATCCCCTTGGGCAACCTCAGCTTCAGCTTACCCTATATAATGTGTATGCACTTCATCTTGTTTCGGGCAACACCTTGCCCTTGATTAGCACATGTTCCTGCTATGAGTATCTTATGCTATCATACGGTCGATGTACCATCAAACTGTGTGTGGTACAATGTTTGGATAAGGAAAAATGATACACTGCTAATTATGCATACTCTTGTCGCCTTGTTCTTTTGAAAGATGTTTGCATTTTTGAGTGAAACTTGTCGAAACATTTGGGTTTAGTACCAAACTCTGGGTGGCCTATAATGTCATCCGTTGCTCTTTCTGTGTAGTGTGTATTAGATGTTCAGAGAGCCTACTGCACGCCTTATAAACCACGCTGGTTGCGTGTGCTTTTTCTTGTTCACCTCTGTGGTACACAGCAGCAGAAAAATGAATGCTTTGTTATGTAAAAACAAAGTTCTGGAGGGAAGTAACACTGAACGAACCAAACCACATAGATTGGAATGGAATGTGACATCACAGATCAGGGAATTCAGTGAAATGTTTCTTTTTCATTGCACGGGTCCGTGGTACTATGATCGTAAATCGCAAAAAACAACATAGTATAATCATCATACAAGAAATATAAGCATGAACACAGTGAATAATAAATTACAAAGGAAGTCACTATAGCTTAATTTTTATACATTGATCTGGAGGGATGCTTTTCTTTTTTGACTTCTTATGAAGCTTGCTTGGGAGTTTGCTCAGTGCTCTTCTGCACCTTGATATGCTTTGTGATGGCCTCAGCAACACAAGCTAAAATACTGGTACTGGCAAGGGATGCGGTGTCTGCACCGTCGTCGCCAACTTCATATTCGACGGTTGATCTTATTATTGATCCCTGGTCTGCATCTATAATCTCAAACCGTAGCAGATAACTCAGAAACCCAAGATCTAGGAAACCTCCTTCTACTACGAGTGCCTCCTTGACAAAGTTCTTGTGGTCAACCTTGATGAACTTTTCTCTTTGGTATGACAATCCAGCGATTCCTAGCAACATTGATGAATATACCAAAATGAAATTAATTAGCAGCCTTAAACCCGCAAAAGATACGAAGCCAACAGTTTAAACTGATCGAGGTGTATGAATTCATATTCTAACCGGGAGGAAAGGTGTAAAGCAAGACTGTTCCGACGCCACCATCTCCATCGACGACCTCGACTCTGGAGAGGATGTCAGGAAGCAGCTGAGTGATCAACTGGCCAAGAAGCAGGCTTCCATAGACCTCCCACACATCGGCTGCTGGGAGGCCAGTCTGCAACTCATGGCAAAGGCTCCCTTTCATTGTTTTTCTGAGCTGTGCGTGGCTTGCCAAGGAGTACGCTGCACAACAAGGTCTCGGAACATATATATAGAACCTTCTTTGTCAAACTGAAGGTGATTGCATCTGAGAATATGTGGGGTTAGATAGATGTCAACACCAGAACTTGCGAATAGTTTACTTACGTGTTGAAAAGAGGTGTTTACATGATGCACCAATACATGACTAAGGGTGAGTAAACCATCTGCGTTTTGAAAAGAGGCGTGTTCATATGGTACAATACTTCGTAGCAGCCATATCGCCATCAATATTTTCTTTATTCATTCACATTACCTGGACATAACCACAAAATACATGCACCTAGATGAATCATGAATGCTAAGTAAGGTATTGTGAATATGAATACGGACTCAACATGGTTCAGGCAGTAATTCCTCCTCACGGAGTAGCCCAGAGGTGGGTGCGTATGTTTCCAACTCATGACTCACTTGATCGTTCTGCCTTGAGCAGCGCTGAAGCGGTTAACCACTGCGTGCAACAGATCTATACTCGGAATCTCAAACATTGAGATGCTAAGGCAACTACCGGGCACGCATTCTGGCTAGACTTGTCTTAGCGTCCTATGTTTTGACTCAAATAAAGTACTGAGTAGTTGTCAACAATTGCTAAAAAAAGGAGTTGGTATGGAAAGTTGATCGTCTCTTAAGATTATTATTACCGCCTCTTCTACTGTTGGACAGTTGGAGCAGGCGACCACGCTAGTCGCTAGTGTTTGATCGAAGCAAAATGCAGGACCATAGTCAATCGATCTGTGTGCAGGCGCTAGTGGCAAATAGTTGCAGTTGACTGATCACTATTATGTATCAAAGCATCCCAGGGAGAAACCTCCGGGTCCATCAAAAACAGTGACCGTAGTCAGTTGACATCAGCTTCAGTTTTGGAGTACATACAATATAACTAGGAGTATATGATTTCCTCATTGTTTCAGACAAGAGCCCTGGTATGTGGTACTGTATCTGGTAAGCATGTGCCTTAAAGCATAAGATACACATATACCTGATCACCTATGGGTATCTTATGCTTTCATACGTCGCGTACCTTCAAACTGTATGTGGTACAATCTTTGGGTAAGATAACGGTAACCTGTAAATTACGTCGGTCTTTTGTTGCGTGGTGCTGTTTGAAGTATAGTTAGTATTCATAAGTGAAGCTTGTCTACTCTGGCTGTTGATAATTTTGTACCCCTGCCTCAAGTCACATGAGTTCGTTGTACACCCTGGCTATTATTTTGGGTAGATTTCTGTGGCTGTATGTCCTGCACATAGCTCTGACGGTAGATATCAAACTAAAACTGACACTATTACTTCTACACGCGTTCAAAGATTATCCGACAGCACTCAACATGCTCATATGACTAAAAAAAATGGAACTTAAAGAAGTAGCTTCGTCGTTACATTGAGCAGAGAAATAAAGTTGCCATGAGCAAGGCACTGGGCAACAACATTAGTACATTTACACATGGCTGCTGCGGCGGCTCACAAATTAAGCATCCGTGCCATGGTGCTTATTTTGGTTCAGGAATTCGATGTCACGCGCAAAGGTCCGCGAGAGTCCGCGTTCAGAGTTTATTTGTGCACCCTTGTATCATATACATATGCATTAGTAATTTCAACAATAGGTTCTAAGCATACAAGAAATCCATACGGCGTCACAGTAATGCGGGGTTCCAACGAACAGAACATACAAGAAATAGGTGAACAATAAATTACAAAGGTAACTTATTTTATACATTAACCTGGTGGGATGCCTTGTTCTTGTAAGTTCACCTGGGAGTTTGCTCTGCGCTCTTCTGCGCCTTGATATACTTTGTGATGGCCTCAGCAATACAAGCTAACGTATTGGTACTGGCAAAGGATGCCCTCCTCTCGTCGCCAACTTCATACTCGATGGTTGATCTTATTGTAGAAGTCTTGTCTGCATTCCCTATGATCTCAAATCGTACCAGATATTTCAGAAATCCAAGATCTAGGAAACCTCCTTCTACTACGGTTGCCTCCTTGACAAAGTTCTCATTGTCAACCTTGATGAACTTCTCCTTTTGATACTCCAATCCAGGGATTCCTAGCAATATGATGCACCAAAATGGAACTAATTACAGGCCTGAAGCTGGGTAAATAAGATGTATGAAGCCAAAAACTGATCGTCGAGGTGTATGAGTTCAGATTCTAACCGGGAGGAAAGGTGAGATGCAAGACTGTTCCGACTCCACCGTCTCCATTGACAACCTCGACCTTGGAGAGAATGTTAGGAAGCAATTCAGGAATCAACTGGCCAAGGAGGAGGCTTCCATAGACCTCCCACACCTCAGCTGCAGGGAGGCCAGTCTCCAGTTCATGGGAAAGGCTCCCTTTCATTGCTTTTGTGAGCTGTGTGTGGGTTGCCAAGGAGCAAGGAGTGCGCTGCACAACAAGTTCTGGGCACATTTATAGAAATACTCCCTCCGATCCAAATTAATTGACTTGGATTTATCTAGATTCGGATGTATATAATTTGGATTGGAGGGAGTACTAGAAAGTTTTAAAAACCTTACAAGTCACTGCATTAAGAGAACATGTGGGTCGAGATGTCAACGCCAGAACATGAAAGTGTGAATAAACTATAGTACTTACGTCTTCAAATGAGTTGTCTATATTGTACTCCATAACACACCATACCATCATGTATCACCATCAATCTTGTCCTTATTTTCCTTAGCTGGACATCAACAAAATACATGCACACGACTACGCGAGAATCTTTTACTCGGTGTGAATATACATCATGCATGCTAAGTAAGTTACTATGGATAATGGTTCAAGATTTCAGCATCGGAATCTCACTTGGAGTTGGAGGAAATTAGCAGATGCTCGGCGTCTGCCGGCAGGAAACTGGGAAGTATCAGCCGCCTCCACAGCCATCTGATGCACTTGGGTGAACGCGCATCCGATCAGTATAGCCAAAACATTTCGCATGTAGCAATCCTTTCATGTGTCGTAACATCCATTTTGCAACATTTTTCCTGAATCTGTAAAAACTCGTGACGTGTAGCCAAAAAATGTTTTAGCACTTTAAACACTGCCATGGAACAAAACCGACAACGAACGCAACAAATCCTAATTTGGTTGTACTGAAACTTTAAAAGGATGTCAGATTTGTGATGTGTAGCAAAAGAGGTTGTAGCATTTTAAACACAGCTAAAAGGGCATTTATGCCCTTCATATTGTTTTGATGTTTGTTGGCAACACTTGAATAGGTTTAATCTGTTGTTAAATGTTTCCGGAGATATCAGCTACATTAGTGTAATTTGTACCTAAGGAAAAAAGAGCTCCCTAGGATCAAATTAGTGCAGAGACAAAGTCCTGTCGGACTGTCCGGCCCTAAGGATTCGCAAGATTTTCTTCGCCCGGTGCGGATAGTCTGTTTGCCACATCGGACACTACCCGGATACTGGCCGAAAACTCTGCTAGACCGAAGTGTCCGGTGGTCGTCTCCTGGAGTGTCCAGCTGGGCCGGACTATCCGGCTGCCTTTAGTCGAACTGTCCGGGATAAGTGGCTCCCAACGGCACTAATTTCAAGGGCCCTATATAAAGGCCCCTTCTTCTACCTTGGGAGTTGCTCGTCTAGTTCAAGAACAACATCACCATTTGAGCCACAAAATCCTCAAGATCTCTTCACTCAACCATCCAAAGTCATTGATCTTTGGAGAATCGAAGGAGGAGGCCTTGATCTATAGCTTCACCAAGAGAGATCTTCATTTCCCCCTCATTCACTTGAGGGCCCCTTGCTCTAGTGTTTTTTTGGAAACCCTAGCTTATGATTTGGTTCTTACAAGCTTGTCTTTGATTGTTTGACAGCTTGCTTGTATTCGGGAGCCTCCAATTAGGTTGTGGATGTGTGCCTCGAACTTGTTGTAAATGTGTCGGCTTCCACCTCGAAGGTTGCCGATATAGTGGAAGAGGTGAATCGAACCCGTTGGGATGAGGTTCATCGGAGAATAAGGGAGGCCTCTCGTGGCGTTGGTGGTTTGAAACCACCCCCTCTCCAAACGTAGATGTACTTCCCTTAAAAGGAAGGAACTACGGTAAACAAACCCTTGTGTCTCCGCGTGCTTCACTTTGGTTACTTCTATCCTTTACCGCACTTTACTTATCTTGTTATTGCTTATTGTTTGTGCTAGATTGACATATAGGTAAATTCACCATAGTTGCATAATCTAGAGAATTTACCTTTTGTGTTAAACCCTAATTTGAAAAAGAGTAAAATTTGAAGTAACACATATTCACCCCCCTTTAGGTGGAGAATATCATTTTGTGGCCTGAAAGTTGGGGTGTACAGGCAACGCGGTACCCAAGTTCCCTGAAATCAGCCGGGATGAATACAGTTGGTGTGCCAAATACTCGGAGTGTCTTTTTCGGCACGAATTCAACTTTACGTTTCAATACAAAAAATCAGGCTAACGGCAGTCAAGTTGGGCCCCCCTCTCAGTTCTCGCCGTTATGTCGCTCCCGTCGCTTAGGAGGGGTGGATGTCACGTAGGCTTGCAGCATTGGCACAGTGGATAGGACAACACCCCCTGCCCACCCCCTACCCAGTGTATTGACGTGACAAAACAGGGCACATGTATCGGCGTTATAATTATTTTTTGTTTACTCAGAAGCTAGAATGGCCACCGCCACGTGTCTCTCCTTGGACTTTCGTCCCAATCGTTAACCACTACCTTAAAAGAGCATTGACGGTTCCACCGTTCCCCTGCCTCACAGAAACCACTCTTCTTCTTCCTGTCATCTATCTTCTTCCCGTCTTCTCCTTGCCGCCATGGAAGATCTACGCACTCTAGAGATAAGCTTCACTACCCATGACAATAAGAAGATAGACGTTGTCTACACCAACAAGGAGGAGACAGTGGTGCGTGTCCTGAGGATGTACGAGGGTTGGCTTGGGATAGACGAGGACAAGTTTGTGGGATCGGACCTCGAGTGCACCCCGGAGCACCCATATGAAGGGAGTGAAGTCGCCATCGTTCAACTGGCCATGCGGAAACACGTCCTCGTCTACCACCTCTCCCGGTTTGTAGATCTGCTCTCTGTAGCTAACCGCTTTTAGGGTTTTCTCCTCTTGTTCTTTATCCACTTGCTCATCTTGCAACTACTGGATTTTATTTAGGACCAAATAAATTAGGGTTTGCCTATGTCTCAATCGACTGAGATTTTCTTTAGTCTCAATCACCTAAGAAAAGTGCAACCGTAGTTAAAACAAATGTGCAACTCGTTCAGTCGACTGAGAAATAGCAAAACCGAATAAATTATGACAATACAATGTTGAGAGTCTTGATCTTGCATTTACTAAACTTTTCAAAATTATATTGAGATGATGATCTTGCATTGATAAAATATTTGTAGTTACAAATTTTGGTGATGGCAAACTACATACTTTCAAGACTGACAAGAAATGTCTGGTGCTGCGCCAGTTCCTTGTAGAAAAGGCAATTGTTTTCTGCACTATCGACACAACAACTGGTTTTTCGAAATTTTATCAAGAGGAAATTATAATTCCTGCGCACAACTGGATCGATATTCAGAGTCTTGTCAAGATCCTAGGGGGCTTGAGGAAGGATGGAATGACATCACTCGCAACTAGAATCCTCGATGAGTCGTACGACAAAATTAAAGAAGATTTCCCTACGGATAGGCACAATTTCTAGGACGAGTGGCCGTTGTTTGATATAAACCTGAAGTATGCAACCATAGATGCTTACGTGACCTACCAGCTGTAAGATCCATTTTATTCTATGTTACCTCGTGTTTTGCCCTATTTGCAAGAGGGAAGACGAGCTTAGGGGAACCCTTTGTAGAAAATGCAGAATAGCTGAGTTTGAAGCTGCATATGCAAAGAAAATAGCTACATCTGAAGCAGTTGATAGAGAGGCTGCAGAAGCAGCTGAAAGAGAGCTTGCAGCTGAAGCTGAAGCAGCTGACAGAGAGGCTGCAGCTGAAGCTGCAAATAGAGAGGCTGCATTTTCTAGCGGCAAGAATCAGGCCTGTGATGCACCACTAATTGTGATGCAGGACGTTGAAGATAGGGAAGCCAAGTCAGATCCCAGGTGGGACGAAGCATTTCGTGAGCTATGGAGTACCTGGAATGCTCGCAGTCTGTCGCCTAGGAACGATGGCAAGCGCCTCAAGTGGTCTGATGAGAAGTAAATTAAATTTTACTTGTCAGTGTTATGTTTCTGTTTTGTGGAACTCAGTTATCTTGTCAAGATGTCTAGCGCCTCACGTGATACTAGTAAAATAAATTTAACCCTCGTTGTGTTATGTTTATGTATGTGTCTTGTGGCTTGTCAAGATGGTAGCTTGTTAAATGACAGTTTGAAAGAGTGCCCTTTTCCTCTCTCGCTAAACAGATATGTTTCATTTTACCCAAATTGGTAGCAAATCTAGAGAAGATTCTCACTTCGATAATTCGTTCCCTTTTGGACCTCGTTTTGCCTCTGATCATGTAGCAAATCTAGAGCAGCAAATCACACCAGGCAGAATACATTCATTCAGAAAATAAAACAAATATAGATATAGCTGTGAGCAGCTAAATAGGATATAGCGATAGAAAGTAGGTTGCTTAACGAGGTTCGATGCATTCGGCCAGAAATAGGATATAGCTAGAAAGAAGCTGCTTAGCAGTAGCAGCCGCCGCAGCTGCAGGCACATCCTGCAAGCGCCCGCGCCTCCGCCTCCTCCCTCCGGCGCTTCCTCCACTTCTTGCTGCCCAGTCCCTTGATCTTGGGGGCCTTGGGCCTGATTGGAGGCATGTGACCATCTTTGATGGCCACCCGCTGGAGGTTTCGGAGGTGAATGCCGAGAGCCCGGTGTTCAGTGATGTAGGCGTTGATGTTCACAGTCTCATGCTTGCCATGTTTGTGGATGCTGGAGCCCGTGGCCTCTGCATGCTTCAGTAAGGTGTTGAAGTCGGTGCCGCCGGCGCGAGTCACCCAGCAGTAGGCGACCCCCTTGCGGAAGGGGCAGCTGTAGTCACCGCCCCTGAAGAAGGCGTCGTACTGGCCGGCCCACAGCCTCCTCAGCACCTGACGAGCCTTGGTATGAATGGACTCGTCATCGCTGCAGACGTCGCTGCCGGAAACCTATTAGAAGAAAAGGAAAATGGGGGAGTAGATGATGTAAGAAGATCGAGCAATCGAAATGCGAACAAGTGAATCCTAATAAACCAAGATCTAGCATCTAATGATGGGAACGGTAGAAGAACCAGGGGAGGGGAGCAAACCCTAGTTACCTCCGACCATGGGTCGTCGATGCCGATGTCGTAGGGGTTCAGCGGAGCGATGTACTTATCTGGATCGTAGGTGCCCAAGAAGTGCTTGATCTGCTTGTGACCGGCGGGGGCCTCCTCAACGGCGGGGGGCTCCTCTTTGGCGGCTCCGTCGGTAGCGGGGACGGGGGCCTGGACGGGAACGGCGGCTGCCATCGATGCCTCGACTGGGGCCTGGACAGGGACGGCGGCTGCTTTCAACACATCGAGGGGGACCGGTGAGGAGACGGGGGCCTCCTCGCCGGCGGCCACAGAGGCGACGATGGCCACCTTATCCTCCTCGGCCATCGCCGGCGCGGACAGGGTATTCTCGGGAGTTTGCGGATGCTGGTGGCACAGTGGAGAGGGTTGCGTGGGGACAGTGAGCGAGAGTGGGAGTGGGTGTGCGGAGAGGGGCTCTATAGTTAAGGTGGATGGAAGCAAGGCACATTTTGTTGCACCACCGTGCAATGCGCCGCGCGGTCTACTGATGGCTCTGAGTATGGCGCCCAGAAAAGTGTTGGTGCGTGGTTGATGTAGAGCTCGTTGGGAACCCCAAGAGGAAGGTATGATGAGCACAGCATCAAGTTTCCCTCAGTTATGAAACCAAGGTTTAATCGAACCAGTAGGAGCAAGGAAACACCCCAAAGGTATTACTAGCTGAGCTTTGGCAGGGCGCACTACCGGTGCTAGTAGCAACGTGGAGACCTACACAACACAACCACATAACTTTGTCCCCAACTTGGGATGAGGTTGTCAATCTCACCGTGTTTTGCGGAAAACAAAGGATTAAACGTATCGAATGGAAAGAAGTAAAAGTTTGCAGAAAGTAAACACAAAGCAGTAAAAGATTGTAGATTGAATGTAAAAGACAAGGACCGGGATCCATAGTTCACTAGAGGTAGCTCTCCTTAGATAGATAACATGTTGGGTGAACAAATTACAGCGAGGCAATTGATAAACATCGAGAAAGCAATACATGCATATACTAATCATCTTGACTCCTTTGAGACTTGATTGGGCATTACAACATTATACATAGACCGCCATCCAACTGCATCTATGGCTAATAATCCACCTTCAGGTTATCATCCGAACCCCCTCCATTATTAAGTTGCAAGCAACAGATTATTGCTTTATGAACTGCATGTAAAGTAAAAAACACGATTGTTCTATGAACAAAGGATTGTTGTTTTCTCCCTATTAGCAAAAGCACATCTAGTACCTTAGAGATTTCTGTCACTTCCCCAGATTACCAGAGGCATGAACCCACTATCGAGCATAAATACTAACTCTTGGAGTTGCTAGCATCGACTTGGCCAAGATAGCTACTAACAACGGAAAGCATGCAAGATCACAAATAACAAAGACATGATAGAATCAATAATCAATCTGAAATAACATCTCAATATCCATCGGATCCCCGCAAACACAACATGCAGAATTACAAATAGATGATCTTGATCATGAACGGAGCTCACAACATCTAGACATGAAATCACAAAGGAGGAGAACCAGCCATCTAGCTACTACATGGATCAGTAGTCCAAGGATGAACTACTCACGCATCACACCGGAGGCTTGCATGGTGATGAAGAAAGCCTCCAGGGTGAATTCCCCTCTCCGGCAGGGTGCCGGGAAGAGCTTCAGATCCCTCCCGATCTAGGGATGGAGATAACGGCAGATACAGACTCTTTCGTGGATTTTTGATCATGTACTTAGGGTTTACGTCCCAAGGGCATCTTATAGTCGGAAGGGGAGGCCGAGGGGGTGCCTGGGCTGGCCACACCACCCCTTGGCGCGGGCTAGGCCTGGTCACGCGGCCAGGTGGTGTGGCCGCCCTCTGGCCCCTCTCCGTCTCGTATTCTGGCACTTGATGACATACGGAAAAATAGGCACTTTGGCTTTGTCCTGTCCAATTCCGAGAATATTCATTTTCTGACTTTCCTGGAACCAAAAACAGCAGAAAATAGGCAGCTGGCACTTTGGCTCTTGTTAATAGGTTAGTCCAAAAAATCATATGAAAAGT
The DNA here is from genome assembly GCA_910589775.1 of Avena eriantha. Taxonomy (NCBI): domain Eukaryota; kingdom Viridiplantae; phylum Streptophyta; class Magnoliopsida; order Poales; family Poaceae; genus Avena; species Avena eriantha. The sequence continues at coordinate 364,656,997 of OU342745.1, read as the reverse complement.
ACTCCAAAGTTGGAACAAAACACAAGAAAGTGGATAAAACCAAGCATGGAACATAAAAAATTATAGATACATTTGCAATGTATCAACATCCCCATGCTTAACTCCTGCTCGTCCTCGAGTAGGTAAGTGATAAAAAGAAAGAATAATTTTTGAGGTGACATGCACCATCAAAGACTTGATCAAAGTATTTGTAAAACATTCGAAGCTGGGATCATAGTACTTCAATCATAACATGAAAGACAAAGTTCTAGCAATAAGCAAAGAAACTATGATGCAACATGAAAAGTCACAAACAAAAGATTCATGAATAAAAATGCTTTGCAAGACGTTTGTTTGTTTCACATAAAGAAAACATAGCATAATAGTATTCAGCTTGTCCCTCAATAGAGTAGCAAATGTAAATGCATAGGACACCTTCAAAGTTCATAAGAGTGACTAGATACAAATAGTTTAAAACAAGCAATATCAAAGTATGCATCAATCAACTAGTCTTGGGACAATGCACATAGAACTAAGAATGGCCAGTATGCTCTCAAAGAAGGTGCATAAAGTTAGAAGGTGGAGACTCAATATAATGGTGGAAGAAAGGCCTTCATAGAAGGAAGTAGGGATTCATGTCTCATAAAGAGCTTCCAAAAATTATGGTACTTATAGCTTTCAGCTCTCATTGCCCCTATCATAAGCATCTTGAAGTGATTAAGGTTAAAGTGAACAAACTATGGTGTACATGCTTGACGAAGTATAAGTTAGAAATCTCATGTCCCTTGTATACGAGGGCCGCTCCTCATGCTACTCAAGTTTAGTCACCGGTAAGTTCTTGTCATTGTAAGTACATGTGTATCATAGAGAACCGCCAACGGGGTACCCCTTGCCCGATGATACGGAAGAATCTCCATATCAAAATGACAAGGCAGGCAGACAACGAGCATCTCAGCATTCTTCTTATTTACCATGGGAATATGGTGCTTTTTTGTCTCTTTCCTCTTTTCATAGTATCTCTTTTTTTCTTTTCTCTTTTTTTCTCAATATAGGACTCTTTTTTATAAGAAGAATGCTTCATAGACAGCTCATTATGGTTACGCTGCAGGTTTCCACCATGTCAGCATGGATTAGACCAACGGCCTAGGCGTTTCTCTAACACATATGCATAACTCCATGGACTTACAAACTCCCCTTTCATTTCACACCGACGACATCCATATACAAATGAGCATGATATCAACTAGGTACAAGTACCAAGTGCAATGTTGAAAGTGTTCCCCATGAAAGCATGGTTCTGCTAATTCCCAAAAAATAAGTGCAAGCATATACAACATAGAAGACACAATGGTTCAAGTTTATTAAGGGCAAGAAATGTAAAGTGTGCCATCAAGTTCGTGAGAGCTTTAATCACTAGTTTTCTCATACCAAGTTTAATTTGGAAGGTAAACAAAAGCATGAATATACTTAGAATAGCATAAGATAGTAGGTAGGTATGGTGGACTCTTTGGAATAACTTGGTTTAGTGAGTTGGGTGCATGAGTGGAACTCATACTTGGTGGTGGAGGCTAGCAAAAGACTGGGAGCGACAAACTAAGAGAGCAATAATGGCCATAATCATGCAGAGCGACAAAACATCATTGATCAAAGCATAAAGTGATACTACAAGTTGAAAACTAAAGGATCATAAAGGCTATGGTGACTTGAGATAGTCATAACATGGTGTGAGCATGCGCCAAGTCAACCCAAATAAAGCATCAAAGGAGAATACCACTACACTATGCTTTAATATGCTAAAACAACGCATGATTCATCCAAGGCACATTAAGCAATCTCAATTGTTTATAACAAGTCATGCTACAGCAAAGAATTCTAAGCAAAAGGCTAAAACAATATCTAACATGGCATGACAAAGCATAGGCCACAGTCAAAAACGAGCTCTTTTTACCACATAAGTATGAACTTTCCTACTCTTTTCCAAACCAAACCAAACTATTTGCAAACCAATGTATGAAAGAGGGGGTCCAACCAATTTATTCAGAAAACTGAGAAAACTAAGCAAACCAAAACCAAAACGAAAAACGAAAAAGAAGATGCTCCAAGAAAAACACAACTGTGCATGAAACAATAAAAATGAAGCGTTTGGAAGAACCTGGAATTTTTATTGATGAAGAAGAGGATGCCTTGGGCATCCCCAAGATTTGACGCTTGTACTTCTTGGATATTTCTTGGGGTGACACGCGTGGCATCCCCAAGCTTCGGCTTTAGTCCATCCTTCATCTCATTATTCATTCCTTCCATACACCTGAAATTTTTCCTTCATAAAAACTTCACACAATCTTTATTAGCAACATTAGTGCACTCAAGATAAATAGGTCTTAAGGTTCAGTTCTAACACCAAATAAACTTCCATTAGAACACTAGCTACTGTAGCTCTTCCCTCAAAAAGCTCAATTCCCCAAAAGAACTCAAAAAGGAACCAACAAGAAGAAAATGCAGAAAATGGCAGAAATCTGCAAAACGGACCAACAGGTAAAGACGAATTTTTTCGAAGATCTTCTGTTGCTCAAATCAAAAAGTGTTGAACTAACGAAAGTTAGATAACAACCTGGGGCAGAAGCAAAAATATTAACGCCTCAAAAAGACGTTCAGAGATTTTACACGAATTTTTACGATGAAGCACAGAAATCTGTTTCGGGACAGCAACTTTCCCAATCATTACTTCTCTCTCATTAGAGGTTACTCTTGGCACAAAAAGCAAATAAAAAGGATAAGGAGAGGTTTTTACAGAGGTAATAACTTCCAAGACTCATCTAAAACTTTTGTATTATCTCCCAATAAGTACTTTTCTTTAACGCCTTTAAGTTAGGCATAAGAAGCAGGAAAAAGAATCAAGTGTTCTCAAATGAAGAAGCATTAAGCTCAATACCACAAATATTTTCAACAAGGCAAGGCATATCATCCAAATAAGTTCGAGAGTATCCTCTCTCAATGCTCTTAGGTTCACTATTCTCATCAAAAGGGTTTGCAGGAACTATCCAGTCAAGATTCTTTTCTATGGCATCATGTATTGCTACTAGTTTAAAGGGTATTGGTATCTTAGGTTCCTCCCCATTAGGTTCGGTTTTGTTCATATTTTCTCGTGTACCAACAACATCTACACATGAGCCTAGCATATTGAAATGTTCAAAAACTTTTCTAGCTTCCTTGGCAACATCATCTCCTTAAACAAAGTTTTTAGAATAAAATCCCTCTTTTCAGGGTCCTCAATTTCTTTAAACTTAAGAAACATTATTTGCATTAAGGGATTGATGTTAACAAACCTAGCTTCTAACATGTGAATTGAAGAAGCTGCAGCAATCTCATAGTTTGGAGCCAGTTCTGCAAGGGATTTATCCTCAGTATCCTCATGTTTGCTAATATGATTAAAGAATTCGTCAATATTATCTTTCCCAATTATAGAACCACTACCAATTGAAAGGTCTTTCAGGGTGAAAGTAGGGATCAACATGGTGAGCTAAGGAAGAGGTGACAACTAAAGGAGACTTAATTGTTTTGTGTTTTTTAAATAAGAAATCAAACTAATAAAACTATTTTTTTGTGTGTTTTTTGTGTTTTTTGAAGAACAAAACAAGCAAACAAAGCAAAAAGAAAACAAAGCAAAACAAAAACAACAAAGTAAAGAGATTGGTTATGAGGGACTCCCCTTGTGAAGATGTCCTTGACTCCCCGGCAACGGCGCCAGAAAAATGCTTGATGGCTCTGAGTATGGCGCCCAGAAAAGTGCTGGTGCGTGGTTGATGTAGAGCTCATTGGGAACCCCAAGAGGAAGGTATGATGAGCACAGCAACAAGTTTCCCTCAGTTATGAAACCAAGGTTTAATCGAACCAGTAGGAGCAAGGAAACACCCCAACGGTGTTACTAGCTGAGCTTTGGCAGGGCGCACTACCGGTGCTAGTAGTGATGGCTCAATGCACGGTGCCCAGAAAAATGCTTGATGGCGGTGTTGATGTAGATCTCGTTGGGAACCCCAAGTGGAAGGTATGATGAGCACAGCAGCAAGTTTCCCCTAGTTATGAAACCAAGGTTTAATCGAACCAGTAGGAGCAAGGAAACACCTCAAAGGTGTTACTAGGTGAGCTTTGGCAGGGCGCACTACCGGTGCTAGTAGCAACGTGGAGACCTGCACAACACAACCATAGAACTTTGTCCCCAACTTGCGATGATGTTGTCAATCTCACCGTGTTTTGCGAAAAACAAAGGATTAAACGTATCGAATGGAAAGAAGTAAAAGTTTGCAGAAAGTAAACACAAAAAGTAAACAGTTGTAGATTGTATGTAAAGAAAAAAGACCGAGATCCATAGTTCACTAGAGGTAGCTCTCCTTAAGATAGATAACATGTTGGGTGAAGAAATTACAACGGGGCAATTGACAAACACCGAGAAAGCAATACATGCATATACTAATCATCTTGACTCCTCTGAGACTTGATTGGGCATTACAACATAATACATAGACCGCCATCCAACTGCGTGTAAAGTAAACAATATGATTGTTCTATGAACAAAGGATTGTTGTTTTCTCCCTAGTAGCAACAACACATCTAGTACCTTAGAGATTTCTGTCACTTCCCCAGATTACCAGAGGCATGAACGCACTATCGAGCATAAATACTAACTCTTGGAGTTGCTAGCATCTACTTGGCCAAGATAGCTACTAACAACGGAAAGCATGCAAGATCTGAAATAACAAAGACATGATAGAATCAATAATGAATCTGAAATAGCATCTCCATATCCATCGGATCCCCGCAAACACAACATCTATGAATTACAAATAAATGATCTTGATCATGAACGGAGCTCACAAGATCTAAACATGAAAGCACAAAGGAGGAGAAACCAGTCATCTAGCTACTACATGGATCAATAGTCCAAGGATGAACTACTCACGCATCACACCGGAGGCTTGCATGGTGATGAAGAAGGCCTCCAGGGTGAATTCCCCTCTCTGGCAGGGTGCTGGGAAGAGCTTCAGATCCCTCCCGATCTAGGGATGGATATGACGGCGGCTACAGACTCTTTCGTGGATTTTTGATCGGGTACTTAGGATTTTTGTCCCGAGGGCAATATATAGGCGGAAGGAGAGGCCGAGGGGGTGCCAGGAGCGGCCACACCACCCCCTGGCGCGGGCCAGGCCTGGCCGCGTGGCCATGTGGTGTGGTGGCTCCCTGGCCCTTCTCCGTCTCGTATTCTGGCACTTGATCACTTCCAGAAAAATAGGCACTTTGGCTTTTGTCCGTCCAATTCCGAGAATATTCATTTTCTGACTTTCCTGAAACCAAAAATATTAGAAAACAGGCAGCTAGCACTATGGCTCTTGTTAATAGGTTAGTCCAAGAAAATATATGAAAAGTACTCCAAAGTTGGAACAAAACACAAGAAAGTGGATAAAACCAAGCATGGAACATCAAAAATTATAGATACATTTGCAATGTATCAGTAGCAACGTGGAGACCTGCACAACACAACCACAGAACTTTGTCCCCAACTTGCGATGAGGTTGTCAATCTCATCGTGTTTTGCAGAAAACAAAGGATTAAACGTATCGAATGGAAAGAAGAAAAAGTTTGCAGAAAGTAAACACAAAGCAGTAAAAGATTGTAGATTGAATGTAAAAGAAAATGACCGGGATCCATAGTTCACTAGAGGTGGCTCTCCTTAGATAGATAACATGCTGGGTGAACAAATTACAGCAGGGCAATTGACAAACATCGAGAAAGCAATACATGCATATACTAATCATCTTGACTCCTTTGAGACTTGATTGGGCATTACAACATTATTCATAGACCGCCATCCAACTGCATCTATGACTAATAATCCACCTTCAGGTTATCATCCGAACCCCCTCCAGTATTAAGTTGCAAGCAACAGATTATTGCTTTACGAACTGGGTGTAAAGTAAACAAGACGATTGTTCTATGAACAAAGGATTGTTGTTTTCTCCCTAGTAGCTACAACATATCTAGTACCTTAGAGATTTTTGTCACTTCCCCAGATTACCAGAGGCATGAACCCACTATCGAGCAATACTAACTCTTGTTGTTGCTAGCATCTACTTGGCCAATATAGCTACTAACAACGGAAAGCATGCAAGATCACAAATAACAAATACATGATAGAATCAATAATCAATCTGAAATAGCATCTCAATATCCATCGGATCCCCGCAAACACAACATGCAGAATTACAAATAGATGATCTTGATCATGAACTGAGCTCACAAGATCTAGACATGAAAGCACAAAGGAGGAGAACCAGCCATCTAGCTACAACATGGATCCATAGTCCAAGGATGAACTACTCACGCATCACACCGAAGGCTTGCATGGTGATGAAGAAGGCATCCAGGGTGAATTCCCCTCTCCGGCAGGGTGCTGGGAAGAGCTTCAGATCCCTCCCAATCTAGGGGTGGAGATGACGGCGGCTACAGACTCTTTCGTGGATTTTTGATCGGGTACTTAGGGTTTTGTAACACCCCGTCCACTCCTAGGCCCAGGCGGTGTCACTCCTGGCAGCTTAATAGGATATCTAGACTGGCCCCACAGACCAACACTAGTCTTTTCTACGCACTTTGTCCTCACTCGTGCGCACCCGGTTACCCACTTCCCGGTCGGTCACCCATCCTAGAATTGCTCTAGGCCAAGCACGCTTAACCTTAGAGTTCTTTTCGAATGAGCTTCCGGAAAAGAAGTTGCAACTTGTTTATATGGATATCCTATCAATCCTATTAAGCCATGTGCCTGGATCTCACATACACCCACCCTTTAGAAGATCGATGCCCTCATCGATCAAGCACACCCCAGGAACGTTCCCTCTTGGCACGCGTCTGTGCGTCCAGTGCCGGCACATGTGCCATGCCGTGTCCACTCCGGGCCACACGCGCCATGCTCCACATGTCCCGCCACTAACCCGCACACACCCGTTTAACCGCAAGGTCGGCTCTGATACCAATTGTAACTACCTCGGTGAATTACGCTCTTAGTTAATGCCTGGATGAACGAAAGTGCTTAAAATAGTACGGTGGGGCCCAGGGCCACTCACGGTAGACCTTTTGGCCGTCCTAACCACTTTCAAACATCGGGACAAGAACGAGCGGCGTAATCGGCAGGCGAAGGGATCAACTACATACACAAATGAGTATGTATGCAAGCCACATACAACAGTCCTCAGAGCCATTCCATCTAAAAGAAATAGAAATATTGCAACGCCATACGGCAAGATCCAGATGTCCTAGATAGATATAATAATTTTAGGATAACTCCTCATACATCACACAACAGAGTATCAGGCAGAAGCGAAAAACAAAATCCGAGTACGGATAAGAAGCAAATTGGCATAAGATGCCCCATAAATAAACACATCCCGCCCATAGATCACACGGATCCCTGTTCCCGGAATCTCTACACCGAATGATCGTTGCCAACATCATCTGTCTCTTCCACCCAGTATCCATCTTGCGGGTACACCTGTTCATCTGAATCAAACAATTTATCGTGTGATACCCTAGGGGTACTCAACAAGTCTTTATGCCACTAAAGGGGACACAACCTGGGGTGACGCAATTGCAGCAAAAGATAATACCTAACAATTCTATAGAGACTCGCTAACCTTCCGCCTAACCAATGATAGACGGAAGTCCGTGAATTAAGAACAACAGTTATAACAGTATGATTAACAGATCCATCCTCCTCCTCGCTTACCAACGAGGAAGCGGACGAACATCCCCCATCATCCGTTGGCAGTTTTATTAACCATTCCATGAGTGTTGCACTATTTACTAGTCAAGTACTTAGTCAATTTAAAAGCGGTACTTTAGTTATACTTGTCTATGATCGAGAAACTATGCTCCAAGTCGTCCATAACCGCGGACATGGCTTTCAGAAAGATTTACCCTGCAGGGGTGCACGAATAGCAACACACACTCGATCAACCTCGGAAAAACCAAATCAAAACCCAACGAGGCATTCACGACAAAGCAATCACAGGATTCAGAAATATTTCAGGGGGCCACCCCATTAAGCTACCCGCAACGAAGTTGGCCGGCTCCGAGACGGACCCAAGGTTTGTGTGGACGGCGGTAAACGACTGGGAACCCGAAAATGTGACTGGGCTTGTCGATACAGCGAAAACGTGTCACGATCCAAAACAGTACAGGTGCTCCTCGCACAATCTTAAATAAAGCAGTAACATGGCATACGTACGGAATAGTAATAAAGCCCCAAACTAATTGTGGCCCCAAGAAATAAGAATGAATCAAGCTCTGGCTCAGGAGGGGTCCATAAGGCCTCCCGGATGTGGATAGTGCGAATAGTCAAGGAACAGGAATCAAGTACTCGGGGTCCTACGGGACACAAGTGAGCATGAAAAACCAAATAGTAAATATTGCTCACCGGTGCCTCTTTCATTAGTTATCCCATTACTACTCAGGTTATGTTGTTTAGGTACTTCATTATCCATCAGACACTCACATACCCTACTCATGTTTTTCTACGACTCGCATGGCTCAAACAACTCCTGTAGTAATGGCTCATGGGACCGGAACAGGCTTGTTGTTCATGAAAAGTAAAGGCTATGCAGTACTTGGGATTCAATTTAATGCAATCGCGACTCAATGATGCAAGAATAAGATAGAGGCAATAGGTACTGTATGTATGCAAGCATGTGGTAGTGCTTGCCTGGCAGTTCAGTTGAAGCGAGAGATGGATCTGGGTAATACTCCTGTGAATCTTGGTAATTCTCCTGATGGGCGTCTATTCGAAGAAGAACCAAACAAACAAGGGCCAACATCAATAAAGTGCACAAGCATATGAATTAAAATGCACAAGCAACCAAGCATGCCATGATGAATGATGCACAATTACATGGCATTAAAGTAGCATGGCAAAGGTGAGGTGTGGATACAAGAAAATAAAGCACTTTATTATTTAATTACTCAAGTTTTATTGTCATAAACAGTTCAGAATCATAAGGTTGCCATGATGCATGCTTCAATTCAGAACAAGGATTGCATAAATAGAACGGGCTCGTCGCGCTGATCGATTTAGACATATTATTTGTCAAATTTGGATTTATAAAGCAAAAGTTATGAATTAAATAAGGAAAAGGGCATTTTCTTGTAATTTTACTCATCTCGAAAATTAAAGTGTTCAAAATATATTTTGAAGGGCATATTTGAATTCCTCACATTTTTCTGATTCCAAAACATATATTACATGTATTATTTGGATTTGTATTTAAAAAATTATTTAAATCTGATTTGAATTTGAATTTAAAAAACAATTTGGAAAAGTTTAAATAAAAACAGACAGTCGGAAATACTTTTCTCACTCAGGCAATTCTAGCCACAGACACTGACAGGTGGGCCTTTGTGCTGACTGGGCCACGCGCGGGAGAAACTTTTGTCACCGCGGGCTCGTCTAGCCACTGAGGCTGCGGGGTGGGCCAACTGCGGGGTGAGACACGCGGGGCCTGCATGTGTGTTCTTCTCACAAACCATGTAAGGATCCACCAGTGTCATTGGATGTGTGTTCCTCTCATAGACCACACATGGATCCACCGGTGTCATCGCATGTCTGCTCTTTTCATGAAACACATCTAGAGTCATTGCATGTGTGTTCTTCCCACAGACCACACATGGATCCACCAGTGTCATTGCATGTGTGTTCTTCTCACAAACCACATATGGATCCATCAGTGTCACTGGATGTGTGTTCCTCCCACAGACCACACATGGATCCACCGGTGTTATTGCATGTCTGCTCTTTTCATGAAACACAGTTAGATTCATTGCATGTGTGGTCCTCTCACAGACCACACATGGATCCACCAGTGTCATTGGATGTATGTTCTTCTCACGAACCACAACTAGAGTCATTGGATGTGTGTTCTTTCCATGAACCACAGCTAGAGTCCTTGCATGTCTGCTCTTTTCATGAACCACATAAGGATACACCAGTGTCATTGCATGTGTGTTCTTCCCATGAACCACAGCTAGAGTCATTGCATGTGTGTTCTTCTCACAAACCATATCATGAACCACACCCAGTGTCATTGCATGTGTGTTCTTCTTATTAACCACACATGGATCCACCAGTGTCATTGCATGTATTCTCTTTTCATTAACCACAGTTAGAGTCATTGCATGTCTATTCTTTTCACAAACCACATATCACCAGTGTCATTGCATGTGTGTTCTTCCCATGAACCACACATGGATCCACCAGTGTCATTACATGTGTGTCCTTCTCACAAACCACATATGGATCCACCAGTGTCATTGCATGTGTGTTATTTTCACAAACCACATATCACTGGTGTCATTGCATGTGTGTTCTTCTCACAAACCACATAAGGATACACCGGTGTCATTGGATGTGTGTTCCTCTCATAGCCCACACATGGATCCACCGGTGTCATCGCATGTCTGCTCTTTTCATGAACCACATCTAGAGTCATTGCTTGTGTGTTCTTCCCATAGACCACACATGGATCCACTAGTGTCATTGTCTGTGTTCTTCTCACAAACCACATATGGATCCAGTAGTGTCATTGGATGTGTTTTCCTCCCACAGACCACACATGGATCCACCGGTGTCATTGCATGTCTGCTCTTTTCATAAACCACAGTTAGATTCATTGCATGTGTGGTCCTCTCACAGACCACACATGGATCCACCAGTGTCATTGGATGTGTGTTCTTCTCATGAACCACAACTAGAGTCATTGGATGTGTGTTCTTTCCATGAACCATGGCTAGAGTCTTTGTATGTGTGTTCTTCTCACAAACCACATAAGGATACACCAGACTCATTGCATGTGTGTTCTTTCCATGAACCATAGCTAGAGTCATTGCATGTGTGTTCTTCTCACAAACCATATCATGAACCACACCAGTGTCATTGCATGTGTGTTCTTCTCATTAACCACACATGGATCCACCAGTGTCATTGCATGTATGCTCTTTTCATGAACCACATTTAGAGTCATTGCATGTCTGTTCTTTTCACAAACCACATATCACCAGTGTCATTGCATGTGTGTTCTTCCCATGAACCACACATGGATCCACCAGTGTCATTGCATGTGTGTTCTTCCCACTGACCACACATGGACCCACCCGTGTCATTGCATGTGTGTCCTTCTCACAAACCACATATGGATCCACCAGTGTCATTGCATGTGTGTTCTTTTCACAGACCACATATCACCAGTGTCATTGCATGTGTGTTCTTCTCATAAACTACGTAAGGATCCACCAGTGTCATCGGATGTGTGTTCCTCTCATAGACCACACGGGGATCCACCGTTGTCATCGCATGTCTGTTGTTTTCATGAACCACATCTAGAGTCATTGCATGTGTGTTCTTCCCAAAGACCACATATGGATCCACCATTGTCATTACATGTGTGTTCTTCTCACAAACCACATATGGATCCAGCAGTGTCATTGAATGTGTGTTCCTCCCACAAACCACACATGGATCCACCAGTGTCATTGCATGTCTGCTCTTTCCATGAACCACAGTTAGATTCATTGCATGTGTGATCCTCTCACATACCACACATGGATCCACTAGTGTCATTGGATGTGTGTTCTTCTCATGTACCACAGCTAGAGTCATTGGATGTGTGTTCTTTCCATGAACCACAGCTAGAGTCCTTGCATGTGTGTTCTTCTCACAAACCACATAAGGATACACCAGACTCATTGCATGTGTGTTATTCTCATGAACCACAGCTAGAGTCATTTCATATGTGTTCTTCTCACAAACCATATCATGAACCACACTCAGTGTCATTGCATGTGTGTTCTTCTCATTAACCACACATGGATCCACCAGTGTCATTGCATGTCTGCTCTTTTCATGAACCACAGTTAGAGTCATTGCATGTCTGTTCTTTTCACAAACCACATATCACCAGTGTCATTGCATGTGTGTTCTTCCCATGAACCACACATGGATCCACCAGTGTCATTGCAAGTGTGTCCTTCTCACAAACCACATATGGATCCACCAGTGTCATTGCATGTGTGCTCTTTTCACATACCACATATCACCAGTGTCATTGCATGTGTGTTCTTCTCACAAACCACATAAGGATCCACCGGTGTCATTGGATGTGTGTTCCTCTCATAGACCACACATGGATCCACCGGTGTCATTGCATGTCTGCTCTTTTCATGAACCACATCTAGAGTCATTTCATGTGTGTTCTTCCCATAGACCACACATGGATCCACTAGTGTCATTGCATGTGTGTTCTTCTCACAAACCACATATGGATCCAGCAGTGTCATTGGATGTGTGTTCCTCCCAGAGACCACACATGGATCCACCGGTGTCATTGCATGTCTGCTCTTTTCATGAACCATAGTTAGAGTCATTGCATGTGTGGTCCTCTCACAAACCACACATGGATCCACCAGTGTCATTGCATGTCTGCTCTTTTCATGAACCATAGTTAGTCATTGGATGTGTGTTCCTCTCATAGACCACACATGGATCCACCGGTGTCATTGCATGTATGCTCTTTCCATGAACCACAGTTAGAGTAATTGCATGCGTGCTCTTCTCATGAACCACAACTAGAGTCATTGCATGTGTGTTCTTCTCACAAACCATATCATGAACCACACCCAATGTCATTGCATGTGTGTTCTTCTCATTAACCACACATGGATCCACCAGTGTCATTGTATGTCTGCTCTTTTCATTAACCACAGTTAGAGTCATTACATGTCTGTTATTTTCACAGACCACATATCACGAGTGGCATTGCATGTGTGTTCTTCTCACAAACCACATAAGGATACACCAGTGTCATTGCATGTGTGTTCTTCTCATGAGCCACAGCTAGAGTCATTGCATGTGTGTTCTCCTCACAAACCGTATCATGAACCACACCCAGTGTCATTGCATGTGTGTTCTTCTCATTAACCACACATGGATCCACCAGTGTCATTGCATGTGTGGTCTTCCCATGAACCACACCTAGTGTCATTGCATGTATGTTCACATATCACCAGTGTCATTGCATGTGTGTTCCTCTCATAAACCACACATGGATCCACCAGTGTCATTGCATGTGTGTTTTTCTCATAAACCACATATGGATCCACCAGTGTCATTGGATGCGTGTTCTTTTCATAAACCACATATGGATCCTAATTAACCTTAGGAGAGACCTAACCTTAGCGTTAGACCGAGTTTTCTAGAAGGCACGCCCTAACACAGTTGTCCTGCTTGACGATTGTTACATACCCTTCGATCGGGGCGCTTGGACGATTGGGATGGTTTTCGTGAGATCGTTCCGCGAGTAGTCTGTTCTACGGCATGATTGGCCATGCTTGCTCTGGACAAACTGGCAACACCGGGGGCTCCCCTGTTGCGAGTGTCATGACTCACGAGTTGAGTGGGCCATATCCCAGTGTCATGTCCCCATTACTTCTCTTCCTCCCCGTACTTCTCTTCCTTTCCCTCGAAGACACTTTCCCCACTTCACTCCCATCCTGACGTAGCCGCAAGCCGACGGCGTCTCCATCCCGATCCCCTCTCTGGCAGCCACCCCCTCCCCTCTCGCCATGGGTTCAAGGGGAGACGGCAAGGAAACGAGTCGTGATGATAGGGACGGTGATTTCTATGTGATTCGTCTCATCTCTATCTCTATCATCCATGGCCAGTTATCTATTTTTTGGGCTAGATCTACTCCGTTTACTCAGGCGCGTATGATGTGTTAGGCCAACCATACGATGTATGACGCCAACTATCACGGTTTAGCGGATGAAGATAGTCCTCTGGTATGTAAACATGGATATATGCCCGCTAAATTTGTAGCGTTCGAAGGACGAAACGCAGTAAGGAGGTTTCTACGGTGTCAAGGACATCGTGCAATGATGCGAGGCGGAAGTTGCGGTGTTGTCAAATGGGTAGATCCAGAGTGGCCCAAATCGATGCAGAAAATGCTGGACAAACTATAGGATATGACTGTTGAGTTGAAAGAATCCGCATTCAACTCACCTCTTGACAGTGTTGAGATGAAGCTATGGGAACCAGTTGACACGACCAAGCATAAGCGAGATCTCGGGTGGGTGGAAGACAAGGTTAGCAAAGTTGAGAAGGAGAGGGACGCGGTGTTGGCCCTGAAGGCTAAAGCAGAGCAAGAACTAACTCAAGCAAGGAAGGATCTTCACCAGGCCAAAGTCCTGCAGTTCACAACTACGAGTATTGACAAGTGCATGAGGAAAAATGTAGAGAAACATTTGAAGCTGTGCAAGGAAGATGCTAAAAGGAAGGAGCAGACGATTCGATCCTTGCTCTCACAGGAAGATGCGCATCGGGCTAAGATTAGGAAGATCAAGGAGATGTGTGATAACTAGTTCTATTTAGCTTAAGCTTCGTGCCTTTTTTAAGTTGTAATAGTTGTACTTGTTGACCTAGCGGTCTGAACTATTGGCCCCGGAGTCCTGGGAGTAAAAAAATTGGTCGCCCGTTAATCTGTCTTAACCCTGCATTACTTCCTTTTGTCTGACCAATGCCCCTTAGATATTCCGCCTGTCGCTTCGTCGTCCTCGTGTACAAATAGGAGGTGCCACAGCGCGTCGCTTCGTCGCCCATCCCCTCGCCCTCTCCAATCTCCACCGCGCCATCGCTTCATCGTCCACCCCCTCGCTCCCTCTCCAATCTCTACCGCGCCGCCATGGAGATGCCCTCGCTGAACTTCTACAAGGCGGTGATGTTCGCGCACTTCGACATCCTCGTGCCGACGGCCGCGAGGGTGCCCCACGGATGGCGCATCAGCTATGCGGGGGTGCGGGTGGCTCAGCTCCTCATCCCCGGCGGAGCCGTGATGGAGAGCGAAATCGTGGCGCGCCGCCGCCAGATGCCTGTGTGGAAGAGGGCGCTACCCCGATACGCGGCGGCCAGCCCGTACTGGCCGACGCTGTTCAAGAAGGAGCGGAAGGCCAAGATTGGCAACCACATCGTTTACGGGCGCGTGGTGCACCGGGATCTCCACAACCGAGAAGGGCGGGAGAGATTCTGGTCTGTCCCTGGACGGACCAAGTACACCGTCGTCATCACCGCCGCTCGCCGTGAAGAGGTGCTCCGTCTCGCGAACAATGCGGAAATCGTGGAGGTTCCATCCGACGATGACGAGGAAGCCGGCGGCTCGGAGGACAGCGGCAGCGGAAGTGAAATTGTTGACCAGTGGTTGAATTAATGTAGGATGTGAAATCGCACCTTTGTTTAGAAGAATTTGTGGTTGAATTAATAAAATGCCTCGATTTAGATCTCTGTCACGATTAATTTGTGGAAGAATTTGTGATTTAGATCAATTTATGCCTCGATTTAGATCTCTGTCCTAGATTGGGAACGTGACCGTGGACCGAAGACCCCTTTTCTACTAGTGTATTCTGATATTGGTGGTTTGTTTAAACGTAATCTACGTGGATTTGGCCGCATGCAAATGGCACAACCACAATTTATAAAGTGGAAGCACGTACACCTGGTTACTGGAGATCCGGGAGCTTCGCCAGATGCAGGGGATGCAGGAGAAGCGGTGAGATAGACGGGCTCAATAATAGGCCAGAAAGTGGTACCGATTTCCTCCTCATCTGGGCATTATCGGTGAGAATATTGTTGTTTATGTTGCCACGTCGTTGTGCGTCATCTGAAATAAGTTGTTGCTTTGTGGAGTGTTGCAGCTTAAATAATTTATTTCTGTGCCACTTACATTCCGTCGTATTTGGAGACCTCCTGCTCCTCAGCAATCGTGGAACCGATGGATCCTTGTTTTCAGATAGCAGTGGAACAATCACAATTTTGAATTCAACTACTAACTCGGGCGTTTCCAAACCCTAAGTCGCGGTACATTTTACTTAGAGAACGTGGGTAGATTGTTTCGCCCAGCAACGTGCCACACACAGAGCTCCAGAATTTAACAAAATTACATATATAGGTTCAAGTTCAACACATTACTATGCATCTTCATTGCCAGCAGCCTTCTTTCGCAGCCTGGGTGCCAAGCCTTCACGTCCACTGGCTTCTTCATTTCATGCCTTCTTCCTCTTCCTCGGTGCCAATTTTCTTAGCTTCACGTACTCTGCATCGCTGGGACAATGGGCACCAGAATCGTGTCCAGCATCATCTTTCCACTCGTTTTTAATTTCTTCGGGCAGTAAAATGACTGACCCGGCAGTCATATTTCTAACCCTGCGGCGCTTTCTGTCAAAGAAACAAGACTGTTGTATAACTGTCCAATATCTATAGAGTAAATAAAACAAAAATTATAATTCAGCACAAACATGCGAACCCCAAGCGACCTTTGCTTACCATGAGCTAATTGGGTTCGAGCAACCATCCTGTCCAAGAATAGAAGGGCGACTCCCAGTTGCAGCAGCTTCCACATCTAGTACATCACATTTCAGCTCAAACATGGCAGCCAAAGCATACATTTTCATCAACCCAATTAGCTGACTGTCACACGTTATAGGAACCATGATACCACGTTCATCTATGAAGCTGAACTTTGTTGTCTGCTTTGGCCATAATTCAACATGATCACGAAGAGCAGCAACCATACCAGATATAGTGCAGATCTGCGCAGGCGCTTTTTCCATCGTGAAACAATGGTGTCCATACCACTTGCCCTTAGAGTTGTACATGTAGAGGACTACCATAACCAGGTAAGGGGGGTCCGCGCAGATCCCACTTGGCAGAAACTATGGACAAAATATGTTTGTCAGTGTTGGGCTAACAAAAAATTTGAGGTCTAGTAGCCAGCTAGCAGTTATAATTAGTGCGAATAGCAAAAATAAAGGTAGCTCACCCGCTTGTAACTAGAACTTCTTATTCCTTGATAGTAGGATCTTCCATCCTCCGAACTGCTCGACTCGTCGGCGGCAAAGGCGGGCTAGAGCCTCGCAACAGCGGCTACGGCATACGCCATTGGAGCTCGGTATCAGCAACTAGGCGCAGCAACTTGGCCCCGGAAGTCAAATGTCCGAAGGGATCGTCCTGCCTGGAGGGTGGATTCCGCCGTCGCCAGTGCTAGGGGAAAGCTGGGAATGGATTTGTGAAATTGGTCAACGCATCCAATGCACTTAGCTACTCGATTTGCCTAAGAGGTTGCCGCGTTGGCACCCGTGTCACAGACAGATGACCGGCATGAGGATCCCGACCGTCTACTTCACGGGACGGTTTAACGGAATGTTTGAATTTAGCAGGGGTGAGATGAGTTTGCCTCAAAATGGCTCCTCTCAATAGTTGGCGGTCCAACTTTTTGAAACGCGGGTAATTTCAGGCAACTTAGGTACCGCCATGCGCTGGCCTGCGAACTTTGTTACCGCAGACGAACAAGCCCCTCTAGGTGCCCATACGATCCTTTCAACAGCCATGTAGCAAAAACTAACAACATATGCAACAAGTCCCAATTTGGTTGTAGGAAAACATGAAAAAGCATGTCTTGCTACATTTTCAGCACACTCATGTAGCAAAAATCATATGTGCTTGTAGAAAATCACAACACCACATGCAACATAAAAAATTCTGAAAAATACCACTGTGTGCTACATATTCAACAAACTAATGTGGCAAAAAACATATATATTTGTAGCAAAATGCGACACTGCATGCAACATCAAAAATCCCAAAAGTCCATTGTCCTCCCATCAACAATGGATCACCTAACTCATCGCCCTGATGTCGTCGGCGATGAATCCATTTTGCAGCAGTAGCAATTAAAATTCGATCCCAGAGAAGCGAATGGAGCGAGCCGAGCGAACCGCGCCGGCGATCGGAGGGCATAGAGGAGCAGAGGCCACGCAGCAGCGGCGTCCATCTATTTTGCAGCAGGAGCAAGCGAGAATCGGTCCCAGTGAGCGAACCGGCGGATGTGTCTGCCGGTTGACACAAAGCATTCTCCAAGGAAATATCAGCTGCAAGATGGTGCCATCAACCATGGCGAGGACCGGAGGACGTGCGGAAAACGATTCAGCAGTAATTCTCCCGCACGGAGTAGCCCAGAGGCAGGGGCATACGTTTCCAACTCAGTTAATTCCTTTGCGGAGTTCTTTCTCACCAAGCAACACATATCGGGATATGTGTGGAAGTTCGCATGTTACACTAACCACTTCGCTTGGTCCTTCGTGGTGACCAAACATTTAATCTGGGACTTGCGGTCGATTACGCAGGACCAAAAAGAAGCAAAATGATGACACGTGTCATTCTACATGGAACCAAACTAATACTACCAGATACAAAATGCCTGACAGAAAAAGTTTGTTGAGAAAAAAAAGCATAATAACAGATGACCAAACAAATAAAAGAACATATTTGACGGTACCATGGGCAGGATCTCTGGTACTACTCCCTCCGATCTAAATTAGAAGTTTCTACCACAAAAACTTCTGGTACTACCAAACAAGGCCATTAGAAGTTTCTACCACTACATAACCAAAATTCCTAACCGAGCTATGCACCCTCAGGCTGGACTCGAGAATTCCTAACCGAACTATGCACCCTCAGGCTCGACTCGATCTCTACAGATCACAAACTTCAGAAAGACACAATTGGATACGTGGAACCTTTGGTCCAGAAAAAAAATTACAAGGCCATGTAACCATTAACATCGATACACTACCTAGATGAAGTCACAGTGGACTGACCATTATGCACGATAAACCGAAAAACATGATAGAATAGTGAGGACTTGCGGAATGTGTAGCCCTTGATGAAACATTACAAGAAAAGGTTAGACAAAGCCTTTGTACCCAAGCACTGCATCTCCGTCTATGAGGAATGTGCCACTCTACAGATCCCACCTTTTCTTCACGCGAAATAGTACAGAAGGATTGCGGAAATTATCCTGGGGCACTTGAAGCATAAGCTGGACTTTCATCTTCATCGGTGCAGTCTTCGCTTTGCCCTCTTCTTGTCCAGCCTAACATCCAAACAGGTTCATGAACCGATCAGAAAGGTTCTTTGTGTTCTATAACACCAGAAGACAATGATTTGATAGTTTCAATGGACAGATCACTAGGCTTAGGCCATGAAGTGCTAAAACAAAGTTCCGTTACTGTCCTACAACACTCATAAACAGCTCTGCTGCCACAGGCCTAGCTGGAAGACTGGTCATACTGTAGAAACTTAAACATGCAGTGCATCAAATATTGCTGATATACAATGATTGTTTTCCCTATAACATGTGCATTTGGAGAACATCAGTCACTTGGAGACACCAGAAAGTATACATTGCAGAAGATTAAAGCTGGCTTTAAGTAACCAAGGATGATTCAGGGAACCAAACAGCAATCAAACTTAGTGAGCACATGTATTTCAGTGTTCAGAATGTAAGTAAGAGTTCCATATCAATATATGATACCTACTTCGATGTTGAATAAAAAAGTAAGGGCTCTCAATAGTATAACATAATATATTGACAAGCACAACTGAAAGCTTCACCAGTTAGGATTTTTAATATGCAATCATCAAGAGATGGAAAGGCTGGGTTGCTAATTCTGCCTATTTTGTAATCCACAGATCCAATCATACATAAAATAGGATAATGAGCAAAACTGAGTTGCCACAATGTTCATACCCAAATCGAAGCCCATCCAACTCGCACCTCTGAATCATAACCAGCTTTCAATTTGTAACTTTTACCGATCGTATGCTTATAAACAGCATTCCAGTCATCGGTGTCAAAGTTAAAATGATAGCTGAAAAGAAGGGAGAAATCAACAAAAAGATTCACTGGGAAATAAGCTAACTTCAAAAAAGTATAAGATGTATACAGTAATTCCTGCATTCTTGCACATAACTTAATTTAACAGCCCGGATGAAATTTTACTTGGGCAATATGCTATTCAAGTCTTTCCGGCCAGGCTGGAACTATATGTGAACTAATTGCAGGAAAAAGACAAACCAAAGGGAGACCGTCTGACACTGGGTAGGAAAGAAACTACTGAACATAATAACTATAATTATTTATGCTAAAGTTGAACCACAATAGCCTGTATTGCTCCGTAGCAGAAAAGACAAACAGAACATGTTGCATCTTTGCAGTGTTAAGATTCATGAGTACCCTGCTGTCCAGGCCATATTGTAACATCCGAGGCCCTAAAGGTAGGCTTATGAGCATATACTTGGTGATTGCAGAATTTCGATGGAGAATTCTATTTGAGCATATATTATTAACAGAAACTTAGAAAATTCAAGAAAAGAAGCATTAATACTGTAGAGATTTCAAGAGAAGAAATAGGTGGTGGATACATTTGTTAATGGACAGGGCAACAGTGACAATATGCTGACCTTAACTTATCAGCAGGACCAAAACGCCTTTTGAAGTCTAGTGATACTGCATTGGAAGGCAAGGAGACACTGGGAATTAAAGTTACTTCGTTATCCTGCCACAGAGAATGGAACAAGAGGATCAGATAAAGCAGAAGGTCTGAAAACATAACAAAATACAACATTAGCGATAAATCACCTTATAACAATATCTCAGATTCAGATCATTCTCATTGTATTGGGCAGTAAGAATGCCATCTAAAAATTCAGTTTTTGCAGCCCCATACACAGACAACATTTTCTGGTCGTCTTCAGTTGTCCTCTCTTCCACTGAAACTTGACCAATTGGAAAGTGGAGTGTTGCTCTTGGCTGCACAAATATCAGGGTTAGACTAAAAATATAACTGGCCTTTATTCCATATTCTTGGGGAAAAAATCATCACGGATTCTTGTTACTTGGAACATAAGTGTCTACAACATTCACAAACCTCTAATTTTAACTTAAGACATATGGTTGACTGGGTACAAAACATCAAGTATGGCAATGGAGGTATGAAGCATAAACAACAAGAAATTTTCAGATAGACCTTGAAAAACATTATACAACCATTCAGTGTTTTCAATAAGGTAGCAATTTCTTTTATCTGAAATAGCATCTCAAAAAACTATGACCTGGATACAGGTGGCCTCGAAGCTCATACATGGTTCACTGCATACAAGAGTATGTACAATAGAGCACAATGGTTTCCCCTCAAAAAAAAATAGAGCACAATGGTAAGCCGTAAGCTACTAAACAACATAAACTTTCGATAAAACATTTGCAAACATTCTCCAACTACTCAATGTTTTCAGTATAATAGCTAATTATTTTCCATTTTATCTCAAGTGACAACACAATTCCTTAGAAATAAAGGTGCCACGTAAGCTCATTAAGATTTGAGACTATAATACATTTTTGCGCTATCGCAGATCAAAGAGAAAGTGAACCTTGTTGGAATTGGTCAACTTCATATACACTTATTTTCATGTAAGAAACAGAGGAAAATACTTATGTACTTACCAAACCACTGTAAGGTACTGAAGATGACATCTCAAGTCTATAAGATGGATCACCCAACCTAGTTATTGCTGAAACTTCTCCTTCTTGCTTCTGAGGATTCAACAGAATGTCATTATAAAAAAAACCACGTAGGAACCAGTAGCAGAACAAACTCAGGAGAGTAAAGGTCAAAAGTAGAAACTTTCTCAGTGAGTGAAACGAGTATCTAAAGGGAATACGCTTGTGGGTACACTTCAGTTACTTTTTTCATGATGCAGCACTGAGCACACAGTGGCTTTTCTGAGAAATGTTTGATGCAAGAAAGTTGACATGAACATATGTTTTAATTTTACTAGTAAACGAATATCTAAAGGAAATACACTTTCCAACTCCAAAAGTTAAAAAAAATGCACACATACATATCATACGTCCTTTAGAGTACAATTGAGTAACTAGCCAGCAACGAAATGGAAATGCGATTCAGAATAGCTGCGTGATACCTTGACATCGTGGGAGGCGCGGAGCTGGACGGCGCCACCAGGGAGGGATGCGTTACCACGGAGCAGCGCATTGTTGTCCTCGACGTCATACAGCGCTGAGAAGTGCTTGGTATCGAACCCCAGCACCGGCGCGGCGAAGAGCTGCCGCGGGTCCTCCCCCTGCCCCTGCGGGTCGCTCTGGAACGACAGACGCAGCTTGGCGAGTCCCCCCGCGAGCTTGCACGACACCTTGTGCGCGAAGACGGCCTCCTCGCTGTCGTACTCCGTGGTCACCCGCAGCCCCGGAAGCCTCCGGCGCGGCTCCGGAGGCACCACCACTGGCTCTGGGGGCGGGGGCGGTGGGGGAGGCGGGGGAGGGGGCGGCGAGGGAGGAGGAGGGGGTGGGCAGAGGAAGGTGAGGGGGCAGCGGAGCCATGGCGGCAGATTGAAGGGGTTAGGTTTCTGGGCGGTGGAGGAGGAGGAGGAGGAGGGGGAGGACGTTGCGGCCGCCATGGGCGGAGGAAGCGAGGGGGAGCGGCGGGGTGAGCGGTGGGAAGAATCGAATGGACGAAGAGGGAAGTTGAAAACTTGTGGGGGGGGGCGTGCGCGAGGCTTGGAGTTCGGGGTTAGCTGTTTTGACATGGTCATTGTGTATCCTAGGTACGTGCTCTATTAAAAGGGTTTTACTAATTAGTCGACCGAAAATAAGTTATAGGCTTATAGCTCAGTCAGCTCTTAATTTACTGAATTTGCATCATGATTCGTGTATCTTCTGAGTTAATGGTATTTCTAGTTACAAGTACGGTTGTAACTGAGATATTACTAATTGTAAGTGGACTCATAACTGATATTGATGAAATCACTTGGAATTGGACACACACCTATTAAAAAGAGTGAAAACTGAAAGGAGAAAAAAGAGAAGCCTACATCTGATTATCGTGGAGCGCCCAACCTTATAGCATCTCCACCGAAGCCTGTTGGGCCGTCCCAAAACTGGTTTAGGGCAACTCTAATAGAAAAATTAAAAACTCTAGGCATTTAAATTTCGGCAATTTTATAATTTTCGCATGAATTTTGGGTTGAGCCCTATGACGTGTCAATCCTTAAAAAATGAGCACCGTAAATCCCACCACCCGACCGATATATGTATGGTTCGGGGGGATTTAAATGTCGTGAACTCGTTGTCTCCTCGCCCGCTCCGTCATCTTCCCCCGTCGTCGTCCTACGAATTCCACCCCTAGCCGTCGAATCCGCCATCGCCTTTTCAAGATCCGGCATCCCCGCCACCTGATGTGGCCATTCAACAGCTTAGGTGGGTCGTATGGGCGGCCATGGAGGTCGCTCTGCACTATCATCGTGCAGGAGCGGCCGTGTGTAGCAGGCGAGGAGGAGCAAAAGTGACATCAATTATGCATCTTATTTTGCGATCAAATCAAAGCAAAATAAGGTGCATAAAAGAATAAATATCACATGCATGTTAAGGCTTCGACATCTTCTCGGCACATGTTCTGATGGGGCGGTTGTTCATAGCGACCCCGGTCCCTCATCCGTTCTTTCTGAAATTTAAATTTGAAGGGCCATAATTTATTTAAACTTAGGACGATATTTTAAATGTATCTGAATGAAACTTAAACTAAACTAATCTAGCTAATCCTAATTGGGGACGAAGTCGAGGGTGACACTAGCCTCTATCTTAGACGCTTGGATGGTAGCCATGAGACCCGGCGCATCCTCTGGGTTGCCCTCATAGCGCTAGAAAGACGAAGTCGGGCGGCTGCTCCTCTGCCTCCTGCTTGCAATCATGCATGGCCGGCGAGCCCTCGGCGGAAAACCCCCTACGGTGGCTTGGTGGAAAAAAGTTATTATACTCATTGCAGCTACCAAACAACGTGTAATTCTACAGGTACATGCCAGAGAAGTAAATTTGAGGGTCGCAAAGCGACACTCGATCTGCCCCGCTCCACACTTAAAACTAAGAAAGTTTAGTTTGAACTAGTTATAGTAAGTTAATTCAATTTGTGTTGCCATATCACTTTTGCTTGAAGGACTTTGCGGGATGCCGTGTTGCACCCCTATTGATGGGAAATAAAGGTACTAAGTGGATAGGCGTACTTCGTCGCGCCGCCCTCAGTGCGTTTTGGCAATGTGTGGTATGGACTTGTTGAAGGTTATAGCAGCTTTTTTAGTGCAACCTATAAATTAAATATATGAGCATTCTTAAACTGCAGTGCCATCTATTGTGTGTTGGCATGTCTCAAATTGAGGTGTTGGAAATTTCCCTTCCTAGATGCAAGAAGTAGACTGTTATTTTCATTTTGAAGCTCATACATAACCAACATAGGTTCCACTGGTTTATCAAATAAATAAAAGGGTACATCAAGCAATTTATAAAATCGAAGTACATCTAGAAGCATACCAACTTTAATACCACAAGCATTTAATGGCAAAAAAATAATAATGTCAAACCAGCTAACTCATACAGAATAGTCTTGTCGCTTACGCTATAATATTTATATTATTGTGACAAGAAGCTGCAAGGATAATTACTCAGTCATTTCTGCTTGCATCTAACAGAAGAGACTCTATTGTCGACTTTTTCCATCGGGACAAACAAAATGTGCACAACATCAATATGATAGTATATTCATAACTTCTGGTTACACATCTCTTTAGCATCTGACACAGAACCAACATTCATTCCAACCAGCAATAAGTTGGCGATGATAATAGGAAAGTTTTGGAAACAATCGAGCTTTTTTTAGCACATCAACTAAAGATTTTATTACTCGGATGACACAATATTTGTAGGGATCCCATCACACTTGGGGATTCAAACCAAACAAGTCTACCTACGGATAGCAAACCAACATGTGGTTGGGTGGTTAGGAGGGTGGTTGTACCCCCAGCCCACCAGAGTTCAAACCCCAGGTTTGACACTGTGTGTTGCATAAAAAGTCAGAATATTCTTTCAGTGGGAGGCGACGTTCCCGTCGACAGCGAGGCGCCCGTGGTGACTTCGTCAATCTCAATATCCAATCCGCCGGTTCAGTCTCTCGGAGGTGCTCATAGAGGTAGGGTGTACGTGTGTGCGTTCATAGGGGTGGGTGCATGTACGTGTTGTGAGTGTCTACGATTGTACTGTGTTTCTCAAAAAAAAAGTCTACCTACGGATAAAGAAGTAGCAGTTCTAGCTAGACAATGTGCCTACTTACTTAGGGATTCAACTCAAACATGTCTACCTACAGATAAAGAAGTAGAAGTTCTAACTAGACGATGCACCTACATGTTAGCTTACTTGGGGATTCAACCCAAACATGTCTATCTACAGATAAAGAAGTAGCAGTTCTAGCTAGACAATGCGCCTACCTATTACCTTACTTAGGGATTCAACCCAAACATGTTTACCTACAGATAAATAAGTATCAGTTCTAACTAGAATATGCGCCTACCTGTTAGCTTACTTAGGGATTCAACCCAAACATGTCTACCTACAGATAAAGAAGTAGCATTTCTAGCTAGACAATGCGCCTACCTATTAGCTTCTTGTCGTTCGTAGACAAACTCCACTTGAAGAAATAAAATCCCGCTGGACTTGATCTTCTATAGGATCATACAATGTTGTCATTGAGCTGATTCTTCTTTGACCCCCTTGATCACATTTAGACGGTCAAAGACGACCACCATATTCCTGACTTGTAGATCCTCAACCAACGATAGAGCTTCTATGCAGGATATGAAGGAGATATGCCCTAGAGGCAAATAATAAATGGGTTTTATTATCATATCTCAATTAGTTCGTAATAGTTTCATATTGTGCTATAACTATATCAAGCGGAAACATTGATATAGTTGTGGTATGAAATAGACCAAGTCCCTAGTAGCCTGTATTTATACTTGTTCGTTGGGCAACCGATGATCAAGGTTTCCTGATTATGGAGCATTTATGCCAGTTGACAACAGAGTCATATATAATATGATGGACATTTCCCAAAGATAGTTATTGCAGCACGATCAAGTCACAAGGTTCATCGTTCCAATAGTTAAAACGTAGTTTCCTTCTCCTTAAACCGTGAGATCATATTAATCACTATCTCCTGAGGCTGCTTTGATCATATCAACCGTCATATCCGTAACTGGGTGGCCATAAATGTGTGCGTCAGGTATTCTAGAGGAATAGTTGAGGCCTATGTTATCAAGGTCAGGATTTTTTCACCCACGTGACGGAAAGATACACACGGCCGACTTGGTGAGATTACATCCATAATGTTGCAACATATGACTAGGTCACAGGGATGGAATATCATGAGAACAAGTGAAACAGAACTTGTCGGTAACGAGATTGAATGAGGTATATGATACTCATGATCAGATCTCGGACAAGTCGTATAAAAGAAACAAAGAGAAGTGGATTCGATGTTTACGGTTCAAACAACATCGTCTTCATGAAATGCACAGGGGTCACTATGGGCATCCCGGTCCCTCTAATGATCATTGATAGAGATCATGTATGTGACGTTCCTCGTGCCACGAGGGAAATACACTTAACGGTACAATGAGATAGAGATCATCTGTAAGATGGAATCACAGTAGAGAAAGAGAAACCGGAATCATTTCAAAAATAGATCCGAAGTTATTCGGAGAAAAAAAGAAAGAAAAGGACAAAAAGGTATTACAGATAAATAGAAATTTATAATATACATTTATTATATACTAATTGTGAATTACTGTGTACTAAATAAATGTTTAAATTAAAAATTATAGGGCAAATTCCTCAATAGGCCAAACCCTCGGTGGGAATTGGCCTAGGAGGAAGCCACCCCGAAAAAGGAAAAAGGACAACGAAAAAAACAACAGCTCGGGCAAGCTGGGACAGCCCAGGAGGGAGACTGGGCCAGTCGGCGATGTGCGCCGCATGGGCGGCAGCCAGTCGGGCACCACTCGCGCGCCACGGGCTAGACAACCCACTCGACCAGGCATCGTTGTCCCGCCTCCCCTCGCCGATGGGCCACGTGCAAGCAACAGGCCGACCCACCTGGGCCAGGCACTAGTTGCTGCGGCTACCACGCGAGCTGCGGCAGCCACCTGCTCTTTGCAGGCTACTGCGCGCAGCGCTGCTGGGCCGTAGTGGGCATGGCAGCCCACTCGGCTGGCTGTTGTGTTGCGGCTACTGCTGGGCCGGTTCGGCCAGGGACCCAGCCGGTCATCCCCTCTATTTTCTTGTTTTCTTTTGTTTCTTTAGTCCCACATGGGGCACCCAATGGAGGGAGTACCCCTCCTCCACCTATATAAAGGGGTTCCCATGGGTGGGAATAAATACACCAATTGAAATATTCTCTGAGGCATTTTCCTCATGGAAATCTCTCTCTCTCTCTCTCTCTCTCTCTCTCTCTCTCTCTCTCGTTGTTCTCTGCAATGGAGCCATCCCAGGAAGAATGGCGTCTGCAAGAGACGACACACGTGTAGCATACTGTTGCGCTACAGGGATTCTAGCCAGGGGATCTACTTCCGCACTACCGGCAGGGATTAGGGAACCGGAGGTCGTCATCATACACCATATGTGTATGAAACCTCGAGGGTTCTATCAATAGTACACATTGGAAGTCGTGGTTCGGAGACGATGGATGATGAATATGGAGTAAGGGGACCTGCAAGGAGCTTCGCGACCTTGAGGTTGCCTACGAGTACGACTATTTCAACCATGTTCCTCTCGGAACATTAATCGCTTTCAGACTCCAAGGGCATGTTTCCAAAATCTCCGGTCGTTACTGCATTACTACATAGATAGATCCTGGGTGTCTAGGTGTTCCAACATAGGAAGGAACCCCTTCAGTGGTATGAGATCCGACCTATGTGTAGGAATTCTGTATGGCCAATACGCGTGTCAATTGTGTAGGCATTGATCCCAGACCAACCTTACGTGTAATCTTACGCGAAACTAGTTCCACGCTCGACATACGGCTTGTATCGTATAAGTGGCTAGTAGGTGTTTGTTTCTCGAACAATAGTTGATATAGCATTTACAACAGATGGCCTCGAAAGGGGTGTAATACAGACAACTTCTGGATCTATGTTGTGGTTGGAAAGTTCATAGATTCAGCCACGTAAAACTTGCAAAAGGTAAAGTAGAGGCGTCTAACTTTATTTTGCAGGGAGGGCTTGTGATTTGATATGGTATGGTCGTTACGAAGGTAAAGTAGTTTACTTTTATGTTACTAAGTTGTATAGTAATTGTCATCATTCCGATGGATGACTGCTGGGGCATCATGGACTTGGCATCAAATCGGTGGCACGATGGAGATCATGACGGAGCGCTCGATGGAGGTCAAGGTGTGTGAAGAAGGCCCATATCATATCACAATATATATATGTGATGTTGGTATCAGTTTTACATTATATTGTGTGCTTGTATTAGATACTCAACGGTAACATACTATATTGGATGATCCCTATTTAATACCAATATAGTGTTCTCCCATTACTGCGTAACCACCAAGAAAGTTCGATGTTATGAAGCGGGCCATGATGATCGGGTGCTAGACATCTCTGTGTTTGCATATAGTGGGTGTAAGCGATGTATGCATAGCGAATACACTAAATGTTGAATTGACAAGCCTAGCATGTACAGACATGGCCTCGGAACATGGAGATTGAAAGATCGAGCACGAGTCGCATGGGGATGTGATTGATTTGTGATATATACCCTGGCATCCATATAAAATGTCGTGATGGTCGGGGATGATATGGTGTAAAGGGATCATGTGATCGCTAAAATCGTCTAGGAAATGACAATTTTAGTGGGAGCTCAATTATAGAATTGAACTCGTATTATAAAATTAGTCTAGATGTATTTTCCAAATATCTTAGTAGATCTTGGCTTATCCCATTTAGGTCCTTTGCGACCATGGGAGTTTTCTTGCTATTGTAAAACTCTAGAAAGGGTCCAATTTCATAGATTAATACCCATGCCTGAGTGATATCCTCATAATTAGATGATCTTCTATTCTTGATACAAAACTATTAGGAAATATTCCAATAACTCTGCAATGTCATCTAATGGGCTCAACCCCATTAATGATATTTTGTACTTTTTCCACTACCATCTGATAAAGCCACTCTCCATTCAATGGAAGTTCGGTTGGACCATGATTGTGTTGTTACACAGATCAGGCACATAAAGTATGAGTAGTCGGATGAGTTTCCTTCTAAGGTGGAAGAAAACAGATCTAGGAGAATCACTTAGTGATCTTGCATTAGCTTCATGAAAGCCACAAAGACGATGTGGAATATGGACAACTTTGTAGAAAATGGGTCGTTGCAATTCGCTTCTTCCCGATCACAAAGATGTCATCGGGGGCTATATCGTGAAATACAAATAGTTCACTGTCATGTGTTCATGATAGAGTTGAGAACTCTCAAAGGGCTTGATCGTAGTGTGAGTCATGGATGAAAAGGGTATATGTTAGATATACAAAGTTTAAATGCTATTCTTGCAAAACTTGTAGCAGTTTACAAAGTATTTGATACTTGTCTAGTTTTGCGGAAACAGGATTGTCTGCTTGAGTATTGCTAAAAGATATCTGAGTTTAAATATTGAATAACTCTATCGTTCAAATCATTTTGGTTATTGCATGTTTTTCATATTAATGAAAATCGGGGTCTTAGACATTTGATCTAGAGACTTTATAAAACCATGCCTTGTTGGGCATAATGACTAAAACTCCGTATTCTAGTAAAATGGTGATATGCGAAGAAATGTTGAATTTTATACATATGATGTGTTGCATTTTCAACAAATAGTGGAAATCATTATTTTATAAACTTCATGGTGAGTTTAAGTAAATATATGTATTTACTTAATGAAACATCAGTTTGAAACTATTTGAATTGTTCAAATGATTTCGGAATGAAGGAGGATATTGAAATTAACAAGAATACAAAGTCTATATGATTTGATTGAAATGACTAAGTATTCAAGTTAAGTATTAGCTTAAAAGGACTAGTGAAAGATGTTTCACAAATTATGATAATTGGACAAATTCAATGTATATTGAACTATTTGAATATCGTAATCTTATTGTATTGGATACAAAGAGTCTAAAGTTATCTCTTATAGGGTTATAGTTATCGTTTAGAGTTAGAGATCAGATAAGCAAACACTCATTTGAAAAATAAGGAACATCTAAAATATTCATGGAAACAACACCATAAGAAGTTATGGCATGTTCGAGTTTCTAGAGATTTAGATAGTTTGAAATCATTGCGAATAAATCTTTGTAGTGTATTCTTAGTAAAAGAATACTATGAATACATCCTCCACAAAGGACTAACCTGCTGTTGTCCTAAGTATTCTGTTTTCTCAAGAAACAGGTTCTTGATAAGATACATTTGGAAAAAGTAAAAGCACAAATAAGGGTATTGACCCTGCATCTGAAATGTCGAGTGGCGTAGCGGAATCTGCTCCAAGGGATAAACTCTACATAAGGAGAAACTAATGATGCATGATCATAAAGTTTCAGCAAATACTTCTACTAAAAAAAGTAGGATTCAAGAATATATATTCTGCAAGTTTGCAGAATTATATTATTGATTCACTTGACAATTTGTTTGAACAAGGCATACATGTGAACTACAAAGAAGGGTGATGGACCTAAGTGGGAGAAATGACTAGGAGTCATAAACCCTATATTAAGTTACATTTAAGATTGAAAAGTAATGTGTTACTTGATCTTATTAAATAAAGATGTTTACTTGATATTTCCAAATGACTACAAAGTCATAAGAAAGAAAAGAAACTTAATAGAAGACATAAAGCTCGATTTGTCACAAAGTAAGTTTGGACAAATTCAAGGAGTTGAATACAATTGTAGCGATGCTTGAGTCTTTTGGATTTACACCAACAATATATTGATATTGGAATATCATAACTGGAATTATCAATTTGATGGATGATCATTTTTTTTGAATATCCATAATTATTGAGAGGACCTGCATTTGAGTGGGAGCTA
Organism: Avena eriantha; assembly: GCA_910589775.1. Classification (NCBI taxonomy): domain Eukaryota; kingdom Viridiplantae; phylum Streptophyta; class Magnoliopsida; order Poales; family Poaceae; genus Avena; species Avena eriantha. Next base: position 364,626,139 of record OU342745.1, on the reverse strand, counting down.
AATGGCCTGACTGAAATATGTAGGAGACATTTTGGTGTGAGCCAAGTGAAATCCCTGGATGTCATATATGATGGCATATTTGAGTGAGAGCATGACAACATTCACAAATATATGGATGATGTAATTGGTATTAATAATATTTAAGTTAGTAAATATTATATGGATGAAGTTGAACAAAGTATTAAATAGTGAAATCTATTGAGATAGATTGATAAGTGTAATAAACATTATTGTTGAAATGCTTTCTACATTTGATTTTGAAGATGTTCAGAATAGCCTAGATAAGATTGTGAAGAAGTTCAGAATAGTACAAGGTAAGAGAAGTTCTTACTTGTATATCTAGATGAAGTATTGAATTAATCTCAGTATTACAAAGTGGTTAAAAGAAAGAAAGAGATGTGTTTCTTCTCCTATGTCTAAGTCATAGGTTCTTCCATATAACCATGTTGTATACTCGACGTAATGTGACCCAAGAATCTGGTTAGAAGAACAAGTTCTTAGCTATAAGAACATGTCTTAGTGATTCAAGAGTTAATCACAAAACCAGAGTTAAGTTTATCCTTAACTTGAAAGGAGCAAGAATAGACATCGAAATGGAATTCTATGCACTGTCGATTAGGATCTACATAGATATAGAAGTAAATGGATACTTCTGAAGTGGCTATTACAGTGATTTTTCTAAAGAACCTCGACTTCTGTGGAGTGGTTTCCAGATTTCACATGACAATAGAGAAAGTTCAATTGACTGATCGACCATCCTTGTAAACACTAGAAACAAAAGTCTCACTCTATCGCCAAACAAATACTTCGACACATTATGAGATAATGGTGTAAATGTCAAAATTAGGAATACATTAATGATTTGCAAAAGAACATATGGATCTGGTAAAACAAATCGAGGACAGAAATTTTTTCATGAGCAAGCATGCCTATTCATAACGTCATATAATGTTATGACTGGCATGAATGCAAGCTAGATTATTTCTATTCTAGTGAAAGTGGGAGACTAAATGAGATATGCCCTAGAGGAAAATAATAAATGGGTTTGATTATCATATCTCAATTTGTTCGTAATAGTTTTATACTGTGTTATAACTGTATCAAGCTAAAACATTGATACAGATGTGATATGAAATAGACTAACTCTCTAGTAGCCTCTATTTATACTAGTTCGTTGGCAACCGATGATCAATGTTTCCTGATCATGGAGCATTTATGCCAGTTGACAATAGAGTCATATATGATATGATGGACATTTCCCAAAGATAGTTATTGCAGCATGATCAAGTCACAAGGTTCATCGTTGCAATAGTTAAAGAGTAGTTTCCTTCTCCTTAGACCATGAGATTATATTAATCACTATCTCCTGAGGCTGCTTTTATCACATCAACCGTCATGTCCGTAACTGGGTGGCCATAAAGGTATGCGTCCGGTATTCTAGAGGAATAGTTGAGGCCTATGTTATCAAGATCAGGATTTGTTCACCCACGTGATGGAAAGATACACATGGCTGACTTGGTGAGATTACATCCATAATGTTGCAACATGTGACTAGGTCACGAGGATGAAATAGCATGGGAACAAGTGAAACAAAATTTGTCGGTAATGAGATTAAACGAGGTATATGATACTTCTGATTCAGATCTTGGACAAGTCATATCCAATAAACAAAGGGAATTGGACTCGAGGTTTACGGTTCAAACGACATCGTCTTCGTGGAATGCACAGGGTTCATTATGGGCATCCCGGCCCCACTAATGATCATTGATAGAGATCATGTCTGTGACGTTCCTCGTCGCATTGGCAAAATACACTTAAGGGTACAATGAGCTAGAGATCATATGTAAGATGCAATCAAAATAGAGAAAGAGAAATAGGAATCGTTCTGAAAAGAGATCTAAAGTTGTTCGAAGAAATAAAGGAAAGGACCGGAAGGTGTTTCGGATAAATATCAATTTATAATATGCATTTATTATTTGTTAATTATGAATTATTATATACTAAATAAATATTTAAATCAAAAATTATAGGGCAACTTCCTCAAGAGGCCAAAACCCTAGAGGGGATTGGCCCAGGAGGAAGACACCCTAAGAAAGGAAAAAGAACAACAGAAAATATAGCAGCTCAGGCAAGCTGGGCCGGCCCAGGTGGGAGAGTGGGCGAGTCGGCATTGTGCGCCACGCGGGCGGCAACCATCTAGGCACCGCTAGCGAGCCACGCGCCAGCCAGTCCACTCGGCCAGGCGCCACTGCCCCGCCTCCCCTCGCTGCTGGTCCACGCGCAAGCAATAGGCCCGCCCACCCAGGTCAGGCGCAGGTTGTTGCGGCTGTCGCGCGAGCTAGGCCGGGTAGGCATGGGCAAACCAGCCCATCCCAGTCGCTGCCCCCTGCTCTTTGCAGGTTGCTGCTCGCAGTGCTACTGGGCCGCGGTGGGTGTGTCGACCCACCCGGCTGGCTATTGTGCTATGGCTGCTGCTGGGCCGGTTCGGCCAAGGGCCTAGCCAGCCAGCCCCCTATTTTTTGTTGTTTTCCTTTATTTTTTTAGTTCCACATGGGACACCCAATGGAGGGAGTACCCCTCTTCCACCTATATAAAAGGATGCCCATGGGTGGGAATAAACACACCAATTGAAATATTCTCTGAGGCACTTTCCTCAGGGAAATCTCTCTCTCTCTCTCTCTTGTTATTCTCTGCAATGGAGCCGTCCCAGGAAGAATAGCGCCTGCAAGAGACAACACACCTGCAGCACGCCATTGCGCTATAGGGATTCTAGCCATGGGATCCACTTCCGCACTCTTGGCAAGGATCAGGGAACCGGAGGTCGTCATCGTACATCGTATGCGTACGAAACCTCGAGGGTGCTACCAATAGTACACCTTGGATGTCGTGAGCTAGAGCTGCTGCACGATGAAGATGGAGGAAGAGGCGACCTACGAGGAGCTTCGTGACCTTGAGATCGGCTACGAGTACGACTACTTCAACCACGTTTCTCTCGGAATGTTAACCGCCTTCGAACTACAAGGGTATGTTTCTGAAATCTCCGATCATTACTATATTACTACATAGATAGATCCTGAGTGTATAGGCGTTCCAACGTAGGATTTTTTTGTTTTCTGCCACAAAACCTCTTTAGAATAAAGCTTCTAAAACCTCTGAATTTGTTATGCCATCGAAAACCACTATCAAGGCGCCCAGGAAAACGCCACGGCTATCGCGACTGACTGCTCCAATCACCCCTAGCTCTGCCTTTTGGCAACGCTCCATCTATAATTAACTTTCTAATCTAGACATCAATCTACTTTCCAATTGTTGGAAATATGCCCTAGAGACAAATAGTAGTAAGGACTATTATCATATTTCATATAGTTTATGATTAAGTTTTATATCATGCTATAACTGTATTGAGTGGAAACATCAATACACGTGTGATATACAAACAACCAGGAGTTCCTAGTGAAACTCTAGTCACTGGTTCATTGGTCAACGGATGATCATATTTCCTGATTATGTGGCATTTATGCCAGTTGGAAATGAGGTCACCTCATTCTGAGAATGAGATGGTGAACCAATACCCAATCTAAACATCGTGACTCGATCATGTCACGAAGTTCAAGTTACGATGATTAGAAATGGATCCTCGTAGACTATTCCTTAGTCCGTGAGGCTATATCAATCACTGTCTCTCGAGAGTGCTTTGATAGCATCAAGTGCCACTTAGTAATACAGTGGTTATAAAGGTGTGTTCAGGTACTCGGAGGAAACCGTTGAGGCAATATATGTCAAGAGCAGGATTTGTCCGTCCATGTGATGGAAAGATACTCTAAGGGCCCACTCGGAGAGGTTATATCCAATAGTTGTGCAGCGTGTGATTTGATCACAAGGATATCACTTGTCGGAACGAGTCAAGTAGCGTTGTTCAGTAACGAGATTAAACACGATATGGTGATGTCATTGATCAGATCTCGGGCAATGCAAGTATCGAGTGATAAAGGGAATAAGACACGACTGTCCCGGTTCAAACGACGAAAGATCTTCGTGGAACACACAGGTGTCACATGGCCATCCAGGTCCCTCTGTCGATCATTGGTGCGGGAGTATCCCGACCATGTCTGTAGTGTTCCCGAACCGTGGGGTATCACGCTTAAGGGCTTGATGATGCTTAGAGAGTGTTTATAGGATCGGTAGAACCACCGAAGAATAGTAGAGAGAAAACCGGAAGGGTTTCGGTAAGTCCGGAGGATATCCGGAGTGGAGGTGGAAGGTGTTCCATAGCCATGGAGGTTGAATAATATGTGAATGAATGTTAAATGTTGATTTAATCATTTATTCATAATTATTTAATAAAAAGAAAATCAATTTAAATGGTCAAAGGCTTAATGGGCCAATTTCCGGAGGGAGAGGGCCCATTAGGGGAAAGGAGAGAGGGAGAGGGGCCAAGAGGGAGGCCCGCTGGGCCTAGCCCCCCCCCCCCCCCGCGTGGGGCCCACTAGGGTGGCTGGCGGCCACCCCTCCCCCTCCTCTCTTTTAGTCCCACCCCGGGACTTTGAGAGAGGTAGTACCTCTCCTCCCCCTATATATAGTGGGGGTATTTGGCCAAATAAAACACACCAATAATCAATAAAGGTCTCCCCACTTTTGGGAGGACCTCTAGTTGATATTTTCTCTCTCCCCCTCTCTCTCTCTCGTGACCGTGGTCCCAAGTCTAGACTGCGCGAGCGAGAGACATCTTCATTGTAGAGCGCCGTTGCGCTGCGGGATTCGGATCCGGGAGCTCTACTTCTGCAACTGCTGCTAGATCGGGGAAGCGGAAGTCATCGTCAGGTACCGGGCGTGTGTAACTCCCCGCGAGGTGTCGCACTTGAGGCACTCAATTCGTTGGAGCCACAAGAGCGCAAGGACTTCATCACGACCTTGAGGTCGGCTTCGGCTCGTCTACATCAACCACGTTCTCCTAAGCGTTGACAACGCTTTTCGGTCTTCAAGGGTAAGTTCGCGAAAAGCCCCTCCCGTCACTGTATTACTAATAGATAGGTCCTGGCAGCTTCAGGGGTTCAGGGGCGTAGGGTAAAATTTATTGTTTCCATACGCGGAACCCCAACACTAATATATATTAATTTTCTAAGCATAAAGAATATACCTGTTTTCATATTTCTAGACGTAAGGAAAAATGACCCAATAAAAAAAGCACCACATGTGGCGTAACACAACACCACAATTTCTTCTTCTTTTGAACTTATCACAACACCATTGATTGTTAAGAGCTATTTTCTCCGTTCCACAATGTAAGCCTTTTTAGAGAGCTAAAACAGCTTGCTAAAAAGGTTTATATTGTGAAATGGAGGTAGTATATCATTAAGAGCTATAAGAGCAGCCAAACATGAGTTATGGTGAACCAATTTTACCTAGGCAGTATGCAACCAACAATGAACCTCAAAATGTGTTGCGTAGCAGCCCCATCTATAGTCGCATGCATCAAACTGAATGAAGTGAAAACAAACAAGTGCACCGTAAAAATGGTAGGTGGTTATTCATAATTGGAGCAATGATACAGGAGTGCCCGAGAGTGCCCCCTTTTAGCCTGGATTAAAGTGTAGAGGGATTCCAGATTAATACAAATGAAACAAATATCATATATCTCATGAGCAAATATCATCTGCACTTCAAATACATAGATAAGATACGTATTTTGATACTTAGTGCTTTACATAAGCATGTTGTACCAGCATGGAAAATGAGCACAAGTGAGTGGTGAACTCCAATATCCTATCCTTAAAATAGAAAGGCGGTATGGAAAGTAAATTGGAGACCCACTGAGAAAACTTGTGGGTGTCATAACGAAACTCCACACATCACCTTAATATACAACCCTACAAAATGCAACAATATGGATAATAAGTCCATAACACGCCCTATTTATATTATTTTTTAGCCGGACCTCCAATTATATGCAAACTTTTTTCAAGTATAATTAGAACCACATGGACCATATAAATAAAATTTATATTAAAACAACTTTTTAAAATACTTGGACGCAAGTTCGGATATCACTATAAATAGAAAACAACTAATAAAACTCAAATTAGTAAATTTACATGTCGGAAACATGCTTAAACTTGTTGTCCGTATTGTATCCAAAGAAATATGATATGGATGGTCTGGGAGTTAGGAAAACAGCAAACACTATGCGGTAAAAATATCATGTATAAATGAGGATATCTGAAAAAATGAGAAAAAAGAAAGAAAAAAAAATTATGTAGTTACATTTGTCATGATAAGGCAGATGCCCTAGATTCAGTATATCAACTTGTGCTCTTCATATGTCACCTACATAAAGATTCAACTTGGGTTTCTATATTATAAATAAATGACGAAGCATGACAAAAAAGTATTAGAGGGTTATGCACTAGTGCTCTTCTACTACAAAATTCACATAAACTATAGAACACAAACCTGATATGAATGAAAGAACATCTAGTCATCTATTGTACCTCATGGATTATATATGTAAAGCCCACCAACATGGCTATCAATTGGTTTGTGCCTCATTTTATTTTTCACTTAAGCCCACCACCTAGAACGCGTTAGCCTCATCGTTCGTACAGTCACAACTAGGCTATATGTACTTGCCACGCTAGAGCACGAAGATGCTCCGTTTACAGTAAAAGAATAGCAAGCAAGAGATACATCCAACCAGTACAAAAAAAATTAACTTAGCTAGTCATTGCCGATTCATGATAGCAGAAGTAACAAATACTAATTATTAATACAACAAAAAATAAGCAATATTAGTTGAGGCAAAAGATATTGATGAAATAGTGTCCATTAAGTACATAAACATAAATATTGAAGACTTAATTGCAAAAAACGTATGTAGAGTAAAATAGAAGTTGATAGTAAGAAAAATAAAACTGAAGGTATTTTGGCGGTAAGTTGTGCATCCGAAAATAAAACTGTAGAGAGATTGCTCATATCTTGGGCAGCAGGGTATATCATCTGTAAAAAAGTAGGAGATGGTTTATGTATCTAAGTTAATGGGTTCCTCAAAAGAAATTTTAAGTTGGTAGTGGATTTACCGTGAAACTATATATTTCAGTATTGAAGCCCAACCTCTCATTCCTAGCACGTGGACTTAAACACAAATTCCGATATGAAGGCATAAAGTAATTTGGCGAATAGCATATTAGTCTATCCATCTACATCCTTGTTATGCCTCTCTTTCAATTCTGCTAGCCCAATAACTCTTATTCTAGAAAGGCAAGATTACCTACTAGAAAAGTAAAGCCACTAAAAGCTTACCAGAGTTGCACAAATCTGAAACCAAAATACTTTGATAAGTTCTTCCATTTTATTATAGAAAAGCAACATCAACTATGCATTAGAAAACCAAACTTAAAAAAAGCTTATTAGAGTTACTGAAATCTAAATGCTAATACCTTAACATTTGAGTTGTCACTTCTTCCATTAGGTCCCATTCTGCTATCAAGTGCACCTTGTAAGCTGAAAAGTTAAAAAGCACATGCATGGAAGATGTAGGTACCAATTCATGTTATATAGAGCTACCAAAATCTTATGCGGAGTTGCAAAAATCTAAATGGAAATACCAAAATACTTTTCAGCGGGTGCTCAATTTTTCCATTAGGTCCCATTTCTGCTATCAAGCACGTTTTGTAATTTCAAAGTAGAAAAATAATAACTTATAATCTAGCTTCCAATTCGTGTCATACATAGCTAAACAATCTAGTGCAAAGTGATGCCCCTAATTCAGTCGTACATAGATGAACAATCTACCAACTTGCGAGCTAAAATCAACAATCCAGGAGAACGATATTTTGAGTCACCAAGAAACAATAAAGTTTCTAGCCAATGGTTCAAATATGAGAACTTAAAAACCAGCCAACCTGCCCTCAACAGGACCTACAAAACTAATTGATATAGATAATGTGACCATTCACTTCATATCCAAAAGGATAAAGAATATGTATATAAATATTTGATGCACATAGCACAACGAAACAAAATATCAGGACTGACTTGTATTTCTTTTTCTTGTTTGGCGGTTTGTCCATTTCTTCTACATGCTCATCAAGTCATTCAATAGGACAAATGTACAATTTTTTGAAAGTCCCCAAAATTGATAAAAGAAGGAAGACATGAATAAAGAATTCACAAGGTGACTATCCATAGACAGAACTGTGGCTGCCAAAGACGCCAAATCCATAAAACATTCGAGAAAATAGGTAATAGGCAGGACGTCTTTGTACACATATCTAACCAAATCGAGTGAGGGAATCAGAGCACACTCTGATGACGCTACCCTCGGTAACAATGGCAGATCTAGGATTTTACCGATGGGTATGCCACATAAAAAATCGCATTTTTTTTATTAAATCATATTTACTAATTTAATAAATAAGTAAACAATTTGCAATGAATAATATCTAATTAAAGATTAACCTAGAAAGCTGCAAAAATCATCACATAAAAATTTCAAATATACAAAAATAATAGTCTAAAAACACTTACAATACTAATTGTTTCACTTGTCTTGCCTATGCCATTTTAATAAAGATATCAAGGTCTCGATTATATTATCTTCATCCACTTTGATGGACATATCTGACTCAATGCATGTGACTAAAAATTATTCAAGAGACTATCGTCCATCTTATTTTTTAACTTTCTTTTCACCAAAGTCAATAGAGAAAACACTTACTTTCGTCACCACCAATAGAAGAAATACCAATTTGATGATATAATCTCTTTACATAAGTTAGTAATTTGGACAATAAAAAATATGTCATATATGTTTGTAATTTATTTTTATTTAACTATTTAATCCCAAGATGATACATGTATGGATCTATAGGTCGAGAAAGATCAGCTATTTGGATAATTGCTTGATTGCCTTAGCACCGATGCGGCTTGCTGGTGTTGATTATCCTGGTTTCGTTATCCACGTATCCGGTAAAATAGAAAGGACGAACTTCTATTCAACCTTGTTGTGTGCCGGCATCAGAAACCTCACGGCGGCCATGAGGAAGGACGAATCGGTGTTCGATCTCGCGGCAAGCGACGCGTCGGCATCCAAGTCCACAGACTACAATCCGCCATTGTCGATCGGGTGCTATGGGCTTCTCCTGACCTGGCTCGGCGAGGCATGGTGACGACGATGCGGCATAGTCGGTCAACGCTTGCATCGGTTTTGGTGTTCTAGATCGTTAGACCGGGCATATGCGATTGAGTTAGCTGAGCAGTTTGCGATCGATCGGGTTTTGTTTTTTCTCTGCAAAGCCGCATGCATCACTCGAGCTAATCAGTTTTGCACACATCGATCGGCCCTCGTTTTCTCTTACTACTAGTACTCCGTAGATTGGCGAGGCTACCCGACATACCCTGTGGGTCCGCCGCTGCTCGGTAAGGCAGAACTTGTTCCCGGTCTCGCCACGCCACTTTGGAGCACCTCCAGCGATGACCCACCTTCTCTACCATCACCATCGGGTGTCCCACCTCCCTGGTCAGAGGAGAAGGATGAGGAGAGGGTGTAGGATCTGGGGTCACGCTTGCACGAGAGGGATGGGAGGATCCAGAATCAATGCCCATGGGCAATAGGGTCGAGCAAGGCGGGCGATGGCTTAGAGATTGGGGATCGGGGAAGTAGTTGATGAGAACCAACCCGTGGTTGGATGGTTTGGAGGGCAGTAGCACCCCTAGCAGAGTTCAAACCTCAGGTTTGCCACTCTGGTGTCTCATAAAAGGCGGAATTTTTTTTAGCGGGAGACGATGTTCCCGTCGATAGCAAGCCGCATGTGGTGACTTCGTAAAGCTCAAGACCGGTCGGATCAGTCTCAAGACTCAGTCTTCCGGAGGTGCTCATAGTGGTAGGGTGTGCGTGCGTGCGTTCATAGGGGTGAGTGTATGTGCATATTTATGAGAGTCTGCGTTTGTATTGGGTTTCACAAAAAGGGGGAGGAGTTGATGTGGAGCAGGGGAAGCGGAGAAGGGTGCGGCCGTGGAGCAGGCTCGCGTGTTGACGAAGAGCCAAATACCAATACCAAAGGAGCGGGGCTGCCTAACTCACTTAAGGGTGTGTTTGGTTTGTGGATATGAAAGGGTGGTTATGGGTACCCAACCACGTGGGTGGTGGTAACCACTTTTTTGTTTGGCTGAGTGATTTCGGAAAGTGGTTAGGGATAGCCATATTTATGTTTGGTTTGAGAGATGAAAGATGGTTGAGATGATATGGTCACCTCTTTGTTATGATGGTGAGAATACCACCACAATGTCTTAAAGAGAAAATTACCCTCCAATCACGTGTCTTGTCTAGTACATGTCCATAGTATAGTGTGAAATTAAGCTACAGAGCGAGTGATTTTAGAATAACTTCGTATGAAGCAAGAAATAAATTTGTATAACTTTTCTTTGACAGTAATCTGTATAGGTTTTGAAACCACAGATCTAGCTAATTAAGCTAATCAAGCTAGCTAGTTTCTCGTCCTAATATACTAGCTAACATCAATACGAGGATAAGATTGCAGACACACAAAAGCACCACCGCCCGAACCACCTCCCGGGGTTTGCATGCCATGGACTAGCAAGCATCCTTGCAACCTGCCATCGCGCCCTGTAGCTTGCCGCTGCGAGATCAACGAGAGTCGAAGAAGGGAGACATGGGACAATGTTGCCCCAAGCGTCCTCAGGCTACTCGTCGACGGGTCGTGTAGCTCACCACGCCACGCCTAGCTGCTCGCCCACGTCCTGCCGTCGATGGACCAAGATTTGAAATGACCTCCATGGTGAGCGAGAGAGAAATGATACGGGGAACGATGAGGTAAGGAAAAAAAAGATCCACGGGTGATGGCAACGACTTGCCCCAGGGTGGTTAGCCTCAACCACCATTTTTTTGGTGGTCAACCAGTGTTTGAGAGAATATTCCCAAAATATGGATACCCACGTCTTAGATACACTTCTTTCACAAAGCTAAAACATTTTATATTTTAAAACCGATGGAGTAATATATTACCGATGACCATGTTTTGTTGATTCGTGCAAGTTTGGATGGTCCGGTCTGGACCGTCCTGCGCGCGTTGGTTTTGGATCAAGGGGATCGCAAGCATACGATGTTGCAACCTGAAGAAAGTCGCGTGAAAAAATCAGAAAGTTGACACGTAGGGAGCCGATGGACTGAAAACATTCATTAAGTATTTTTTTAGACATCCAGGCACTAGGCTGCTCCATATAGGAAGCAGGTCTGTTACAGCGTTTGTCACCACTAGGATCCTCCAGCTTTTACAAGAGCAGATCAACATTCAGAAAGTTAGCGCACAGGCCTTATTCAGAAACACATCTCGCAGGTTACAGTTACACACAGGAGAAAATGGTCAAAGTTTATGTTGGTTCTTGCGTTTCGCATCGGAAGAAGTGGCTCCCGGTCATTGGAGTTTCAGATTCGTCTACAAGCAAAGTTGTGCTCAAATCTTCTGCTTAAGGCTCGTTTACTCCCAACTCAGCCGAGCATGGCTAGACTGAGCTCCTGGATCTTCATGATGCACTGTCCAACTTCAGCACAGCAGCATTGCAGCTATCCCAGCTTGTTTCTGCTTTTAGTTCTGAAGCGTGCATCACTCAAAGCAGCTCGGTGCATATTTCCCTTCTCTTTTCCATTCTTCCTTCTTTTTTTCCTTTCTTCTTCTTCCTCCTCTCAGGCTCTCACACGCTCTAGCTGCTGTGAAGTCTGTTGTAAAACTTCTATGAAGATATATAAGTTCAGACATACAAACGTGCTCCGAAAGACAAATTCTCTACATTTTATAGAGATCAACTCAAAGCTGAAAGACAAGACTTTCCACAGAAATCAGCTCTGAAAACATCGCGAGTACGATGATCACCGCGAGGCAGAGCGTCGAGGCCGCCACGACGGACGGCGCGAGCTGCAGGCATCCGCCGTGGTCGTCGACGAGCGATGTGTCGGCGGCAAGCTGAGGCGCCAGACTCTGAATCTCCAAGCCTTGCTCTGCTCTGTCGTCCGAGTCAACGAAGGCGTAGCCCGTGGGGCCGCCGAGCTCGTACTGGAGCGCCGCGAGCATGTCGCGCTCCATGTCCACCACTTCTTTGGCCGTGGCGAACCCGAAGCACCTGGCGACCTCCGCGGCGTTCAGCCTGGAGACGGTGCTCCGGTCCTCGTACTTGGCGGCGGTGAAGACGGCGGCGGCGCCGAGCAGGCCGAGCTCGTAGTCGCTGGACAGGCTTCGCACCGAGAGGACGCGGTCGAGGTAGGAGACGGCGCGGTGGAGCGTGCCGGGGGCGAGGTCGAAGATCCGGGTGAGGCCGTCCATCCAGGAGACGAGGTTCTCGCGTCTCTGCTCGTCCATCCGGTTCCGGTCCCCTTGCACGGTCTTCAGGTGGTCAGGCAAGGGCCGCTGCATGACGATGGTCTTCATCTCCCGGAGGTTGAAGTCGATGTCGATTTCGGCTAGATAACGTGGGCGGGGGCGGCGGCGGACAGTTGCCGAGACAAGCGGAGGAGCTCGGAGATGGGGCCGAGGGCGGCGGCGGTCAGCTACCGCGACAAGCGGAGGAGCTGAAAGGAGCTCGGACCGAGGGCGGCGGCGGCAGCTAGCGAGACAAGCGGGGGAGAAGGGGCCGAGGGCGGCGGCGCAGCCTGAGAAGAGGCCGACAAGCGGAGAAGCTCGGAGAGTTTGAAGGGATCTGAACTTCCAAAGCCATTGATGCTGATGTTTTGGGAGGGAGATGCTTGCCTTATTTGAAACTAGAAACCGCGTCGTGGTCTCGAGTTCGCAATCCCACACCTTCGCTTGTACGAGGAAGACAGGAACCGCGTACGAGGACGCGGCTTTGCCTGGGCTGCTGGGCACCACGCGCCTTTTTTCTTCCAAAAATATGGAAAAAGCCAAAAGTAAAAGATTGGACACCAAATCTGTAGATTTTTCTGCTAGTGCATTGGAAATCTACCGCTAATCCATGAGGTGGCCGTGTTCCGAAGTAAAAGAGGGACAGACTCTCCGGACAAAGCCATGCTCTAAAGTTTAAAGAATCTGTATGGAAACGGACTCACGGTTGGCCCACGACTCTCCGGAGAAAGAGGACCAGGCGGTCACATATGTCTCAGAACCACATTCGATCGCCGGTCCCTGCCTCCTCCGTCGGCCGCTCCAGTGATGGCCGATGGGAGAGGGTAGGGACCCTGGGCTCCGGCTTGTAGGTAGGGTTGGACTGCTTCTTCCTTGAGGCGCAACTTCTATGGAGTAGACTGCGTCGTGTCTGAATAATTAGTCCCCGTTCTTCCTCCATCTCGGCGTCGCTCCAACCAGTGACGTCGGGGGGCAGGTGGTCCGGTCTTCTCGTCGGTCTCTGGGTTCAGTGAGATTTGTGTCTGCTGGTCGACATTCGTCACTCTCGTGGCTGAAGGTCGGGTCGACTGCTGCAGTAGTGTTTGATGTCTTGCAGATGTGCATGTGGAAGACGGCATATGATGCATATGCCGTTTCTCTTCTTCGACCGCGTTGGATGAAGATGACGGTGTCGTGACCTGGTGTCCATGGGAAAAAATCTCGGCCGACGTGCCACAAAGTCTCGGGCTCTTCGCTAGCGATGACTCGGTTCATCGGCTCGAAAAGCATCCTCATATGTGATGGTGCTCTTCCGGATCTAACTATGGCGGTTGTTCGTCTCTTTTTCCGGGGCTAGTGACGACGGTTCGACGAGGTACAAGTATCTTTAAGGATTGAATTGTAATTTTACTTGCGGGTTCATGCAAAGTTGCTTCACAAACATGTTTATCTTAGGTGTTGATTATATATGTAATCTATGGATTGTCTAATAAAATATATGTTTACTTTAAAAAAGTTCAAAAAATCTATTTTATTTGAGTTGGGCCCCATCGTTAAATTTGAATGTGCTTCTATACACTGTAGGCAAAATGGATGGGGATTCAAATACGACAACCTTTTTCATCGAATCGACACGGCATAGTAGGATGGTATGAGAGAAGAATGATGGGAGGAGTTGCAGCCCATGAGCCAAAAGCGGTCGGGAGGAACAGGTTGAGGCAAATCAACCAATTACAATTAATTTAGTGAAATTGGGTAAATTTAATAAAAAAATGTTCTAAGTTTCCAAAGAACACCCTAACATGTAATTTGACAAAGATAAACTTGTGAAAAGGTACATCACACAATGTAAAAGAGTTGTGTTGAGACCATGGCAAACACAAAGAGCATTGGACTTGGTGCCCTAAGACTAGTAGACTACTAAGGACTTGGCTATAAAGTCCCACGTCTATATATTCTTGAGCTTAGAACATAAAATCCATGCTCAGCCACTCGGGCAGATCTTCACACTGAGTAGGCGATCTTCATGTCTTCACATATTCATTACCTCTTTAATAAATTTAGACGCATCTAAGTGAAACTATACATCTAGGAGGAGTTTAACCTGCAAGAGTAACAAGTTGTTTGTTCTCTCATTTGAATATTAAACCCTAATTAAGATCTCTCGCCAAGTTTCCTCACGTGATTATAATAGACTTGGTGAGAGGTGTCAAGCACAAAGCATATAATATCAAAGGGGCATGGTTCAATACCTTCTCAACTCCATGACCCGTTCAAGAAATGTGTAGTTCTTTATATAGACAAGGCTACAAAATCCGACCAATGGACCAAAACACTATGTGTGGAGGTCCCGAACATCATATCCTAAGGTACCTGACACATTTAAAATTAGTATCGTCATAGCGGGAAAACATGGTTCCCAAAAGTTAGGGCTCAACACCTAGAGGTATAGGTCCATCTACAAGCACCTCAAGAGACACTCACCTCAGAGGTACCGGGTGTGAATATTCAAAGGTTCTGAATAGTAACAATGTGTCTCTGTCCGAGGAAAATATACAACATCTAGTAGTTCCAGATCTAACATAACACCCTACAAAAATAAATAGGATCAAAACAGCTAAATTGCAGCTTGGAGGTTTCGAGCTAACTTTACATGGAAGTTCCAGACCTATATTGGAACTGCGGTCGATGATTGAGAAATTTTACAAACTTAAAGGTACCAGACACCGTACACTTGGAGGTACTAGACTAAATAAGATAACATCTTAAACGAAAACGGAGTATGGTTGTTGTGGGAACTTAGATCTGCAGTTCCGTATTCATGCTTAGGAACTTATCGCATGTTTTCTTCTTACTAGGAGTGGTACCTGTCAATTGGTCCATTAGTCTCATATAGATTAGAGTTCTGGTGATGAGACATTTTAAGGGATAACTTTGATGTTTTTGCAATAATTTCACATCCCCATTCAATTCAACCACAACTGATGATAGTACGACATACCTATTGATTCAATATAGAAGATGTCAACTAATTAAAAGCCTATAAAAAGCATGCTTAAGATTATCATTCCTTTTGTCATTTTTAGAGGTCACCATTGATTTGGTTCCAACTAGCAAAGGGACTAAAACCTAAACACTTCATAAAATGGTTGACCTCTTAATTATATTGTCATTAATGGAGAAACCCACTATGGGGTCCTAGACGCACTTTTAATCACACACCACCATATATATAACATATAACATAACTTATTCTGGGATGGAGGAAGTACTAAATACCAGAGTCGCGGAGAATCGGGATTGCTGAAGTAATCATCGACACCTCCTCTGTATCTACAATTGAAAGGACAATTCCACTAACCATCAAAATGATGGTTGGTTCTTAGAGAGGGCCCCATTTAACAAATTAAAGTGCACAACAAAATGAAAAATAATCTAGGTAAAAATCATTCAACTTCATAAGTCATGCAGAAAAAATACCTAGAAAATTTCATACATGCCACTCAAAACTAACCTAGATCCTCATATACCACTCCATCTTTTTGGCTTCCAAATATGTCACTATGAATTTGCACTTGCAACATTTATAAATACACCGCTACCTTCAGTTTTTTTAGATAAACCGATATATATTAGGCATGCAATACGCCTCATTAAAACCTTCCAGTCTCCTTAGATACACTGGAAAGGAAAAACGAGTGCATCTGAAACTTACAGCCTCTCAAACAATTGTTATATCATCTAGGAGAGTTTGTAAAAGACAACTAGGAGACTCATTGACCCAATTACAAGAATTCTTATCTAAGAAGCCGGACTTAGCAAGCTCGTGAGGAACTCCATTTGCTTCCCTCGGACAATGTTTGAATAAAACTGTACCGATGTTCGACGCTTCGTCGATACAGTCTCCAAAAATAGCTGAAGATTGCCCCCACCATGCTTATGTACCATTGCATGCCTCCACTACTTCCATAGAATCAGATTCCACTAAAACATTATGACACCCAAAATGATTAGCAAGAGCCAGTCCCTCTTTCATTGCAATAGCTTCAGTCGCAGATGGTGATGCAGCATTAGGAATATATATCGTGGCAGCAGCAATAAAACAACCTTCATGATCACGTGCCACAGCTCCAACAACGCCAATACAGTTATCATAATGAAATAATCCATCGACATTAATCTTAACCTGTCTAGGAGCTGGTCTTGTCCACTTAGCTTGCCCAGGAGTTTGCTTAGAGCTTGATTTCATTGAATTTGCTACGATTGATAAGATGGACATACTTCATCTATAAATCGGTACTACATCCTCCTCATGTGTACGTCGTCTCCTCATCCACCATAAATACCAGCATGCGGTAACGACCACCTCTTTGAAGCCCAATTGTCCGAACCCTGGCACTATTGAATTCAAACTAGTTAGTAAATTTTCAAGGACTACAGAACCGGATAATTCTCCAACCGATGCATGATCAATTATACATGAAAGACCAATGGATTCCCAGATCGCATGTGCAGGAGCACATTGGAACAGAAGGTGCATAATGTCTTCTGCCGCTTCAGATTGGGCATTCACCACTATCACCGATATGTTTATTTACCAAGATGGACTTCAATGGTATTATTCCATGTAATGCCCGCCATGCAAATATTTTTATTTTACTAGGCACTTTGAGCTTCCAAAGAAATCTCCAAACAGGGTTTTGTACAGACGTCCCCGACAAGGCAACCTGAGATTCAGCAGGACCAAATCGGTGGCTCCATTGTAGATGATAGGCTGATCTCACAGTAAATCTACCATGCGATGTCGGGTGCCAGGCCACAAAGTCATCAAATCCCTGATTGTGTATGGGGTATCCTCAGGATGCGATTCACGTCCACCACACTGAATAAATTGTGCAAAAGTTGCTCATCCCAACCACCCGTACTCGGTCTGATTAATTGCGATAATTTGGTGTAAATAGAGTTGCCTCTTGGAGATATAACTTTCCTGTCTACACTCGAAGGGATCCACGGATCATAGTATATGTTGATCTTCTCCCTATTACCCACTCGCCAAATATATCCACGTTTGAACGTTGTCAGGGCCAGCCACAATACTTTGCCAAGTAAAAGAAAAATCTGTCTTTGACCCCGCTTTAAGAATATCCCCATGCAAATAGTACTTAGCTCGTAGAACTTTTGCACAAAGTGACTCCGGGCTTGTAATTAGCCTCCAAACTTGTTTAGCAAGCATAGAAAGGTTAAATGAATGAAAGTCACAGAACCCCATACCCCCATCACATTTTGGATAACACAATTTCCACCATGCAAGCCAATGCATTTTCTTGCCCCCCACTAGAATTGAAAATTGCTTCAGTCATCATTTTATATACTCCAACAGGCAATTGAAATACAGACATTGCATAAACACGTATAGACTGCGCAACAGCTTTTAAAAGAATTTCCTTCCTACCAATGGACAAGTGTTTCTCTCTCCAGCCATTTATCCTTTGGATGATCCTGATACATATTGCAAATGTATCTATAATTTTTGATGTTCCATGCTTGGTTTTATCTACTTTCTTGTGTTTTGTTCACACTTTGGAGTGTTTTCATATGATTTCTTGGACTAACCTATTAACAAGAGCCACAGTGCCAACTGCATATTTTCTGCTGTTTTTGGTTCCAGGGAAGTCAGAAAATGAATATTCTCGGAATTGGACGGGACAAAAGCCAAAGTCAATATTTTACCGAGGGACACACGGAGCCAGAATACGAGACAGAGAGGCGCCAGGGTGCGGCCACACCACTTGGCCGCGCGGCCAGGCTTGGCCCGCGCCAGGGGGTGGTGTGGCCAGCCTAGGCACCCCCTCGGCCTCTCCTTCCGCCTATATATTGCCTCCGATACAGAAACCCTAAGTACCCGATAAAAAATCCACGAAAGAGTCTGTAGCCGCTGTCGTATCCATCCCTAGATCGGGAGGGATCTGAAGCTCTTCCTGGCACCCTGCCGGAGAGGGGATTTCACCCTGGAGGCCTTCATCATCATCATCATGCAAGCCTCCGGTGTGATGCGTGAGTAGTTCATCTCTGGACTATGGGTTCATGTAGTAGCTAGATGGCTGGTTCTCCTCCTTTGTGCTATCATGTCTAGATCTTGTCAACTCCGTTCATGATCAAGATCATCTATTTGTAATTCTACATGTTGTGTTTACGGAGATCTGATGGATATTGAGATGCTATTTCAGATTGATTATTGGTTCTATCATGTCTTTGTTATTTGCGATCTTGCATGCTTTTTATTGTTAGTAGCTATCTTGGCCAAGTAGATGCTAGCAACTCCAAGAGTTAGTATTTATACTCGATAGTGGGTTCATGCCTCTGGTAATCTGGGGAAGTGACAGAAATCTCTAAGGTACTAGATGTGTTGTTGCTACTAGGGAGAAAACAACAATCTTTTGTTCATAGAACAATCGTATTGTTTACTTTACACGCAATTCATAAAGCAATAATCTGTTGCTTGCAACTTAATACTAGAGGGGGTTCGGATGATAACCTGAAGGTGGATTATTAGTCATAGATGCAGTTGGATGGTGGTCTATGTATAATGTTGTAATGCCCATTCGAATCTCAAAGGAGTCAAGATGATTAGTATATGCTTGTATGCTTTCTTGATGTTTGTCAATTGCACCGCTGTAATTTGTTCACCCAGCATGTTATCTATCTTATGGAGAGCCACCTCTAGTGAACTATGGACCCTGGTCCTTTCTTTTACATTCAATCTACAATCAAACTGTTTACTGCTTTGTGTTTACTTTCTGCAAACTATTACTTACTTCCATTCGATATGTTTAATCCTTTGTTTTCAGCAAAACCGGTGAGATTGACAACCTCATCGCAAGTTGGGGATAGAGTTCTGTGGTTGTGTTGTGCAGGTCTCCACGTTGCTACTAGCACCGGTAGTGCGCCCTGCCAAGGCTCAGCTAGCAACACCTTTGGGGTGTTTCCTTGCTCCTACTAGATTGATAACCTTGGTTTCATAACTAAGGGAAACTTACTTCTATGCTCATCATACCTTCCTCTTGGGGTTCCCTAACGAGCTCATCAATCACGAGCCATCAGATCCTCTCAACAAAATGAATAAACCTATCACTTTTATCCGCACCTACCGTAGCTGGCAACCCAAGGTACTTACCAAATAGAGCCTACATATCAATATGCAGAGTCTGACAGATTTTAGCCCTCAAAAGAACATTAGTATTTGGGGAAAAGAAGATGCTTGACTTTTCTAAACTTACCAGTTAGCCCAAATTTACACAATAGGTATCCAACACTTGTTGCAAGGAAGTTGCATTATTCATATCCGCCTTCATGAGTATAAGAGAATTATCAGCAAAAAGTAAATGAGAGACTGATGGTGCATTGTTGCACACTCTTAACCCATCAATGCCACCAACTTCTTCTTCATGTAGCAAAAGAGTAGATACGCCTTCTACACATATTAGGAATAGATATGGAGAAAGAGGATCCCCTGACGGAGTCCTCTAGTAGGAGTAAACATCTCGGATTCCTCAGAGTTGAATCTAACTTGATATCCCACCGATCTCACACAAGCCATCATAAGGGTAATCCATCGTTCAGCAAACCCCATATTTCTCAACATGTTTTCTATAAAGACCCACTCTAAACAATCATATGCTTTATGCATGTCCAACTTTACTGCGCAAGTACCAGAATTTTCTCTCCTCTTCTTCTTAATTGTATCGACAGTTTCATAAGACAGAAGGACATTATCTGTGATTAACCGACCTCGTACAAAGGCACTTTGCATTAGAAAAATCACATCAGGTAAAACTATCTTAAGTCTCAACACAAATTGATATGTCCATTTTGCATCACTATTCTATATCATAATTTACTGTTATTCATTGATATATTTCATATTAAGAGGTGATACTTATGTTATTTCATCTGTTTTTGCATGGTTGATGACTTTTGGAGCATGGACCGCTGCAGTTAGGATTCTGATGGAAAAGGTGATGTTTGGAGGCAAAATTCACGAAGATCAGAAAATCCAAGAAAATATACGGAAAATCCTATTTTTCCAGAAGACGAAGGAAGCCACAAGGAGGAGTGGAGATGGGCCACAGGGGGCTCACACCACCCCCTGGTGCAGGCTACCCTAGGCCACGCCACCAGGTGGTGTGGCCACCCTGGCCCACCTCTGGCTCTCCCCTTGGCGTATATAATCTTCCCGAAACCCTAATACTCAGGGAGCGACCACCGAAAGATTCCGCCGCCTCTACAGGGCCTTCTGCTCCTCGTTGGATTCGACACTCTTACTTATCGAAAATAATGCGATACACCCCCTATACTTTTGGGTCATCAAGACTATTTTCTAGCGCCGTTGCCGGGGAGTGAAGCGCTATTGGAGAGTGAAACTGGTAAAGGAAACTTCTACTGTGAGTATTGTTTACTTCTGTTAGTTGCTTTATTTTCGTTATGGATAATTCGCTGAGTTTCTTATTTGGTAGTACTACTACCACTGCTAAGGTAGTAGATGAACCACCACCTGCTGAGAATGATACTTTTAAAATACATACGATAATTATTGATCGTGTTATGGATAACTACTATGTTGGGGATGGAACTGTCCATCCCGGTGATCATTTGCTCTTTATACACGAATTATGCGGGTTGTTCAAGTGTGCAGGTATTACTACAGATCAAGTTAAGAAGAAGTTATTCTCATTATCGCTGAAAGGAAGAGTTGAGGAATGGTATAAGCTGCTGAAGAATAGTCAAGCTCTTGAATGGGAGGAAATAGTACCTCTCTTTTATTCAACGTTTTATCCTCCTAGTGAGATTCGTAAAGATTGGAATCAAATATACAACTTTTGACCTCTTGATGGAGAGAGTACAACTCAAGATTGGGGGAGATTGAAGTTACTAATGCTCAAATGTCCTATTCATGAGCTCCCCAACAATATTATTATCAATATCTTTTATGCAAGGCTCCCTCTACATGACAAGGATTTATTGGATGCTTCTTGTGCTGGATCATTCACTCGCATGGAAGAAGAAGCTAAATGGGATCTTCTGGACCGTATTCAAGACAATGCTGAAGCTTGGGAGAATGACAAAGGAAGAAAGTTAGGTATAAATTATGATTATGAATGAATTGAATCTTTTATGGGAACTGATGACTTTCAAAATATTAAAAATGCTTATGGTCTAGACTCTCAAGCTATTGCTTCTTATTTTAAGGCTTTTGCTTCCTTCATTGAAGTGCCTAAAAATAAGTGGAATAAGTATCATGAACCTTATAAAGATGTTGCTAAGAGCGTTCCTGCAAGAAATACTGAAGTTTATACTGCTAATCATGTTTTACCTGAACCTTACATTGAGAAAATGCCTTTCCTAGTTAAGATAAAGGAGCATTCTATGATAGCTAGCATGGTTAATGAAAGTATAAGTAAAGCTGTTGAACCTGATAAACAAATAGATGATTAACCTATAATAGCAAATGTGAAAGACTTTGTCACTAAATATGTAGAAGAGGGACACACTATCCTTTGTAAGTATACCTCTAATATTTTTTCACAAAGTAGTATTATGAGAGCTAGTATTCTGTGTTTTCTGTTAGAATAAGTGATCATTAGTATGATGGCCCTTGTGATAGTTATATTGTTAAGTTTATGCATGATACTGAAAGTTACTATGAGAGAGGGAAAAGTGTTCTTATGTATCTCAATAATATCAAGTTTCCTCGTTTTATGCTGAAAGTTTTCTTATTGCACTTGTTTTGCCTTCCTATGCTTGTAGCCTCTGGTTTTAACAACTTGTTTGTTTACAAAATCCCCTTGCATAGGAAGTGGGTTAGACTTAAACGTGTGTATTTTTTTGTTCTTAATGCTCTCTTTCACTTCAATTCATATTCCTAAGTGAGCATCATCAAAATTATCATGCCCATCTTAATGGCTATAAAGAAAGAGCTTTTTGGGAGACAACCCAATTTATTTATGTTTTCAGTTTGTTTTTCTTTTTCTTTGAGTCTTGGAAGTTATTACTTCGGTAATAACCGCTCCTTATCCTTTTTGTTTGGTATTTATGTCAAGATCAACCTCTAATAAGAGAGAAGTAAGATTTGGGGAAGTTGCTGTCCTGAAACAGATTTTTGTGCTTCACCGAAAAAATTCATGAGAGATCTCTGTATGTCGGTTTGAGCTGTAATTTTTTGTGCTTCTGCCCCAGGTTGTTATTTAACTTTCGTTAGTTTTGCACTTTTTGATTAGAGCAACAGAAGATTTTTGAAAAAAATTGATCTTTACCTGCTAGTCTGTTTTGACAGATTTTGCCACTTTTGAATTTGCTTCTTTGATCGATCTCCTTTTTGAATTCTTTTTGGGTTTTCGGAAGGAGTTGCTACAGTAGCTTATGTTTTGATGGTTTTCAGTTGAAGTTGAACTCAAAAGGTTTTATCACTTCACCTACACTAATGTTGCTAATGAGAACTGTGTGAAGTTTTGTGTGAAAGAAATCTCCAGGTTAGTGGAGATAATGGTGTAATAAGAAAGTGAAAGGTTTCATGACTCACAATAAGTGTATGAAGATGAAGATATTGATGTTATTCAAGTGGTGACTCCGGAAGAATCTACTACATACCAAATTCAGAGACTTGTAGAGTCTGTTTTCAAATAGGTAACAGTTCTGGTAAGAAAAGTTTCCGCGAAAATACTATCCAACTATATTTTTGCAGTTTTTAGCCAATAAGGAAAGTTATGAAGCGAAAGAGGGACGGAAACGGAGCCAGGGTGGCTCACACCACCCTGTGGCGCGGGCCCACCCTTGCCACGCCACCAGGTGGTGTGGCCACTCCGGACTCCGTCTCTGACCCGTTTTCTCCCAGTACATTCTTTTTGGTATGAAACTTTGTAATATATAATCCCCTGGATCCCCCGAGGTTCGTATATCGTGTTTTTGTTTCGATCCGTTTCTGCCAGGAACTATTCTTGAAAGTTTAGAAGCACAATGGTGTCCGCCAAGGATAAGGGAAAGGAGCCTATGGAGGAAGATCTCCAAGACCCCGGGAAGGAGAAGGAGATCAAGAGTGAAGATGAAGAGGAGGCAAAGCACACCGGAACTACCATTGCAAGCATTGGAGTGGTGGCAAACCCTGCCAGGACTATGTAAATTGGAGGGAAGCCTCCTCATCACTATTTAGATCCATGGTAACTTCCTCCGCGCACCAAGAATCCTTTCCATACCCTTATCCATGAGCATCAATACCAGAATATGCCCAAGGAGAAATTACCCTCTAATTGGGATTTGCCTCGTTCTAGCCATGCAGGAAAAGAAGACTTCAAGGAGGTAGAGTGGGGAAAGAATCACAAGAGCTAGGATTCTCAACCCGACATGACCATGAGCCGCATTGAGAAAAACTCGGAGTTGATTCGTACTCTCACCTTCGAGGTTGAGGACTTGGGGAAATTGATAAAAGAGCTCATAAAGAGAACACCACCACCACCGAAGGAGTAATTCATCATCAGGTTTGGCATCCCCTTGGGGGAGTGCCGCGGTATCATATCACTATCTTCTACCTTTTTACCTTTTTAGTAGAGTCATATCATGAATAGAGAAGTTATCATGTAGGATGGTTTGCATTATGGAAGTGTCCCCTCTCTCGTTAGATTTGTATCCCTTGGTGTGAGTTGCCATTATGGAATATTAATGAGAAGTTCTATCATTGACTCTTTTGCATATCCTATATTATTTTTCAATTCGTGGTTATATGATTGATCTTGTTGTTAGTATTGGTATCACTTTGGGATCATTAAGTTAATTTAGTTGGTTTTGGCAAACCTGGCTCGGTCAGTAGCAACACTATTTTTGAGAGTTGAATGAAAAAGATAAAAGTACTCTAAACAAAAATAATTTCATCATCTTTCTTTCTTGATTTGCTCATAAGTTTAGTATTCTCTTGTTAAGATCTTTTGTTCTTCCAAGGAAGATTGCATGTTTGTTTTTATCACTTGTATGTTTGTTTGTTTCCCTCAACTCTTATACTTGCTACCCAGCCTTGCTAGCCAAAAACCTGTACCGAGAGGGAATTCTTCTCGTGCATCCATTCCTTAAACCAAACCCATGCCATTTGTGTCCACCATACCTACCTATTAGCACTATTGCTATTCCAAGTAAATTCTTGTTTTTATCTACTGTCCAAATTAAACTTGTTATGTGAAAACTAGTGATTAAAGCTCTCATGAACTTGATGGCACACTTTACTTTCTTGCACTTAATAAACTTGAACCATTGTGCCCATCTATGTTGCGTATATACTTGCGCTTTGTGAGCTGTGAATTAGCAGAACCATGCTGTCATGGGGAACACTTTCAACATTGCACTGGTACTTTGTACCTAGTTGATATCATGTTCTTTTGTCTATGGATGTCATCGGTGTGAAATGAAAGGGGAGCTTGTAAGTCCATGGAGTTATGCATGTGTGTTCGAGAAACGCCTCGCCTGCCGGTCTAATCCATGCTGTCATGGTGGAAACCTGCAGTGTAACCATAATGAGCATCTATGAAGCATTCTTCTTATAAAAAAGATAGAGATTGAGAAAAAGAGAAAAAAAAGAGATTATGAAAAGAGGAAAGAGAGAAAAAAGCACCATATTCCCATGGTAAATAAGAAGATTGCTGAGATGCTCGTTGTCTGCTTGCCTTGTCATTTTGATATGGGGATTCTTCCGTATCATCGGGCAAGGGGTACCCCGTTGGCGGTTCTCTATGATACACATGTGCTTACGATGACAATAACTTACCGGTGACTAAACTTGAGTAGCATGAGGAGCGGCCCTCGTATTCAAGGGACATGAGATTCTCAATTTACAACTTGTCAAGCATATCCTCATATTTGATCACTTTAACCTTAATCACCTAAAGATGCCTATGATAGGGGCAATGAGAGCTGAAAGCTAATAAGTATCATAATTTTTGGGATCTCTTTATGAAACTTGAAATCCCTGCTTCCCTCTATGAAGGGCCTTTCTTTTACTTTTAGTTGAGTCAGTAAACCTATTTCCTCTCTATCTCAGCAAGTATTTTGAGTTGTTGTGTTTCATTCATTCATATGATGATTTATTCAATCATGTTTCTTATGTTCCTTGTTTTGCACATTGCTCTTATCCTGGTGTCTACTACTTTGAAAGCTATCATTGAAAATAAGTTATTTGTGAACTCCAACAAATTACCAACTATTCTTCGACCTAGAGCTAAGTTTGCCATTACCAATTATGATTCACTTTATGTATCTTTATTATGTTTCCTTTACTTATTGCAAGTTAAGTTATATAATAGTGAGTTGTCTTCTATTATGATCTATGTATTGATGAATGTGATGCTTCTTGTCCGTATTCTTTTATCGACTCTTCACTCCATAAACCTGAGGTCATGTTTATTGAGTTCAGTATCGCTTGGGGACAAGCGAAGTCTAAGCTTGGGGGGAGTTGATACGTCCATTTTGCATCACTATTCTATATCATAATTTACTATTATTCATTGATATATTTCATATTAAGAGGTGATACTTATGTTATTTCATCTGCTTTTGCATGGTTGGTGACTTTTGGAGCATGGACCGCTGCAGTCAGGATTCTCATGGAAAAGGTGTTGTTTGGAGGAAAATTTCACGAAGATCAGAAAATCCGGGAAAATATATGGAAAATCCTATTTTTTCAGAAGACGAAGGAAGCCAGAAGGAGGAGTGGAGATGGGCCATAGGGGGCACACACCACCCCCTAGCGCGGGCTACCTAGGCCGCGCCACCAGGTGGTGTGGCCACCTGGCCTACCTCTAGCCCTCCCCTCTGGCGTATATAATCCTCCCGAAACCCTAATACTCAGGGAGCAACCACAGAAAGACTCTGCCGCCTCTACAGGGCAGAAAACATCGAGAGAGAAGGATCTCTCCAGCAAACAGATTTCTACCGGGGGAATTACTTCCCGGAGAGGGGAGATCATCACCATCAACACCACCATCAAGCTGGACTTCATCGAGATCACCATCATCATCACCACCATCATCACCATCAGCACCCTCATCACCATGTCCATATTGCTGTAACAATTGGGTTGAATCTTGCATAGTTCTTAAGGGAAACTTTCCCGGTGTTGATTACTCTTTGTAGTTGATGCTATTGAGTGGAACCATTGAATTATTGTTTATGTTCAGATTGTTATACATCATTATTCCATCTCTGATCATGATCCATATGATGTCTTGTGAGTAGTTCGTTTTGTTCTTGAGGACATGGGAGAAATCATGTTGTTAGTAGTGGAATTGTGTTGAGAAAGATTCAATAGTTTGATATTTAAGTTGTGGTGTACTTCTTCCAGTGGTGTCATGTGATCGTCGACTACATGACACTTCACCTATATGGGCCTAGGGGAATGCATTGTGTATTTGGCTACTAATCGTAGGGGTTGCCGGAGTGACAGAAACCTGAACCCCCGTTAGGAAACCATTGCACAAGGGATGTCAGGGTCTTAGAGTTTAAAGTTGTGTTAGGTTTCTACCTTAATTACTTTCATGTACTTACGGATGTTTGCAAGGGGCATAATCACAAGTATGTATTAGTCCTAGGAAGGTCGGTACATTAGCACAGGTTCACCCACATAACACTTAGCAAGCTAAAGAAGATTAATCAACTATATGAAGCGAAAGCACTTGACAGTCTTCCCATGTGTCCTCGAGAACGTTTGGTCATCTTAAGTAATACAACCGGCTTATCCTTTGCTGAATAAAGGATTGGGCCACTTGCTGCATTTATTCCTACTGTCTTTTAGTTACTCGTACTTTATTTACTTGCTTTATCAAAAACCCTAAAAATCCGTTTGCTAAGTATTTGCAGAGAATTCCTCATCCATACCACTAGCCAGCACCTTCTGCTCCTCGTTGGGTTTGACACTCTTACTTATCAAAAATACTGCGATACACCCCCTATACTTTTGGGTCATCACCAATACCTTCGACATAATCTTGTAGATGACATTGCATAAACTTATAGGCCTAAATTGTGTGACTAGCTTGGGGCACTCCACTTTCGGGATAAGTACAATAGAGTATTATTCCATCCTTCAGGAATAATTCCAGTCTCTAAAGCCTGTAAGATTTCTGCAGTAATTTGAGCACCACACATATCCCAAAATTTCTTATAAAAAATAGCTTGAAGACCATCAAGACCGGGGGCCTTGAAATCTCCAATGGTAAATGCTTCTTTTCTCACTTCCTCGGTAGTGAAAGGCCTCAACAGATTTTCATTCATCTCTACGACCACCTTTGGATTGATTTTATCTAGCAGCACATGATCTGTAGTCTGTACCTCAGAAGTAAATAGTTCAGAAAAATACTAGTAAATAACAGGCTTCAAGTGTGTTGTACCTTCGACCCACTCATCATCTGGTCCTTTAAGCCTTTTTATATAGTTTCTCTTCCTTCGGTTGTTGCAAGTTGATGGAAAACTTAGTATTCCAATCTTCTTGCATCAGCCAATTCGTACGAGACAGTTGAAGCCAATGTACTTCCTCTTGTTCTAGTGACAACTCAACAAGATCAGCTAATTCTTTTGCAAGTTTTTCGTTTTCTGCATTCATCGTCCCACTGAGCACTTTGTCAAGCTTGAGTTGTGCTTCTTGTATCCTTTTCCTAAACTTCTTGAGGTATGTAGTGTCCTAGGCATGCAAGGATCCATGCATATGGGTCAGGCGAGCCAGCACACCACCATCCTCCACAGAATGTTTCGCAACACACCAGGCCTGCTCCACCACTTGTCAAAAGTCAGTCTCCTAAAGCCATCATGCCTCAAACCGATGAGTTGTTCCGTGGCTATGCACAACAGGAACATCCGTCTCAAGCAACAGAGGTCGGTGGTATGATCTCGAAAATTCTAGGTGATGTAGGACCGCTTCAAGGTGCATAGAATTCCATGCGTCATTCACCAAAACCCGATCAAGTGTCTCTCGAATGCGTCCTCTTTTCCAGGTGAAAGGATCCCCAATAAACTCAATATCAATGAGATTAGAATCAACGATGACATCACTAAAGTCCTGCATATACCTCTGTGGTCAGGGATTGCCTCCTTCATTCTCATATGAATATAGAATCTCATTAAAGTCTCAAAAATCGCCCAAGGTAAATTATACTGCCCATTTAGTTCTCTGATTTTATCCCAAGTTAGGTGCTTATCATCCCACATTGGCTCCCATAAATACCAGTCAACCGCCACACTTTGTTTTGTGCTTCCACCACCCTAACATCATTGTATTTTGGAGTCGAATAAATCTGCACAATTTTATTTTATTTCTTCCAAAGCAATAGAACACGACCACTCCTACCCTTACTGGGATTCAGAATTTTAAAATCCATACGTAGTCTTCTTCTCAAACAATCAGCCGAATATCTATCCAAGTGTGTCTCCAACAAGAACAACACATCGGGATTGCATCGCCTCTGGGCATCCAAAAGCACTCGAACTACCGGTTCATTCCCCAAAACCTGATAGTTCTGGCCATAGATCCTCATTGGACCTAGCGACACTCCTCACTTGAGCCCACCAATTTAATTTTGTTATTTGTGTTCCGCCAGCCTTAGTCCTTGGTCTCTTGGGATCACTAACCGGAGTGGGGCTTGGGGGAGACGTTGCTTGGAGTTGTGACATCATAGCTCCAACTTTGTTTGCAAGAGCGACCAAAAGCTCACCAACAAAGTCCTGAATTACCGCTACCCTTTTCTTGCTCAGGTCATTATCATCCTATGACATAGCATCTTTCCCTTCCTCTGAACTATCATCCTCAAATCCAGATTTACCAAGTCCTCGCCCACCATTAAAACCTCCCCTGCCTAAGCCTCGGGAGCCACCTCACCCTCTACCAGGCCTTCCTCCTCCTCTGAAGTTCCAACCTGCTCATAGATCCTTAAAAACCAACGCCTCTGGGGGTGCATGCCATCCCCATGATCCTTGTACTCATGACCCATGAGACCACAGACCTGGCAACAATTTGGCAACTTCTCTTATTTTACTAAAAAGAGCTCTTTTACTCACTCTGATCATCAAGACAACTTGTTTCAATGGCTTGGTAACATCTAGCTTAACTTTGGCCTGATAGAAGTTTCCTTCAAAATCATTGGATATGGGTTTAGAGGCTATCCAAGTTCCCACCTTTGATGCAAGAGATTTAATCACTAGGGCATATCCAATAGGGAGATCATGGATTTGGATCCATATGTCTATCCGCGAGAGATCCATGTTCGAAGGTTGTGTAAAACCGTCATACGGAACAATTGATATAGGGTTTCCGCGGAAGGTCCACGTGCCCCCCTCCATTACTCTCTGCCAATCACCTAGGCAAGAGAACTGAAAGGTGTGTGATACGTCCATTTTGCATCACTATTCTATGTCATAATTCACTGTTATTCATTGATATATTTCGTATTGAGAGGTGATACTTATGTTATTTCATTTGTTTTTGCATGGTTGATGACTTTTGGAGCATGGACCGATGCAGTCAAGATTCTGATGGAAAAGGTGCTGTTTGGAGGCAAAATTCACGAAGATCATAAAATCTGGGAAAATATACGGAAAATCCTATTTTTCCAGAAGACGAAGGAAGCCAGAAGGGGGGCTGGAGATGGGCCACAGGGGGCCCACACCACCCCTGGTGCGGGCCACCCTGGTCCAGCCCTGGCACTCCCCACTGGCGTATATTATCCTCCCAAAACCCCAAGACTCGAGGAGCAACCATAGAAAGATTCCACCGCCTCTGCGGGGCGGAAAACACCGAGAGAGAAAGATCTCTCTAGTAGACAGATTTCTGCCAGGGGAATTCCTTCCCGAAGAGGGGAGATCATCACCATCAACACCACCATCAAGCTGGACTTCATCGGGATCATCATCATCATCACCATCAGCACCATCATCACCATCTCCATATTGCTGTAACAATTGGGTTAAATCTTGTATAGTTCATAGGGAAAACTTTCCCAGTGTTGATTACTCTTTGTAGTTGATGCTATTGAGTGAACCATTGAATTATTGTTTATGTTCAGATTGTTATACATCATTATTCCATCTCTGATCATGATCCATATGATGTCTTGTGAGTAGCTCGTTTTGTTCTTGAGGACATGGGAGAAGTCATGTTGTTAGTAGTGGAATTGTGTTGAGAGAGATTCAATAGTTTGATATTTAAGTTGTGGTGTACTTCTTCTAGTGGTGTCATGTGAATGTCGACTACATGACACTTCACCTATATGGGCCAAGGGGAATGCATTGTGTATTTGGCTACTAATCGTAGGGGTTGCCGGAGTGAAAGAAACCTGAACCCCGTTAGGAAACCATTGCACAAGGGACGTAAGGGTCTTAGAGTTTAAAATTGTGATTAGGTTTCTACCTTAATTACTTTCTTGTACTTACGGATGTTTGCAAGGGGTATAATCACAAGTATGTATTAGTCCTAGGAAGGTCTACAGTAGCACAGGTTCACCCACACAACACTTAGCAAGCTAAAGAAGATTAATCAACTATATGAAGCGAATGCACTTGACTGTCTTCCCATGTTTCCTCGAGAACGTTTGGTCATCTTAAGTAATACAACCGGCTTGTCCTTTGCTGCATAAAGGATTGGGCCACTTGCTGCATTCATTCTTACTGTCTTTCATTTACTCGTACTTTGTTTACTTGCTTTATCAAAAAACCCTAAAAATCCGTTTGCTAAGTATTTGCAGAGAATTCTTGATTCATACCACTAGCCAACACCTTCTGCTCCTCGTTGGGTTCGTCACTCTTACTTATCGAAAATACTGCGATACACCCCCTATACTTGTGGGTCATCAAGACTATTTTCTGGCACCGTTGCCAGGGAGTGAAGCGCTATTGGAAAGTGGAACTGGTAAAGGAAACTTCTACTGTGAGTATTGTTTACTTCTGCTAGTTGCTTTATTTCGTTATGGATAATTCGCTAAGTTTCTTATTTGGTAATGCTACTACCACTGCTAAGGTGGTAGATAAGCCACCACCTGATGAGAATGATGTTTTTAAAATACCTACAAGAATTATTGACCGTGTTATGGATAACTACTATGTTGGGGATGGAACGGTCCATCCCGGTGATCATTTACTCTTTATACACGAATTATGCGGGTTGTTCAAGTGTGCAGGTATTACTACAGATCAAGTTAAGAAGAAGTTATTCTCATTATGACTGAAAGGAAGAGCTGAGGAATGGTATAAGCTGCTGAAGAATGGTCAAGCTCTGGAATGGGAGGAAATAGTGCCTCTCTTTTATTCAAAGTTTTATCCTCCTAGTGAGATTCATAAAGATCGGAATCAAATATACAACTTTTGGCCTCTTGATGGAGAGAGTACAGCTCAAGCTTGGGGGAGATTGAAGTTACTAATGCTCAAATGTCCCATTCATGAGCTCCCCAACAATATTATTATCAATAACTGTTATGCAAGGCTCCCTCTACATGATAATGATTTATTGGATGCTTCGTGTGCTGGATCATTCACTCGCATGGAAGAAGAAGCTAAATGGGATCTTCTGGACTGTATTCAAGACAATGCTGAAGCTTGGGAGAATGACAAAGGTAGAAAGTCAAGTATAAATTATGATTATGAATGCATTGAATCTTTTATGAGAACTGATGACTTTTAAAATATTAGTAATGCTTATGGTCTTGATTTGCA
The DNA here is from genome assembly GCA_910589775.1 of Avena eriantha. NCBI lineage: Eukaryota > Viridiplantae > Streptophyta > Magnoliopsida > Poales > Poaceae > Avena > Avena eriantha. The sequence continues at coordinate 364,594,067 of OU342745.1, read as the reverse complement.
AGTTATTACGAATTGCTTTAGAGCTTTTGCTTCTTATATTGAAATTCCAAAAAGGGGATGGAATAAGTACCATGCACCTTATAAAGATATTGTTGACTGTGTTCCTGTTGGGAGCACTGAGTGTTGCACTATTGATCACATCTTACCAGAGCCTTATATCGAGAAGATTCCCTTCCCAGATAAGGTAAAGGATCATCCTATGATAACTAATGTAATCACTAAAAGTGAAAAGAGAACTGTAAAACCTGATGAACAAATAAATGTTGAACCTGTGGTAGCAATTGTGAAAGACCTTGTCACTAAAAGCATAGAAGATGGGCACATAGTTTTTTGTGAGGATGCTTCTAATATTGTTTCACGTCCTAATAGAGCTAAAAAAAGCTAGTGTGCCTGTGCTTTCCGTTAGAATTGGTGATCATTGCATTATGGTTTATGTGATATTGGTGCAAGTTCCTGTGCTATTCCTTATGAGCTTTACAGAGAAATTATGCACGAAATTAGTCCCTGTGAATTGGAAGAGATTGATGTGGTTATTCACCTTGCTAATAGAGAGACCATCTCTCCAATTGGCATTGTACGAGATGTGGAAGTTCTTTGTGGTAAGATTAAGTATCATGCTGATTTTCTAGTACTTGGTTCAGCTTCTAGTAAAACTTATCCTATCATTTTTGGTAGACCTTTCTTGAGTACTTGTGGAGCTATTATAGATTGCAAGAGGGAGAAAATCTTGACTAAGTTTGATGGGGAATCTTATGAGTTTAATTTTTCGAAATTTACTAAAGAACCTTGTGAAGAGGAAACCCATAATGAGGATTTTAGAGTTGAACAACTTGCTTCTATCTCTCTTGCTCCTAACAATGCTTTGCAACAATTTATGGAAGATCACGAAAGTGAGATCTTCATGGAAGAAAGGAATGAGATTGACGAGATCCTCCGTCGTCAACCCAAGATGCTAAATCATAACTTGCCTGTAGAAGACTTGGGTACCACATTGCCACCTAAAAAGGATCCGGTTTTCGATCTAAAACCTCTTCTTGATGATCTTAAATATGCTTATATTGATGATAAAAAGATATATCCTATTATTATTAGCTCTAAACTTTCAGGAAAGGAAGAAGAAAGGTGATTGGAGGTTTTGAAGAAACACCGAGGAGCTATGGGCTATACTCTGGATGATTTAAAAGGGATTTCACCTACTATATGTTAGCATTCTATCAATATAGAACCAGATGCAAAGCCAGTAGTAAAGCACCAATGACGTTTAAATCCTAAGATGAAGGAAGTGGTAAGGAATGAGGTATTGAAACTCCTTGATGCTGGTATTATTTACCCTATTGCTGATAGTGAATGGGTTAGTACTATTCATTGTGTTCCCAAAAAAGGAGGTATTACCGTTGTTCCTAATGATAATGATGAGCTTATTCCCCAAAGAATATTAGTAGGCTATAGGATGTGCATTGATTTTAGAAAAGTCAATAAAGTTACTAAGAAAGATCACTACCCGCTTCCTTTTATTGATCAAATGTTGGAAAGGTTGTCTAAAAAGACCCATTTTTGTTTTCTTGATGGTTATTCTGGTTTCTCTCAAATTGCTGTTAAACAAAAAGATCAAGAAAAAACTACTTTTACTTGCCCTTACGGAACTTATGCTTATAGACGTATGCCTTTTGGTTTATGTAATGCTCCTACTACTTTTCAAAGGTGCATGTCTGCTATCTTTCATGGTTTTTGTGAGGAAATTGTAGAAGTGTTCATGGATGACTTTTCTGTCTATGGAACTTCTTTTGATAATTGTCTGCACAACCTTGATAAAGTTTTGCAGAGATGTGAAGAAACTAATCTTGTTCTTAATTTGGAGAAATGCCACTTCATGGTTAATGAAGGGATTGTCCTCGGGCATAAAGTTTCTGAAAGAGGTATAGAAGTTGATAGAGCGAAGGTTGAGGCAATGGAGAAGATGCCATGCCCAAGAGACATCAAAGGTATTCGTAGTATCCTTGGTCGTGCTGGTTTCTATAGAAGGTTTATTAAAGACTTTTCTAGGATATCAAAACCCCTGACTGATCTTCTTCAAAAAGATGTACCCTTTGTTTTTTATGATGATTGTAAGGGAGCTTTTGAAACTCTTAAGAAGGCTTTAACTACAACCCCTATTGTTCAACCACCTGATTGGAGTTTACCCTTTGAAATAATGTGTGATGCTAGTGATTTTGCTGTAGGTGTTGTCCTTGGGCAACGAATTGATAAAAAGTTAAATGTTATTCATTATGCTAGTAAGACTTTAGATGCTGCTCAAAGGAATTATGCTACTACTAAAAAAGAATTTCTAGCTGTCGTTTTTTCTTGTGATAAGTTTAGACCCTATATTGTAGACTCAAAAGTCACCATTCATACTGATCATGCTGCTATTAAATACCTTATGACAAAGAAAGATGCTAAGCCTAGGCTTATTAGATGGGTGTTGCTTTTACAAGAATTTGATCTACATATAGTAGATAGGAAAGGTGCTGAAAACCCTATAGCTGATAATTTATCTCGATTGGAAAACATCTCTTTTGACCCTATGCCTGTTAATGATAGTTTCCCAAATGAGCAGTTAGCCGCAGTAGGGATAAGCTCGCGAGGGAGCCCTTGGTACGCTGATTATGCTAACTTTATTGTCTCCAAGTATTTGCCTCCAACTTTTATAGCTCAGCAAAGAAGGAAGTTCTTCTATGATTTGAGGCATTATTTTTGGGATGACCCACACTTATACAAAGAAGGAGTGGATGGTATTATGCGAAGATGTGTGCCAGAATATGAACAAAAGGAGATATTGCGTAAATGTCATGGTAGTGCTTATGGAGGACATCATGCAGGAGATAGAACTGCACAAAAGGTGCTACAATCAGGTTTCTACTGGCCTACCCTTTTTAAAGATGCAAGAAAAATTGTTTTATCTTGTGATGAATGTTAGCGTGTTGGTAATATTTCTAGACGCAATGAAATGCCTATGAACTACTCTCTAGTTATTGAACCTTTTGATTGCTGGGGATTTGACTTTATGGGTCCTTTCCCTCCCTCGAAAGGTTATACTCATATTCTTGTTGCCGTTGATTATGTTACTAAGTGGGTAGAAGCCATTCCTACGAAGAGTGCTAACGGGGAAACTTCTCTAAAAATGCTTAAGGATGTTATATTTCCTAGGTTTGGAGTGCCTAGGTATCTCATGACTGATGGGGGTTCTCATTTCATTCATGGTGGTTTTAGAAAGACCCTTGCTAAATATGATGTTAATCATAGAATTGCTTCAGCCTATCACCCCCAAACTAGCGGGCAAGTAGAGTTATCAAATAGAGAAATTAAATCCATCTTGCAAAATACTATTAATAGATCTAGAAAAAACTGGGCTAAAAAGTTGATTGATGCTTTATGTGCTTATAGAACTGCCTACAAAAATCCTATGGGGATGCCTCCTTATAAAATGGTTTATGGGAAAGCTTGTCACCTACCTTTAGAATTAGAACATAAAGCTTACTGGGTAGTTAAAGAACTAAATAGAGATTATAAGCTCGCTGGTGAGAAAAGATTATTTGACTTAAGTTCTTTAGATGAATGGAGGAGTGAAGCCTATGAAAATGCTAGGCTCTTTAAGGAAAAAGTTAAAAGATGGCATGAGAAGCGAATACTTAAGTGAGAATTTCATGTTGGTGAGAAGGTTCTATTGTATAGGTCTCGTCTCAGATTTTTTGCAGGAAAACTACTGTCAAAATGGGAAGGACCTTTCATTATTGAAGAAGTATACCGTTCAGGAGCAATTAAAATTTCTTCTTTAAAAGACAACACTACACAAGTAGTGAATGGGCAGCGACTCAAACACTATATTGCTGGAGATTCTTATAATGAAGATGTTGATGCCTTTCAAGTTATAACTCCGAAAAGATTTATCAAGGACCAAATTCAGAGACCTGCAGAGTCCGCTTTCAAATAGGTAATAGTTCTGGTAAGAAAAGTTCCGCGAAAATACTATCCAACTATATTTTTGCAGTTTTTAGTCAATATGGAAAGCTACAAAGCGAAAAAGGGACGGAAACGGAGCCAGGGTGGCTCACACCACCCTGTGGCGCGGGCCCTCGCCTAGCCGCGCCACCAGGTGGTGAGTCCACCCCGGACTCTGCCTCTGACTCGTTTTCACCTAGTACCTTCCTTTTGTCATGAAACTTCGTAATATATAATCCCCCGGATCCCCCGAGGTTTGTATATCGTGTTTTTGTCATGTTTTTGTTTGGATCTATTTCTGCCAGGAACTATTCTTGAGGGTTTGGAAGCACAGTGGTGTCCACCAAGGATAAAGGGAAGGAGCCTATGGAGGAAGATCTCTAAGACCCCAAGCAGGGGTTGTTACCTTTAGTCACTTGCCCTGCATCAACGGAAGCCCTACGAGTTACTAAGGAGTTCTGCGATAAGTACCGAGACTTGAGGAGGAAGGTGGACATGCTTCAGTGGGAGAATGATAGGCTTCGCAAGATGCTGGAAGATTTCCTCACGTCAACTAAGAAAATATTACCACCACTACCGAAGGAGTAATTCGTCATCAGGTTTGGCATCCCCTTGGTTTGTTCCAAGCTTGGGGGAGTGCCGCGGTATCACATCACTATCTTCTATCTTTTTACCTTTATCAATAGAGTCATATCATGAATAGAGAAGTTATCATGTAGGATGGTTTGCATTATGGAAGTGTCCCCTCTCTTGTTAGATATGTATCCCTTGGTGTGAGCTGCTGTTATGGAATATTAATGAGAAGTTCTATCATTCACTCTTTTTCATAGCTTATATTAGTTTTCAATTCGTGGTTGTATGATTGATCTTGTTGTTAGTATTGGTATCACTTTGGGATCATTGAGTTAATTTAGTTGGTTTTGGCAAACCTGGTTCGGTCAGTAGCACACTATTTTTGAGAGTTTAAAGAAAAAGATAAAAGTACTCTAAATAAAAAATAATTTCATCATCTTTCTTTCTTGATTTGCTCATAAGTCTAGTATTCTCTAGTTAAGATCTTTTGTGCTTCCGAGGAAGATTGCATGTTTGTTTTTATCACTTGTATGTTTGTTTGTTTCCTTCAACTCTTATACTTGCTACCCAGCCTTGCTAGCCAAAAACCTGTACTGAGAGGGTATTCTTCTCGTGCAACCAATCCTTAAACCAAAACCTATGCCATTTGTGTCCACCATACCTACCTATTAGCATTATTGCTATTCCAAGTAAATTCTTGTTTTATCTACCTCCCAAATTAAACTTGTTATGTGAAAAGTAGCGAGTAAAGCTCTCATGAACTTGATGGCACACTTTACTTTGTTGCACCTAATAAACTTGAACCATTGTGCTCACCTATGTTGCGTATATTCTTGCATTTTGTAAGTTGTGAGTTAGCAGAACCATGCTGTCATGGGGAACGCTTTCAACGTTGCACGGGTACTTTGTACCAAGTTGATACCATGTTCTTTTGTCTATGGATGTCGTCGGTGTGAAATGAAAGGAGAGCTTGTAAGTCCATGGAGTTATGCATGTGTGTTAGAGAAACGCCTGGGTCGCTGGTCTAATCCATGCTGACATGGTGGAAACCTACAGCGTAACCATAACGAGTATCTATGAAGCATTCTTCTTATAAAAAAAGAGTCCGATATTGAGAAAAAAGAGAGAAAAGGGAAAAAAGAGATTATGAAAAGAGGAAAGAGAGAAAAAAGCACCATATTCCCATGGTAAATAAGAAGATTGCTAAGATGCTTGTTGTTTGCTTGCCTTGTAATTTTGATATGGGGATTCTTCCGTATCATTGGGCAAGGGGTACCCCGTTGGCGGTTCTCTATGATACACATATGCTTGCGATGACAAGAACTTACCGATGACTAAACTTGAGTAGCATGAGGAGCGGCCCTCGTATTCAAGGGACATGAGATTCTCAATTTACAACTTGTCAATGCATATCCTCACATTTGATCACTTTAACCTTAATCACCTAAAGATGCCTATGATAGGGGCAATGAGAGCTGAAAGCTAGTAAGTATCATAATTTTTGGGATCTATTTATGAGACTTGCAATCCCTGCTTCCCTCTTTGAAGGGCCTTTCTTTTACTTTTTAGTTGAGTCAGTAAACCTATCCCCTTCTATCTCAGCAAGTATTTTGAGTTGTTGTGTTTCATTCATTCATATGATTATTTATTCAATCATGTTTTATGATCCTTGTTTTGCACATTGCTCTTATCTTGATGTTTACTACTTTGAAAGCTATCATTGAAAACCAGTTATTTGTGAGCTCCAGCAAATTATCAACTATTCTTTGACCAAGAGCTAAGTTTTCCATTACCAATTATGATTCACTTTATGTATCTTTATTGTTTTTCCTTTACTTATTGCAAGTTGAGTTATATAATAGTGAGTTGTCTTCTATTATGATCTATGTATTCGATGAATGTGATGCTTCTTGTTTGTATTCTTTTATCGACTCTTCACTCCATAAACCTGAGGCCATGTTTATTGAGCTCATTTTTGCTTGGCGACAAGCGAAGTCTAAGCTTGGGGGAGTTGATACGTCCATTTTGCATCACTATTCTATGTCATAATTTACTGTTATTCATTGATATATTTCGTATTGAGAGGTGATACTTATGTTATTTCATCTGTTTTTGCATGGTTGATGACTTTTGGAGCATGGGCCGCTGCAGTAAGGATTCTGATGGAAAAGGTGCCGTTTGGAGGCAAAATTCGCGAAGATCAGAAAATTCGCGAAAATATACGGAAAATCCTATTTTTCCAAAATATGAAGGAAGCCAGAAGGGGGGCTGGAGATGGGCCACAGGGCCCACACCACCCCCTGGCGCGGGCCACCCTGGGTCGCGCCACCAGGTGGTGTGGCCACCCTAGTCAACCCCTAGCACTCCCCTATGGCCTATATTATCCTCCCGAAACCCTAAGACTCGAGGAGCAACCACAGAAAGATTCCGCCGCCTCTACGGGGCGGAAAACACAGAGAGAGAAAGATCTCTTCTACAGACAGATTTCTGCCGAGGGAATTCCTTCCCAGAGAGGGGAGATCGTCACCATCAACACCACCATCAAGATGGACTTCATCGGTATCATCATCATCATCATCACCATCAACACCCTCATCACCATCTCCATATTGGTGTAACAATTGGGTTGAATCTTGCATAGTTCATAGGGGAAACTTTTCTCGGTGTTGATTACTCTTTGTAGTTGATGCTATTGAGTGAACCATTGAATTATTGTTTGTGTTCAGATTGTTATACATCATTATTCCATCTCTGATCATGATCCATATGATGTCTTGTGAGTAGTTTGTTTTGTTGTTGAGGACATGGGAGAAGTCATGTTGTTAGTAGTGGAATTGTGTTGAGAGAGATTCAATAGTTTGATATTTAAGTTGTGGTGTACTTCTTCTAGTGGTGTCATGTGAACGTCGACTACATGACACTTCGCCTATATGGGCCTAGGGGAATGCATTGTGTATTTGGCTACTAATCGTAGGGGTTGCCGGAGTGACAGAAACCTGAACCCCCGTTAGGAAACCATTGCACAAGGGACGTAAGAGTCTTAGAGTTTAAAGTTGTGGTTAGGTTTCTACCTTAATTACTTTCTTGTACTTACGGATGTTTGCAAGGGGTATAATCACAAGTATGTATTAGTCCTAGGAAGGTCGGTACATTAGCACAGGTTCACCCACACAACACTTAGCAAGCTAAAGAAGATTAATCAACTATATGAAGCGAAAGCACTTGACTGTCTTCCTATGTGTCCTCGAGAACGTTTGGTCATCTTAACTAATACAATCGGCTTGTCCTTTGCTGCATAAAGGATTGGGCCACTTGCTGCATTCATTCTTACTGTCTTTCATTTACTCGTACTTTGTTTACTTGCTTTATCAAAAACCCCTAAAAAATCCATTTGCAAAGTATTTGCAGAGAATTCTTGATCCATACCACTAGCCTGGACCTTCTGCTCCTCGTTGGGTTCGACACTCTTACTTATCGAAAATACTGCGATACACCCCCTATACTTGTGTGTCATCAGTGTGTAAGTTCCCTTCAATCAATCTAGTCTTCACCTCCTGTGTGAAGTCCCAAGCTAATCGCATATTTTGGAAGAACCAAAAAACTCGAGTATTCAACATCTGTGCAAACCCTAGCTATTGCCAACCATCTAGTCAAATATGTTGGCGGTGGCCCTTCTTCCTCAAAAACCACATCGTCTAGGTCTTCCTAGCGTCGACCCATATGCTTCATCATCGCATTAATGTCTTCACTTTCACCTTCACTAGAGGAGCCCCCCGATGGAGCAGTCGCCATATCCCACTTCCGATCACGTCAAGCCCCACGCCGTTGCTTAGCCACCCGTGCGCGCAGACCCAGGTTGGAGGACGATACAAAGAGCACCCAGGCAGGCCCGGATCAGCGTCTTGAGAGTAGATTCGAGCGAGGGGAGATCAAGCCTCTACGTCGGCGAAGCCACGAGAGAAGGGAAACCCTTGAAGGGGTTCCGCGTATGAAAACAATAAAATTTTACCCTACGCCCTTGAACCCCTGAAGCTGCCAGGACCTATCTATTAGTAATATAGTAACGGGAGGGGCTTTTCACGAACTTACCCTTGAAGACCGAAAAGCGTTGTCAACGCTCAGGAGAGCGTGGTTGATGTAGACGAGCCAAACCCGACCTCAAGGTCGTGATGAAGTCCTCGTGCTCCTTTGGCTCCAACGACTTGAGTGCCTCAAGTGCAACACCTCACGGGGAGTTACACACGTCCAGTGCCTGGCGATGACTCCCGCTTCCCCGATCCAGCAGCAGTTGTGGAAGTAGAGCTCATGGATCCGAATCCCTCAGCACGACAGCGCTCCGCGGTGAAGATGTCTCTCGTTCGCGCATTCTAGACTTGGGACCACGGTCACGAGATAGAGAGGGGAGAGAGAGAAAATATCAATTAGAGGTCCTCCCAAAAGTGAGAAGACCTTTATTGATTATTGGTGTGTTTTATTTGGCCAAATACCCCCACTATATATAGGGGGAGGGGAGGTACTACCTCCTTCAAAGTCCCGGGGTGGGACTAAAGGAGAGGAGGGGGGAGGGGTGGCACTGCCGGCCACCCCAATGTGCCCCACGCGGGGGGCTGGCCCGCTAGGGAGCCGGCCACCCCCTTGGCCCCTTCTCCCTCTGTCCTTTCCCTAATGGGACCTCTCCCCTCCGGGAATTGGCCCATTAAGCCTTTGACCATTTAAATTGATTTTTCTCTTTATTAAATAATTATGAATAAATGATTAAATCAATATTTAACATTCATTCACATATTACTCAACCTCCGTGGCTATGGAACACTTCCACCTCCACTCCGGACATCCTCCGGACTTACCGAAACCCTTCCGGTTTTCTCCCTACTATTCTTCGGTGATTCTACCGATCCTATAAACACTCTCTAAGCATCATCAAGCCCTTAAGCGTGATACCCCACGGTTCGGGAACACTCAAGACACGGTCGGGACACTCCCGCACCAATGATCAACAGAGGGACCTGGATGGCCATGTGACCCCTGTGCGTTCCACGAAGATCTTTCGTCGTTTGAACCGGGACAGTCGTGTCTTATTCCTTTTGTCTCTCGATACTTGCATTGCCCGAGATCTGATCAATGACATAACCATGTCGTGTTCAATCTCGCTATCGAACAACGTTACTTGACTCGTTCCGACAAGTGATATTGATGACCCACAAGTATAGGGGGTGTATCACAGTATTTTCGAGGAAAGTGAAACCCAATTTATTGATTCGACACAAGGGGAGCCAAAGAATATTTATAAGCCTTAACAACTGAGTTGTCAATTCAGTTGCACCTGGAAACAATCTTGCTCACAATAGTTTATCAGTAGCAACAGTTTTGTAGTAGGAATAGTAAAGTAGCAGTAGTAGTAAAGTAAGGACAGTAGTAACAATAGCAGTAAACAGTAGGATTCGAGTGCGGTAGGCATAGGGATGGATGGACGGGCATTGCATGGACAAGACAATTCACATAGCAATCAGAACATAGGGTAATTGCAGATAAATAAGATAAATCATCCAAGTACTAGATAATCATAGGCATGTGTTCCATATATAGTCATACGTGCTCGCAATGAGAACTTGCACAACATATTTTTTCCTACCAGCCCGTTTGCAGCGGGGCCTCAAGGGAACTAGTGGCAATTAAGGTGCTCCTTCTAATAGAGCACCGGAGCAAAGCATTAACACTCCGTGAACACATGTGATCCTCACATCAAAGCCATTCCCTCCGGTTATCCCGATTTCTGTCACTTCGGGGCCATTGGTTCCAGACAACAACGTGTGTATACAACTTGCAGGTAAGACCAAAAACAATAGTATCATAATGAATCAATAACATGTTCAGATCTGAAATCATGGCACTCGGGCCCTAGTGACAAGCATTAAGCATAACAAGTCGCAACAAAGTCATAAAGCACTAATAGAAGATACTAGGCACCATGCCCTAACAATCTGATGCCATTACATGAATGATCTCATCCAATCCCTACCATCCCCATAGCCTACAGCGGGGGATTACTCACTCATAGATGAGGGAAACATGGATGGTCGATGGAGAAGCGATCATGATGATGATGGCGATGATCTCCTCCAATTCCCCGTCCCGGCAGGATGCCAGAACGGAGTTTCTGGTGCTGTTTCGTGGAATCTGGTGGTGGCGGCAGAGCGGAACTCCTTCTAGAAAAACGTCGACCCCCCTGAGTTTTTAGGTCAGAAGGCATCTTATAAGCAAAGAGGGAGACCGAGGGTGTGTCTGGGGCGGCCATACCACCCCCTGGCGCGGCCTGGGCTAGCCCGCGCAGCCAGGTGGTGTGGCCTGGGCCCAGCCCCCCTCCGTCTCGTATTCTGGCTCTAGGAGTCTTCTGGTGAAATAGGATTTTTGGCATATTTTCCGGGATTTTTCCTGATAGTTGATTTTCTGCACAAAAACTAGACACCAAGGCAATTCTGCTGAAAACAACATCAGTCCGTGTTAGTTGCATCCAAATCACACAAGTTTAGGGGAGAAACAATAGCAAAAGTGTTCGGAAAAGTAGATACGTTTTGGACGTATCAACTCCCCCCAAGCTTAGCTTATTGCTTGTCCTCAAGAAATTCAGTTGAAAACTGAGTGCGATAAAAGAAACTTTCACGAACACATTTGCTTCATATGATGTATATATTCTCAGCATGCGATCAACTACTTATACAATTCAAAAATAATAAGTAGCATGAAACATAAACATAAGCAACATTACGATGCTCATAACGAGGTATGATAGAGTGGTATCTCGCTTACCTTTGATTATGAATACCAAGGCACCTCTGAAGTTCAAGTGAAGACTAGAAGTAAAGATGTCAAAGATACAAGCATCAAAGTCATAACACAAATAATCAAGTAATGAGACAAGCACAAAGAATGACAACTATGCTCTCAAGAAAGTGCTCATAGAATAGGTGGAGACTCAACAAAGAAATGAAAAAGGTTTTGAATAGTTTGAAAGGCTTCTAAATGCTGAAAGTATGGTACTTGTTAGCTTTGAGCTCTCATTGCCCCTATCATAGGCATCTTTAAGTGGTTAAGGTTAAAGTGACACAACTAAGAGGATATGCTTGACAAGTTATAGATCGAAGTCTCATGCCCCTTACTTACGAAGACTGATCCTCATGCTACTCAACTTCAGTCACGAGTAAGCTCTTGTCATTGTAAGTATATACGTATCATAGAGAACCGCCAACGGGGTACCCCTTGCACATGATACCGGAGTTATCCCATAATCAAAATGACAAGGCAAGCAGACAATGAGCATCTCAACGATATTTTTATTTACTATGTGCATAGATTTTTATTAAGGATGCTTCATAGAATGCTCATTATGGTTATGCTGAAAGTTTCCACCATGATTAGGCATGGCTTAGGCTAGCGGCCCAGGCGTCTCCCTAACACATATACAAACTCCATGATCTTACAAGTTCCACTTTTATTTCACACCGCCGGGATCCATAGGCAAAAGAATCATGATATCAACGAGGCACTAAGTACTCGTGCAATGTTGAAAGCGTTCCCCATGATACATGGTTCTGATAACTTCAACTTATAAAGCGCAAGCATACACGCAACAAAGATGGACGCAATGGTTCAGGTTTATTAAGTGCAGAAAATAAAGTGTGCCATCAAGTTCGTGAGAGCTTTACTAACTAACTTTCTCATAACAAGTAAACATTTTATTCGGAAGAAAACAAGGCATATTGAATATGCACGGAAATAGCAAATGATGCTAATAGGTAGGTATGGTGGACACTTTGGCAATATTTGGTTTTAGGGAGTTGGAAACATGAGTAAAACATACTCAATGAAAGTGAAGGCTAGCAATAGTAAGGGAGCGACAAACGAGAGAGCAATAGTTGTCATAATCATGCTTGCAACAAAACAGGACTAATCATGGCATGAAAGTGATTCAAGACCCTCGAGGCAAAATAATTCATCGAGGCTTAACTGATTATTTCAGTCATATGCATGCGTAAGCATGTGCCAAGCCAATTCAAATGAAACATTCAGAGGAGGATACCACAGTGTCATACCAGGTTATGAATAGAGTAATGCAAGCAAACATTCATATGACATGCCACAAACTATTAGCAAGCTGGAACTAATCATATGAAAGCAAAAACTACTAAGCATCCATGAATAACATACACCCTACATGAATAGACTAAGCATGCCCACAATGATGAGTATATGTACAAAAATGAAAACAAATAGAGTTCGTTACCAGCCTCTTACCACACCTCAAGTTATCATTAATCCTCATTATTGCCCTTCACTTGTGTGGCTTGAATAATAATATGAAACCAAATCCCACTGAGGACTGCTGAACCCTGCAACAAACTCACAAAACCAAAGAAGAACAACAAATATTTTTGGTGTTTTCGATTCTTAAAAGAAGAACCAAAAAGGGAGAACAAGGAAAGCAAAATCTTTTTGGGTTTTTCGAATAGTTCAAACAAAGCAAAAAGGGAAAAAACAAACCAAGGCAAGAAAGAAAAAGAAGCAAACCAAAGAGAAACAACAGAAATATTTTTGGTCTTTTTGTGTTTTAGAAAGCAAAAGCAAAGAAAGAGCGAAAATTAAGAAGAGAACAAAACATGAATATACAAAGTACCGACACAAAATGATATGGAGATGTGTGCGATGTCGGCGTACCTCCCCCCAAGCTTAGGCTTTTGGCCTAAGTGGGTAAGGGTTCCAAGCAGGAGGATCATGATAAGAATGATCATAGTTGGGCCCTTGGGAGGAAGAAGAAGCTCCCCAATCGTAGATAGTTTGCTGATAGGAAGACTCCCCCTCATTCGAGGGCTGGACCAAATCATCTGTGACCTCCCTTCTAGTATCCTGTTCCTGCTGGGAGAGATCTCCCAAATACGTATCAAACTCCTCCTCCGTGAGAGACCATCCTACCCTGTTATCAAGGTTAAACAAAACAGGTGTAGGCAAAAGAACAACGCGCTCGGACTTGCTCCTTCTCCAACCAGCTTTGAGAAAGGTTATTTCATAAGACAATTCACTCAAACTAGCCCACGAGGAAACAAATTTATGCTGTATCATGGATTTAAGATCAAGCCTTTCTATGGGAAACTGTAGGTCTAGATGATGATGCACTAAACCATGCAATGCTAGTAAACGAGAGGCAATGAGGCCCCCACAAATTCCACCTTTCTCGCGGTTAGCGGCAAGACGGAAAGCTATCAAAGCACCCAAGTTGTAAGACCTATCTCGTTTAAGAGCAGTAGATATAAATGCTAGATCATATGAAGATAACTTATTGGCAGTTTTCCTAGCAAGAACACACTTGGCAATAAAGTAAGCAAAGTAGCGAATGGAGGGGAGATGAATGTTATGGATTTTTCCATTCTCCTTCCAGAAGCTGCTCCCTTGGCAAATTTCTTCGTATAAATCCATGAGTGGTGCAAGTCGCTCCTTAATCCTTCCACATGATCCCCACTGAGGTACCTTAATAGCTGCACAAAAGTCATCGAGAGAAAGGTCGACAACAATATTGTAAATTTTGTAGTGGACCATGGGGTTAGGCAAAGAGTAACTGAATTGAAAGTCCTGCACCATAGACATGGTTAGCTTCACAAATTGACAAGGTTCATCTTCCAAAAAGTGCTCCAACCCTGCATTAGAAACCAAAGTGTGGAAATCCTGGAGAATTCCTACAGCTCTCATGAATTCAGAGCATGGGTAAATGGAAGGAAAAACTTCCTCCTCCCGGTGAACCTTCATAACCTCAGGCACCCATAGTTCATGTTGGTTTAGTTGATGCTCATTCATCTTCTTTTCTGAAATTTAAACATCTATTAAACAAGTGATTGCAAAGTGAATTCAATGAAGGGCACTACTCATAGGGACTTGTAAGAGGCCTAAACATGCATCAAAACTATATCTCTAAGCATCAAACAAGCTTACAAGCTCTCATAACCTATCACCTACAGCAGCAAAATACTCAAGATATAAACCACTAAACACAAATCTACTTGGACAAGCGGAGGAGTCACATACCAGAGAACAAATGCTCCAAATTTCAGTAGCAAAGATGGGCCGAGCAAGGAGATCGAAAAATCGAGATCAAACACAGCAAGAACGCGATTTTGAGAAATGAACTTGAGTTTACTCAAGAGAGAGAAGAAAGTGGCAAGTGAGAGAGTGAGTGGAGGGCCAGGAGTGGCCCACACCATGGCATGGCGCCACCTAGGGCAGGCCGCACCACCAGGTGGTGTGCCTGCCTGGTGGGCCCCCTTGGTACCTTCCAGGTACTCCTCTGCCCCTTTTTTCACGTAAAAATTTAATATGAATTTTCAAGAATTTTTCGAGACACTTTATTTTTGAACATTTTTCAAGTATAGATGAATGATTTTTCTGCAGAAAAATGATTTTGAAAAGATGCAATGCAAAACAAAGCAAAAGCTACAGAAGTTCTAAGACACTCTAAAATGCAAGCAACTAGCACAAGAAAGGTAAACTAAACGAAAGCAAAAAACTAAAATGGATAGAATAAAAGTAGACGAATATAATCACGGTGAAAACATTGTTTTGTTCAATGAAATCCTTTTGTTAACAAGGTTGATCAGGTCTTGTTACCAAAACAATTCCATATGATACAAAACTTTGTATTCCACTAATGGTTATGTTACCTCAACCTTGATAGCAATTGTCCCAATCATAATAGTTTCAAATTTTTCTCTTGGTATGGGACAATATATCTCTCCAACTTGAATGCCCTCAACATGTTCAATTGAATTCAAACCATAAGTCCTTTCAATCTTCTTGGGAAAATAGACAGTATGTTCCTTGTCACTAACATTAAAGGTCGCCTTTCCTTGATTACAATTAATAACAGCCCCTGTTGTATTAAGAAAAGGTCTCCCAAGAATAATAGACATATTATCATCTTCAGACATTTCAAGCACAACAAAATCAGTTAATATCAAGCAATCATGAGCCACTTGAACAGGTACATCCTCACATATACTAATAGGAATAGTAGTAGATTTATCAGCCATTTGCAAAGATATATCAGTTGGTATTAATTTTTCTAGTTGAAGCCTCTTATAGAGAGAGAAAGGCATAACACTAACTCCAGCTCCCAAATCACACAAAGCAGTTCTAACATAACTATTCTTAATAGAGCAAGAGATAGTTGGAATCTCTGGGTCTCCAAGTTTCTTTGGAACCTTACCATTAAAGGAATAATTAGCAAGCAAAGTAGAAATGTCTTCATTAGGGATCTTCATTTTATTCAAAACAATATCCTTTATATACTTTGAGTAAGGAGGCAATTTAATAGGATCAGTCAAAGGAATTTGCAAGAATAAAGGTTTCATCCACTCACAAAACTTATTCTAGTGTTCATATTCCTTTGACTTGTGTTTCTTATCCAGGAAAGGCATAGGTTTTTGAACCCAAGGCTCTCTTTCACTACCATGTTTCTTAGCAATAGAATATTCTTTAGTGTATTTAGTATTCTTAGTGTGTTTTTCAGGTTCTTCTTCAACTTTTTCTTCATTAGGAACATCATTTTCTTCATTACCACTTTCAGTTTCAGCATCAGAGACATATATACTATTAGGACCTTTAGTAGGTTCAGAGGGTTCTACAATAGTTTTATGTTTCTTCTTTCTTTTCTTAGGAGTAGAGCCACTATTTTCAGCTTGTTGAGAATCCTGCTCAATTCTTTTGGGATGTCCCTTAGGATATAGAGGATCCTGGGTAACAGCACCACTTCTAGTTCTAATTTCATAAGCATGTTTTTCTTTAGCAGCGTTAACTAGCAAGTCTTTTTGCACTTTAATGAGTTGATCTATTTGAGTTTGAACCATTTCAAAGTGTTTAATAATCATTTTAACATCATTAGAGGTTCTTTCCACAATATCTTTTAACTCATAAATAGCTCTAGTGTTTTCCATTAGATGATTTTGCACCCTTTTATTAAAATTATCTTGCTTATCAATAAAAATATCAAATTCTTCTAAGCTTTGATCAGGATGTTTAGAGTAAGGGATATCACCTTCATCAAAGTGTTTGAGAGAGTGCACCTCAATAGTGGATGAGTAGGGAATAGGCTTACATAACTCTTCTATAGGAGGTAATTCTTGACATCTGCAGCTTTAATTCCCTTCTCCTTAAGATATTTCTTAGCTTCCTTCATCACTTCATCATTTAATTCAATAACTCCCCTCTTCTTTGATGTTGGAATAGGCACAAGAATAGTTGGTTCAGGTATAGTGGCTTCAGGTATAACTGGTTTAGGAGGAGTCCAGTCTTCATAATTCTTACTTATTTTAGCCATTAATTCCTCAGCTTCCTTGGGAGTCCTATTCCTGAAAACACAATCAGCACAACTATCTAGGTATGACCTAGATTCTTCAGTTAGTCCATTATAAAATATACCAAGAAGCTCATTCTTAGGTAATGGACTTCCAGCCTATGCATGAATCAAAGCACAAAACCTTGCCCATGATTCAGGCAATATCTCTTTTTCTCCCTTTTTAAAATCAAAAAGTTCCTGCAAAATAGCATGTCTAACACTAGGAGGAAAATATTTTTGCAGGAAAGTACTAATCAAGCAATCAGGGCTATCAATATATCCAAGAGGTAAATTACTAAACCAAGTTTTAGCTTCTTCTTTCAGTGAAAAAGGGAAAATCTTAGCAACAAAGTAAGTACGCATCTTAATATCATCAGAAAATAAGCCACTCATGGTAGAAAGTTCATTCATATGTGCTACCGCACTTTCATTCTTAGTCCCACACAAAGGTTCTTTCTCAACAATAGCTATGTAAGATAGATCGGGAGAGAAATCATAATCTTTATCTTTAATGTTTATGGGGGAAGCAACAAACTTAACAATAGGAGACAATTTGGGTCTAATAGTACGCATCTCAAGGAGACTCTTAGCAGCGCTCCTATCATGGGTGTTTTTACATTCTTTAATAAATTCATCGGCCATCTCAACATAACCGTCTTCAATATCATAACTCTCATTAGACTCGGGTGAACTAACAGGTGTAGTAGTGTCTTCATTAGGAGTTTCAGTATTTCCAGCTATAGTTCTAGCAATCGTAGCATCTAGGAAAGAACCTAATGAACCACTCTTATCAAACACATCAGAAGCAGAATCATAAGTATCAGAAGTTTCAGATTCAGCAGTAGTAGCAGTGTGTGTATCATGTGAATGTGGTGGTGTAACGAGCTTACTCATAACAAATGGTGAATCAAGAGCAACAGAGGTGTTCAGAACAATACCTCTTCTTGTAGTGGATGGTAAAATAGGAATCTTGCCATCACGAGACTTACCCATGATGGATGGATGGCAGCGAACAATAGAGAATCCAAGTGAACTTGATAAATAAAGCTATGCTCCTCGACAACGACGCCAAAAAATAGTCTTGATGACCCACAAGTATAGGGGGTGTATCGTAGTATTTTCGAGGAAAGTGAAACCCAATTTATTGATTCGACACAAGAGGAGCCAAAGAATATTTATAAGCCTTAACAACTGAGTTGTTAATTCAGCTGCACCTGGAAATAATCTTGCTCACATCAGTTTATCAGTAGCAACAGTTTTGTAGTGGGAATAGTAAAGTAGCAGCAGTAGTAAAGTAAGGACAGTAGTAACAATAGCAGTAAACAGTAGGATTCGAGTACGGTCGACATAGGGATGGATGGACGGGTGTTGCATGGACAAGACAATTCACATAGCAATCAGAACATAGGGCAATTGCAGATAAATAAGATAAAGCATCCAAATACTAGATAATCATAGGCATGTGTTCCATATATAGTCATACATGCTCGCAATGAGAACTTGCACAACATCTTTTGTCCTGCCAGCCCGTTTGCAGCGGGGCCTCAAGGGAACTACTGGCAATTAAGGTGCTCCTTTTAATAGAGCACCGGAGCAAAGCATTAACACTCTGTGAACACATGTGATCCTCACATCAAAGCCATTCCCTACGGTTATCCCGATTTCTGTAACTTCGGGGCCATTGGTTCCGGACAACAACGTGTGTATACAACTTGCAGGTAAGACCAAAAACAATACTATCATAATGAATCAACAACATGTTCAGATCTGAAATCATGGCACTCGGGCCCTAGTGACAAGCATTAAGCATAACAAGTCGCAACAAAGTCATAAAGCACTAATAGAAGATACTAGGCACCATGCCCTAACAATATGATGCCATTACATGAATGATCTCATCCAATCCCTGCCATCCCCATAGCCTACAGCGAGGGATTACTCACTCTTAGATGGGGGAAACATGGATGGTCGATGGAGAAGCGATGGTGATGATGATGGCGATGATCTCCTCCAATTCCCCGTCCCGGTAGGGTGCTAGAATGGAGTTTCTGGTGCTGTTTTGTGGAATCTGGTGGTGACGGCAGAGCGGAACTCCTTCTAGAAAAACGTCGACCCCCCTGAGTTTTTAGGTCAGAAGGCATCTTATAAGCAAAGAGGGAGACCGAGGGTGTGTCTGGGGCGGCCATACCACCCCCTGGCGCGGCCTGGGCTAGCCCGCGTAGCCAGGTGGTGTGGCCTGGGCCCAGCCCCCCTCCGTCTCGTATTCTGGCTCTAGGAGTCTTCTGGTGAAATAGGATTTTTGGCATATTTTCCGGGATTTTTCCTGATAGTTGATTTTCTGCACAAAAACTAGACACCAAGGCAATTCTGCTGAAAACAACATCAGTCCGTGTTAGTTGCATCCAAATCACACAAGTTTAGGGGAGAAACAATAACAAAAGTGTTCGGGAAAGTAGATACGTTTTGGACGTATCAGATATCCCTGTGATCAAATCACACGCTGCGCAGCTATTGGATATAACTTCTCCGAGTGGGCCCTTTGAGTATCTTCCCGTCACATGGACGGACAAATCCCGCTCTTGACATATATTGCCTCTATGGTTTCCTCCAAGTACCTGAACACACCTTTATAACCATTGTATTACCAAGTAGCGCTTGATGCTATCTAAGCACTCTTGGGAGACAGTGATTGATATAGCCTCACGGTCTAAGGAATAGTCTACGAGGATCCATTTCTAACAATCGTAACTTGAACTTCGTGACATGATCGGGTCACGATGTTTAGGTTGGGTATTGGTTCATCATCTCATTCTCGGAATGAGATGACTCCATTTCCAACTGGCATAAATGCCACATGATCAGGAAACATGATCATCCGTTGACCAATGAACCAGTGACTAGAGTTTCACTGGGAACCTCTGGTTGTTTGTATATCACACGTGTATTGATGTTTCCACTCAATATAGTTATAGCATGATATAAAGTTTAATCATAAACTATATGAAATATGATAATAGTCCTTATAACTATTTGTCTCTAGGGCATATTTCCAATAGTCTCCCACTTGCACTAGAGTACAAATACACTAGCTGCATTTGTCCTTTAATCATTGGCACCATATATCCGGTACCCTGAGCATGCTTGCTCATGGAAGAGGTTGAGTCTTGGGTCTGTACTTTATAGTCTCAAATCCTTTGCAACTTACTAATGTCACCTTGATTGACATTAGTACTTTATCATCACATGATAACATCTGTGTGTATGCATCGTCGCTATGGCAGCAGAACGAGGCCTGATTCCAGGAGCCTACAGTGACTTTAGATCAACCTCAAGGGATTTCTCATGGGCACTGTGCCCTAGGACACATCATTCTACGTTAAAAGCGAACTAGCCCCACCATAACATTATACAACACTTTAGATGGTACCCTTATCTATTATTATAAATGTATTCATCGAAACACTAGTGCACTCTGTGCAACTTTCGATGTTTTGTTCACCTCTCTTTCTACTTGACTTCAATCGGTATTTACGGGAGTTTCCAACATATTCCCTTATAACATAACCATTTATGCTTTAAGATATGTCATCCTTTTATGGATTTGGAAAATATGTTCACAGTTCTCTATTAGACTCTACAGACAAACTTAGCTCAACGTTTTGTGATTCGAACTTAATCACTTTTAAACATTCCTAATTGGATCATATATTATGTTAAGTTATCATCATGGTTTTCTAACATAGAACCTATGTCTCAACATAGTGGATGATGATGATCCTTTTCTTTCTTTCAACCGTTGATGTTAAACGTAATACTATTCCTAATTTGAGTTATTTAAGGACCAGTTCCTTGATTAACTTCTATTCTGAAACCCTTTTCAGAATCCCCTAAGGAATACTACATAATATCATAATACACTTATCATCAACTTCTACACCGTATAAATCATTATTTATAAGTATTTGCGCTTTCATTCTTAACACTCTTAAGAATCACTTTATAAGCTCACACTCAAAAATATGTCATTCACATATTGTTTTAGGAAGACTTCATAGCTCCCACTCAATTTCATGAAAATTGCACATCCACTCACTATTTTGAATAACTTCAAAATCCTTTGATCAAATATCAAACTTGGAGATTTACTATGAGATACTAGTACTTTTACTAGTTTTTAAATCCACTCGACATTAAGCACACATGAATCAAATTCATTTGGATTCATACAATACTTGACAAATTTTGCTTTTGTCATTCACCCCCTTTTCCACTATGGCTTTGCAGTCATTTGGGAAAATTCAATTAACTCCTTTTACTTGTGATATTTAGCAACGAATTGCTTTCTAATCTCAAGGGAATTTTTGCTTTTAGGATTTCTCATAATTCTAGTTTACCATTATTTCCTTTGTAGATCGTAGGTATGTCATATTCCAAGAATCATGACAAATGATTCACAAATGTCTCCATACAAGATATGGGTTACATTTTGAATCCTACTTCATGTAGTGAAAACACTAGTGGGGAAAACACAATGATCATTATCATTGATTCTTTCCTTTTTTGAAGAGAACCGTTTAGGAACGTTGTCTGTTGCGCTCCTCAACACTCTGATGCATGGATTTGAATCCTCGTCGTGTTTTTCACTATCTTCCATTTGCTCCATAATCGAGAAATATCACTAAAAGTGAGCTTTCTCAAGAATGCACCAAAATCCAAGCAATACCAGTTTTGCTTCTCTTTTGGTTTCAGCTATGGATTTTGTATTCAAAGTTTCCAATGAATACTCTACAAGGACTTATTCGCTATTGTTTTGGTTATATCGAATAACACCAAAACTTTCACGACTTCAAATGGTTCACTGTTTATTCTAATTGAGTGCTAACTATTTCTTAACTAATGGTCTCTATATCTATACTACAACGATTTATTTGGTGCCATCTATTTACCCACTTTGATATCTAATATCACATTATGATGCTTTGTATTTTGACGTTTCAAAACGCTTTGCATTTCACAATTACTTTTATGCCATTCTTTATAAAGTCGAATTTAATTACTATTGATCAAATCATAGTAATTAGATTCTCTTTTATATTTATACCCTTTGTTGATGAAACACTTTGATCATATCAAATAGTTTCATACTTATGTTTCCTTTGGTAAACTTCTTTACACATTTAAACAATCATACAATGATAATTACCATTTGTCAAAACATAATACATCGAATATGTATTTACTTTTATCAATTCATTAAACACTTTGTATTCAAGTAATACACGGTGTTCAAGTTATTTTGCCGAACTTAGGCATGATTTATATGTGATAAGAAATCAAATGTCTTTCACATATTATCAACATAACTTTGAATTTATACAATGGTTTCATTCATTAATGAACATATCATTAAGTTGTGTATTTTTTAAGGCATTTCATTATTTTACAAATGTTCATGCATTATTAGTTAGTTTCAAACAACAAGGATAATTCACATATAATCAAACAAGATATGAACACGAATAGAAATCATTCATCAAAGTAGAACAACTGTTTATTACAAACTAATATGAATAACCGTCTCACAAAGTGTGAGACACACTAAAGAAGTTCATAATCTTTTGATTACAATAATCATCCTAAAACATAAACTAAGTGATAAATGTCGAGGGAGAGTGTCGTCAGCCATCATCATCATGCTCGCCATCAACATGCAACGTTACCTCCTCTCCAGCAAGCACCTCTCATGCACAAGGACCTGTTTTCAGCAAAACAGAACAAGTTTCAAATATACTTAACACTGCAATTGTGTTTGCAAGATTATAAC
The DNA here is from genome assembly GCA_910589775.1 of Avena eriantha. Taxonomy (NCBI): domain Eukaryota; kingdom Viridiplantae; phylum Streptophyta; class Magnoliopsida; order Poales; family Poaceae; genus Avena; species Avena eriantha. The sequence goes on along the minus strand of OU342745.1, from coordinate 364,571,316 downwards.
ATTTATAAAATTGTATATCAAATATATACCTTTGTCATCAATGACCTCTCTGGTGATTGGTTCAACCTTTACGTTCCTGAAACGTAATATGAACTCTTGGAAATCCAATGTTTCCGTATCACCACTCATGATGCTACTCTGGACATATCCTTCGTAGCTGGGAGGCAACGATCGAAGAAGTACGCCTATCGCAAACAGATCATCCATCCAGTAATCCACGAAGTGAACCAGTCTCATGTGTGCATCAAGCATGCGCTCCAAGTGACCCTTCATACATGTATGCTCCTCCATCTGTATGGAAAGGAACTCTCTAAGCAGCTCGTGCTTCCACATGCGCACATGGCCTATGAACTCTGCTCTCAGCTGATCCACCATTGAATATGGATTAGGATCACCCATGAGCGGATGGAGTTCATCCACCATCCCATAACGCATTATTATCTGAATGTAGGTGGACATCTCTTGACGATAATAGCGGCCTGCCAGCTCTTGTGAGGTCTCATAGTGGTCTGGCTCAGTCAAATCCATCGTGCGGCGTTTGTAGTCTACCACATGATTTCTAGTAAGGAGATCATTCAGGCGCACAAGCCAACTAGGAAAGTTGGATCCATCAAGTCTAAGTTTCTCACCCTTTACCCATTCCTCAATGACAAAGTAAGCTTCACGGTGAGCCATCTCTATATTTATAATTGCAAAAGGAATTTAGAATAAGTTTATAATTAAATGAGTTAATAATAACTCCACTCAGAAACATCTATCCCCATGAGGGTTCCTAGTGATAACACGACCCCTATCAGCCACATCTCCCCTGATTAACATGGCCATCAATGTGGGTTCAAAAGTGGACGCTAAACGTCGGTCACATTATTCATGCGACTCGTGCTCGATCTTTCAACCATCCGTGATCCGAGGCCACGCTTCTATGGCGTGCTAGGCTCGCCAACTCAACCTTAGTGTATTCGTTGTGCAACATGGCTTGCACCTACTATATGTGAACGTAGATATGTCTGACACCTAGTCACCCTGGGTCGCCTCATACCGAAGAACTTTCTTGGTGGTGCACACTAAGGGGAAACACAATCGTTGTTAATTTTAACAAGGATCATCTTATTGGGCTACCGTCGAGTATCTAATACTAGCACACAATAATATATATAAACAATAGCATTGAATGTAAATGCGATGTGATATGGTCCTTCACGTCGTGATCTCCATCCGTCGTCACCGGATTCTGGCGCCAGGGTTCCGGCGCCATAGACACCAGGGTACCGGTGTCATTTCGGCGTGGTAGTCCGTCACCTCCGTGACTATCTACTACTACGTAACATAAGGTAATCACTTTACCTTTGCCACAACCATATCACAAAGCAACACCCCCTGCAAAACAAAGTTAGACGCCTCTACTTTATCTTTGCATATTTTACGTGGCTGAATGGGCTTCCGCACAAGAACCTTTCTTACCTACGAACTTTCAGCACAACGCTGATCAAGTAGTTGTCTCTACTACACCCCTTTCAGGGCCCTCCGTTGCAAATGGCATACCAACTAATGCGAGAGAGACAAACACCCCCTAAGCCACTTTATACGGTACAAGCCGTATGTCAAGCGTGGACCAGTCTCGCGAATGAACGCGTAAAGTCGGTCGGGGCCGCTTCATCAAGCATTGCTGCAGTATACACAAGTACACATGGAAGGGTAACAACTAAAAGATCAACGCCCACACGCTACATCTCGTGTGTTCTACCCGTACTAACATTACTACGCATAGATCTAGCTCTGATACCACTGAAGGGGTTCCGCGTATGAAAATAATAAAAATTTACCCTACGCCCCTGAACCCCTGAAGCTGCCAGGACCTATCTATTAGTAATACAGTAACAGGGAGGGGGGGCTTTTCGCGAACTTACCCTTGAAGACCGAAAAACGTTGTCAACGCTCAGGAGAGTGTGGCTGATATAGACGAGCCGACGCCGACCTCAAGGTCGTGATGAAGTCTTCATGCTCCTTTAGCTCCAACGACTTGAGTGCCTCAAGTGCGACACCTCGCAGGGAGTTACACACGTCCGGTGCCTGACGATGACTCTCGCTTCCCCGATCCAGCAGCAGTTGCGGAAGTAGAGCTTCTGGATCTGAATCCCGCAGCGCGACGGTGCTCCGCGGTGAAGATGTCTCTCGTTCGTGCAGTCTAGACTTGGGACCACGGTCACAAGAGAGAGGGGAGAGAGAAAATATCAATTAGAGGTCCTCCCAAAAGTGAGAAGACCTTTATTGATTATTGGTGTGTTTTATTTGGCCAAATACCCCCACTATATATAGGGGGAGGGGAGGTACTACCTCCCTCAAAGTCCTGGGGTGGGACTAAAGGAGAGGAGGGGGGAGGGGTGGCACCGCCGGCCACCCCCATGGGCCCCGCGCGCGGGAGGGGGGGGAGGGGCTGGCCCACTAGGGCGCCGACCACCCCCTTGGCCCCTTCTCCCTCTCTCCTTTCCCTAATGGGCCCTCTCTCCTCCGGGAATTGGCCCATTAAGCCTTTGACCATTTAAATTGATTTTTCTCTTTATTAAATAATTATGAATAAATGATTAAATCAATATTTAACATTCATTCACATATTATTCAACCTCCGTGGCTATGGAACACTTCCACCTCCACTCTAGACATCCTCCGGACTTACCGAAACCCTTCCGGTTTTCTCCCTACTATTCTTTGACGATTCTACTGATCTTATAAACACTCTCTAAGCATCATCAAGCCCTTAAGCGTGATACCCCACGGTTCGGGAACACTCCAGACATGGTCGGGACACTCCCGCACCAATGATCAACAGAGGGACCTGGATGGCCATGTGACCCCTGTGCGTTCCACGAAGATCTTTCGTCGTTTGAACCGGGACAATTGTGTCTTATTCCCTTTGTCTCTCGATACTTGCATTGCCCGAGATCTGATCAATGACATCACCATGTCGTGTTCAATCTCGTTACCGAACAACGCTACTTGACTCGTTCCGACAAATGATATCCCTGTGATCAAATCACACGCTGCGCAACTATTGGATATAACTTCTCCAAGTTGGCCCTTTGAGTATCTTCCCGTCACATGGATGGACAATCTCGCTCTTGAGATATATTGCCTCTACGGTTTCTTTCGAGTACCTGAACACACCTTTATAACCACTGTCTTACCAAGTGGCGCTTGATGCTATCTAAGCACTCTCGGGAGACAGTGATTGATATAGCCTCACGGTCTAAGGAATAGTCTACGAGGATCCATTTTTAATCATCGTAACTTGAACTTCATGACATGATCGGGTCATGATGTTTAAGTTGGGTATTGGTTCATCATCTTATTCTCGGAATAAGATGGCTCCATTTCCAACTGGCATAAATGCCACATGATCAGGAAACATGATCATCCGTTGACCAATGAACCAGTGACTAAAGTTTCACTGGGAACCCCTGGTTGTTTGTATATCACACGTGTATTGATATTTCTACTCAATATAGTTATAACATGATATAAAACTTAATCATAAACTATATGAAATATGATAATAGTCCTTATAACTATTTGTCTCTAGAGCATATTTCCAACAACCCTAACTTGAGGTAACGTAATCACGGAACTTGTAACTCCTATGTTACCCGCTATCTTCAGTTGTTGACGAATCGTTATTGTGTAAAATACCTACTACATGCACTTGTCATATTTTAATACATCAATTAATACATCCCTTAGTTCCACCGGTTTAGAAATACAAGAAGCAGAAAAAGAAAGGCATTTTTATCGATTCTGAAACTCCATGTCCTTTCCCAAACTAGTTAGCGAAGCTCTCCCCCAATCACCATATCTCCATAAAACAACACAGCGGCGCCACCCATCAGGTGCGGGCGCAAATGCAATATCCCCTTCCTCGCCCTTATTTCATGCTGATTGTTTGTGCTTTCCTGTGCTCAATTTATTGCAGAAGATCTAGAACTAAATTAGAGTGTGTTTAGTCCACGCTCTGGCCAGCCATAAAAAATCCTGGCAGGAGCAAAATTTTGGCAAAAATTGAACTATAACACATGTGCTAGGGTGGGGCTAGTCTATACTTTACGGACCCAACCAAACAATGACCAGCTATCACAAGCATGCCAATAATTTTGTAAGACGATCATCGGATAGGGACTAAATGTACCCTTATTCCGAACATGCTTATTAGATAACAAGAGCAAAATCATCACAAAAGGTTTAAACAGAATAGTTTTGTCAACAAACACTTGACATCCAAGTAAACGGTTGTAGTGAACTTATTTTTTTAGATCGAAATGGACTCTTATCCGGTTTCATCAATCCAAAATGAAACCAAACATAGATCCTTGCCTTAAACATTCAACAAAGCTAAAAATAACCTACTCACCCTACTTCGACACATTGAGTTGCCATTTAATAATTCTATTAGTGCATCTCCAGCCGCCCCAAGCCCCCCACCCAAACACCCTATGGGGCGCTGGCGCTGAAAAATTCACCCAGTTGGCCCACCCATAGAACTGGCGCGACCCATTTTTTCATCCGGCGCCCCCAGGTAGCACCCAACCCACATGGCGGCGTGGGAAGGGGCGAGCCGGGGCGCCGGAGGGGTAGTTCTATCGGTAATACGAAGCAAACCCCCTTTGCCCCTTTGCCCGCCCAAGTCGTCGTGTTCGCCCCACCCCACCAGACCGCCACCGACACTACCCCTCTCCCCCTTTGTCGTTCCCACACCGATAGAAAGGACGCATCGCCGCACCGACCGCTCGCACACTCCCGCCCACACCGTTTCGCCGTCGTCTTTTGTCCGCCAACAGTTCCGAGCCCACCTCGCGGGAGAATCCAATGATTGACATGGGTGGCGATTCTAGAACAAAAATGCATGATAGACTGAAAATAACAACCAACTCAGTTGATAAAGCAGTTTCATCTTTATTAATCTAAACCTGTTCATATATTTCCTTTTAAGCAAATATTGTCGTGTACAACCTAGGCTTGTACATGAGAAGCTTGCTAAGTTGCTAGTGTAAAGCATAACTAACCACAAGAATAAAAATACTGCCTAAATATCAAGTAGTCTGCACGAAAAATAGAAAATTAGTTGTAAAGGTTGTACAACGAAAATGATCAACGTTGAGTATAATTACACATTCCACTAAGAGGTGAAAAAGAGCAATTGTGTTGAGATCGGTCGAAGGAGTACTTAAATTAGCTGTAAACAGCGACCCAAAATGACCTTGTCACCAAATTAACAACGATATTTTCTTATTGTAAAAAAAACGATTGTTTCTTCATGTACAATGAATAAGCACTGTATCAACGACCAATCCATAAATCACTGAATGCAAGAAAATCAACTCATAGACTTTTAGTGAACTATCCGGTCGGAATATTTCGAAAAAAAAATCTGCTCGGAATGTCCTATTTTCTGTTTCAAGTTTCCTTCGCCGAGCAGCTTCAGCAAGCGTACCAATCACGAGGCGACTCAATTCTGCGGGCCCCATCTGTCGGCTGCGCAAAGTACGTCCGCTTTCCCCACCCACACCCGGGCCCACGCGACAGTCCCCCCATCTCCGCCTCCCTCTTTCCATCTCCCGTCAGGGCACACGCCGGGTGGAAGAAGAAAGAAAGAAAGAAAGAGGGGCGCGGGCAGGAGGAGGAAGGAAGCAAACCCCCACCCACCACCCGCTCCTTCTTCCTCCTCTCCCGGCCGCTTCCCTTCCAGGGGCCGAGCTGCTCCTGCGATGGCGGATAGCAACCCGGCAGACGGCATCAAGCGATACACCCCTCCCGTGCACAGGTCAACCCCCCTCCCCTCCCGCTTCTTCGCATTCGCCTCCCTCTCGATGAACCTCGCGGCTTCTTGCCATTTTTCGATTCGGGGCGCGCTCTCCGGGAATCGCATTCCGAGCTGAAGATTGGAGCTTGGCCCGCTTGAATCTTTTGCGAGATGAGGTGGCGGTGGCTGAGAAGCTCGGAGCTGCCTGCCTTAGATTCGGGCCATTTATTGGGATACCGGGACTATTTTTTGCTTTCTGACGTTTCTGTGGTGATTTGGTTGGGATTAGCTGGGGTGTCCCGTTCTCATTGTCCTTAGATTTGGGCTTTTATAGCTCTGCTTAATAGGTGTGATCTGAGGTAGCGCCTGAAAACATGTGTCTACGACTGCTGTCACCAAATATGCATACATAGACTTACTCTTTTCTTGCTATCTTTTTCTGGAGCTGGATGCTGGCTTTCTGTTAGCTCATAGGGTACTAATGAAAGAGGTTCTGCCACATGCTACATACCAGTATAACGAAAAGAGGTTCTCACACATGCTACATATATCTGTATCACTAGCAAGCTACCATTTTTTAGTCTCGTACAGATCTATTGGCACGCTGATCTACCTTATCAGTGAGTATTGGGGGGTGGGGGGGACACGCTGGGCAGCTAACCTTTTACCTAAAAGGCATTTCTTTAAGCATTGGTGAAGCTTAATTTTGGGGTGTTTGTGTTTACACATGGGTTATGTCGGTCTACTTTGTGCATATACCCAGTGAAGGATGAGTCTAGTGTGGACTATTAACTTAAAGCAACCTGGTTCAGGGACACTTACCCACGCAGGTGTCCAGCTTGAATAAAGCTGATGAGTACTTCAAAACAATGAGTATAATAGGCATATGCAGGTCTCCTGTACACTTTTGCTCCGTATTATTCTCACTTTTTGTTGCCCAGATGTTGTGAACTTGTAATTTTTTTTGAGTCACTCATGTTTAACAATAACATGTAGAATAGTTCGGCATGAACAGAAAGTAGACCTGCTAGATCAATCTCGTGCATTCAGTTGAAATGTTGTTGATGGCCCCGCGCATCAATCAACATAGAGGTCGGGTGTATACCCTTTTCGAAAAAGAGTTCACAAATTGTTGATTTGATTAGTTATTCTTAGTGTTTGTCAGCTAATACTGAGATATCTGCAGTTCTCAGCATTTATGTACTGTTTGAAAACATCAATTAGCACTTAATATGCTGTTCTGCTGTCTGCATTTTTTTACTACATATTTGTGCATATAACATGCTTTCTGATGGATGTGTTTATTCCCAATATGCTTCAGGAATCGGGCAAACAATCGGCGGAAGGCTGGAGGTATATCTTACTTAGATGCAGTTACTTATATTTCATAGACACTTGCTTTGTTTTCCCTATGTTGTGTGTTGGGTCTGTATGATGCGCAAGGTCTCACCAGTTAGTCGATAAATTACTATGCCCTAATTCAGTAATTCAGTTATGGTATCACTCATTGTGCCTCAAAATTTATCTAGATTGTTTGTTTGATGTCTAAATTGTCCAACTCGTGTGGTTGTTTGTTGATGCAAATGGACAGAACAGTATGTTCGCGGCACTTACCACATCGGTAACAATAAGGAGATCTTTAATGCACCAACATCCCTGTATGAACCCCATATGCACCATTGCATGAATTAAATATATGCCAATACAACACTCATACATGTAGCAAGTCACCTGCAAATTGTAATCATAATATACTTATTCCCTCTAAATATATTTAGTCATGATGTTAGCGGTTATGTTTACTTACGTGGCCATCTGTTATAGCTTCTCAGAAACTCCTATCATAGAGATGTCTGCAGTTTCATTTTATTCATTTCTAAATTTATGGTGGCTTATGTTTTCCCCATCTATCGATCTGTAGCTGACATATGGGACACTTGCATTTGTTATTTCATCAAACAGATAGGGCCGAGAAACCCAACTATTCATACAACATTGATGGAGAGAAGAGCAATGCCCCTTCACTAAAGAACCTTCCTCCAATCATACATCATGATGCTTTTGTCAGCAATGCCCAGAGTGATCACAGTCATGCAAGATTAGTACCCTTGGAGGGATGTTCTGCTAGTGAGGCTGCACAGCTTCACAGTGATCGTATGTTTCTCAGCATGACTGCATACCCATACTGGCCTTCTAACTGCTACTGGAATTTCTTTGAATGCTGGGAATTGTTGCATGTTACTGTGGTGGCACATTATATCTGAGTAACATAGTAAGAAAGTTTGTGTACAATCTATTTCTGGTATGAACGTACATGCTAACCATCGAACATTCACTTACTCAAATTACGATAGCATGGAGCACCTTTTGCACTTCATTCCAGTTTGTATGCTTGTGAGTCTCTCTGGGAGTATCCAATAATCCAGCTTTGCTATATTGCTGGTAATGTACTCTTGTTGACAAATCACTAGATGTTAGGCAAGGTTCATTGCTTAAGGTCTAGTCTTCTCATGTAGACATGCACTGCTATTTTACCCTACAAGCTGCAGCTGGTGCTCTAATTCTGGCTAAACTTATTCCCTACCATTTATCATGTGATAACAAGCCTTCACACTGTATCTCTGTAGGCTGGGCTGCTGCAATGAGCCTGTACAATGACCCAAATGTTTCCTCCGGTAAGCACTCATATTGCAATTAGTTTTGCCTTGCTCCATTGGAGCTGTTAAAGCGAACGCAGAATACTTAATATTCAAGAATCGCCATAAACAATTTGAAACTAGAACTATCTTACTACGCGTGGCAGTTAAATTGTTTTTCTTGTGTGTTGTTTCATGCCATACCAACTTGATAGTCTATATCGGACTGTCTATTACAAACTAATCCTGTTAGCTTTAAAAGCAGTACAAATCACCCCTTGACGTTCGCCTTACAGCAGTTTTGCCATGTTGATTGCTTATGTTGTATCCCGGGCAGTATCATGTTATTGTATTAAAGTGGGACTCATTAAAGAGTAAGTAGGGGTGGGCAAAAACGGAAACAGCCCAAACCGTATAAACCGTCCAAACTAGTGCTAGTTCATTTTTCTTCACAAACCTAATTTAGATTTCTAATCTAGTTCAAAAAAATGAACTGACCCAAACTGGTTTTGCCCACCCTTAAGAGTAAGAGAAGATACATAAGGTAGATAGAAGAAAGAAGAAGTACATAAGGAAGATATAAGAGAGAAGAAAAGGACGTAACAGTTTTTTTCAACTAAGTTGTTGACTGATTGTATGAGGTGCCTTGCTCACATGGCCCATTGGCGTACTCACTGTTGGATTTCACATAGGCAAGCACCGCCAGGCTGAAAATTGTACTGGTTTTGAAAGTTGAGAGGGTTAAAAAAGCGGTTTTACAGTAGAGGTTCCACTTTGAACTTTCCTGAAGGTTGAAAATGGGGCAAATTAGACTAACATATATCTAGTCTGCATACCATAATATTATGATATCCTAGCAGCAATTCTGAAGAATTAAGCAGTCCATATAGCTACTCATATAGCTGGTCATGTGTATATATTGCTACCCTGATCTTGTTAACATATTTCTGAACTGGAAATGTTTAACTTCCTAAGATTCTTGCATCTAGTAGCTTCAGGCAACACACATAGGGAGATTTACTAAATTAATAATTGGGGATGGAGTTCTAAGCATGGCGTATGATCCAAGTTTTAGAATAAGGATGAAGGATGCTGTAGTGGTCATTCAATGTGTGATATTTGTTAGCCTTCAATATCTGAGGACTGAACATGCACATGAGTCTGAGTGCTGCTGTGTCGGTAATAGTACTGGCACGACCCCGGGAAGAGACAAAAATGTTATTAAGATCACGTAGACCTATCACTGGCATAGTTACTTGTGACAATGTGCACTTCAAACATTATTATAACCATATATTCAGCTAAACTAGCCCAACCTCATATCATGGTGCCAATATGAAGCCAACGAAGCAAAGCGCCCTCCTCCTAATGCTGCTAACTATGTTATCTCAATGATTTGGCAGATAAACCAGTAATATATGCTGGTTCTGGTGGATCGTCATGGGGCCATGCTCAAATGAAACTTCCTCACCAGGTACGAACTAACTAACTTTTCGAAAAAAAAACCGAACTAACCACTGTTGTCATTTAGGCTTTCCTCTTATGTGCTATTTTTCTGTATGCTGATTGCTGTGCTGTGAAAAATGGAATTACAGATGAACTTCCTTGAAGATCTCCGTCGTGCCGTAGACGCTCAACCTGGCCTGGCATCAGCGCTGGACAACACCTGGTATTGATCAAAGTCAAGATGCATTGGAGTGCCACATATTTGTCAGAAGTAAAGCTATTTGCCATTTCGTCGTGTGTCCACTTCTGTTTCAAGCTCTATGTATGGCATGTACAAACTTTAGTCTAACCTGCGGCTGCTTGGTCTCCCTAAAATGGGAGCAGCAGTCAATCCCTTCTTTCTGTAACATCACGGGGATGGAAAGGCAGCTTTGCTGTGTCATGTACCTGAATCACTGAGGCTCTATTACTCATGCCTTGGGAGTGTCCTGGTCGAAGTTATATTTTTGTTCGAAGAATAGATTGTTTGGATATATCCGTTTTCTTGGCCCTGGATTCTGTGCAACTGCGTCGAATTTGTGAAATGCTTGGCTTCATTAGCAGCAGTCGGTCCAAACATTGTCCATAACAAAAGTATCAGGTGGTCTTCACCATTTGACATAGTTCTCAAATTTACATCACGTTTGAACAGAAACTGCAACATAAGTACTCCTTCAAATTTGTGCGAGTGACAGTGTGATCCTTCAAATTCAGGATGCAAATTCATTTTTCGAAAGATAAGGGCTCCTTGAAATTTCCATGCAAGTGAACAGAACAACATATTGAAATATTTTTTCTTCATTGCTGAAGTTTCACTTGCATGGGCTCCTTGAAGCGCATGTGTGCTAACAATAATCGCAAAGTAATCAAAACAAGGAGTACTGGTTAAAGAGATATCTCAACTGATCATGAACATGAAAGAATGCCTTTTTTTTGCTTTCTGAAGCAATGAACATCCATGTATTGTCGATTTAAACGATGCCAGCAGCACATTCAGAGCCTGCAGCGATTGGATGCGAGTTATTTCCCAGAATTAGAACTTGTGTTGATAAAACAGGTGTGCACACTGCACAGGGGAATCAGGAACGTCAAGCAAAATAGTTTGCAAGTGTAGCTATAGCCTACATGTATCGCCGCGTCTGACACACAATGATGTGACCTGAAAATGCAGCATTTAACAATAAAAGATGAACAGCTAACTAGAGCTAGTGTTAGCTTTTGCGACAATAAAATAACGAAGAACGATAAAGAAATCATAGTAAGGAGACACAAATTTAACGTGGAAAAACCTCTTTAACAAAGAGAGGAAAAAACCACGAGCGCCAGCCAGCGAAACTTCACTATAATGGAAAGTGTTTACACAACACCAGGGATTTCACAGATGCAACTTATCCCAGCCGGCGGCTTACAAAATGTTTATATAACGGTGGAAACCTAGGTCTTCGACAGAAGTTGGTTTTTACTTTGTAGAATTTGGATCAACATATAACAAACTCCACCTTGAGACAAATTCCTTCTTGTAGCATCAACAGTAATCATCTCCCTGAATAAAACAAAGAAAATACCTTCGGCGCCAACATCCACTTGGACTAAGCAGTTATACCAACTAAGCTTGAGCATAGCTCAAACTTAGCAACATGAACATGCTTTGTGATCATATCAGCAGGGTTATTATGAACTTAGCAACATGAACATGCTTTGTCATCATATCAGCAGGGTTATCATGAGTGTTTATCTTGCATACTTTTAGTGTACCTTGTGCAACAATGTCACGAACATAATGGTACTTGATATCAATGTGCTTTGTTCTCTCATGAAACATATGATCCTTAGTAAGGTAAATAGCACTTTGACTGTCACAGAACAAGTTAATGCAAGAATCATCCTGACAAAGCTCAGCATACAAACCTTTCAACCAGACAGACTCCTTACAAGCTTCAGCAATAGCCATATATTCTACTTCGGTTGTAGATAGAGCAACAACTGGTAGCAGCGTTGCCTTCTAACTCACGGTACATCCACCTACCGTGACCACATAACCTGTGAGAGACCTCCTCTTATCCAAGTCGGCAACAAAATCTGAATCCATATAGACCGCGAGTCCTTCACCAGTCTTGCCAAACTTCAAGCTGAAAATCCACTGAACAACTTTTCAATGTTCTTTACCAGGATTAGCCATGTAACGACTCAGCAAACTCATAGCTACGATAAATCATGGCAAGAACAGAGCATGTCATACATCAAGGAACCAACAACACTAAAATAAGGAACTCAAGGCATGTACTCAATATCTTCATCAGAACTAGGACATTGCAATGCTGACAATTTAAAGTGAGGAGCAACATGAGTACTAACTGACTTTGCATTATGCATATTAAAACGTTAAAAAACTTTCTCAACGTAACTTTGTTGACTAAGAAACAACAACCTAGATTTTCTGTCCCGTTTAATTTCCATACCTAGGATTTTCTTAGCAGCACCAAGATCTTTCATCTCAAATTCACTACTTAGGTGTACCTTCAAAGTAGTGATTTCTTTCATGCTCTTGGTGCTTTGCCTGCGGTTTTTGAACTTTAGGCGTTTTATCAAGACAATTTAGTTTGTTTTCTTTCTAAAAATAATAACATGCAGTTCCCTTCCCTGCAAACAAGACAAGGGAAAATTGAGTGATCTATGTCGTGCCATAGACTGCTCAAACTCTATGTTCGCACATAAGTTTTCGGGAAAATAGAATATTTTATGTGTCCCATGTAAAAAAGACAAATTCAAAAAAGCTACAACATGATTATTTTGGACATTCTTTTGCCTTTTTTACACGAGTCACATAAGATGTTTCCTTTTCCCAAAAACTTGTGTACGGACAAACAAATATTGTTTGAATTTTGGGTAAATATGATCCAGTCCATTAATCTGTAGCAATAATTTCTGAAATGCTAGAGACTCATTTGGCCCATTCATGCATGGCAAGAGGTGGGACAAAAGTTTAGCTAATGAGCGAGACTTTGACCTCGTTATAAGGGAGGCTGCTCCATCACTTGTACAAGCATGAGAAGAAGAAAGTAGTACATGTGATCCCCTCCTTCGCCGCCCGCCTCGACACGCCACGCCACGCGAGGCGAGCCAAGCCGAGCCGATGATACACCTACGCCTCCCGTGTGAGTTGTCTCTGTTTTTGCCATGCAGGAATGTGAACTAATGCGCACAGGAGCTGAAATGTTTTTGCGCTAGTGGATTTTTAAATAAACCAAGTAGAGATTGAATATGAACTTAGTGGAGGCTTCTCAGCTTTGGCGGCTGCCCATTCGTTTTGTCTCCGAGCTATTGCTTCCAACTCTTACCGCTACTCATTCGCCTCTCTATGTCGTGCCTATAAAAGAAAGAGGTCACTCCTCTCCTAATACACACAGCAAATCCACCATCTCCAGTTCCAGAGCACTGAGCAGTCTTCAGATCTTTCTCATCCCGTCTTGCTCTTGCGGCATACACCTCGAGCCGGGACAGTTGGCCTCTAAAACCCTGCCTCTCGAACTCCTGTACGTGATAAGGGCGATAATTTTTTTGGGGAGCGTTATCGTGCGACTACTGGACTTCACACTGACGATTTCTTTCCGGATGACGACTACTGACGTTGACCATCTCTTGGACGACATGGATGACAACGCTGTCAACACCAACACGAGCGGTTTCTCTTCTGCCCCGTATGCAACTCTCCTTCGTCTTGCTCAAATCATGTTTCATCTGATGCAAATTATATTTCATATTTTTCTGTAGAAGTCTGCTTAGACTTGGCATTTACAATCTTTTTGTTAGATTGCATGATTATTTTTATCTCTATATTATTTTTCATGCTGTATCTACTATTTTTAAAGATTAAATTATATGATAAATTGCTCATATTTCCAACAAATATCCGGATGTACATGCGGAATTTTCTTTCAATTTTTTCTGCCATTTTAGATTTTTTTTGTACTCCCTCGGTTCAGGACTTAGATTTGTATAAATTCGAATATATCTAGACAAGTTTTATTGTATAGATACAAATTAGTTATTTCTAGATGGAAGGAGTATTTTTTTTATAATAGGTTCATTTGCATTCACAAGCCAAAACACAGCCCTTAGCATGTCGTACTCTATTTTTTAATAGGATCGGGCCCTCGTAGAGCGCAACCTACTCTTATCATAGAAACTAGTGGCTACAACCAAGGTAGGGACACCAATTCGCTCTACAAGTGAAATGGTCGATAGTGTATCACATAGTGGTGTTTTGACTCATCGGTGCAAATAAACTTATTATAAAAAATGCGTAAAAAATAAAATTCAAAATATCAAAAAAAGTTGAACAAAAATTTCACATGTATATCTAAACATTCTATGTTGATACACAACTTATTTTTTAGGAAAAATGAACATTTTATGTTGCTTGTATAAAAAAGACAAAAAAATATCCATGAATAGTCATTTTGCTGCACCAAAATTTGTCTTTTTTTACGTGGGACACAAAATGTTCTTTCTTTTCTGAAAACTCGTGTACGAACATATAATGTCTATATGTACATGTATATATATTTTATAATTTTTTTGATATTTTGAAATATGCTTTCTAATAATGGGTTTATTTGCACCTGCTAGCCGAATTGAATTTTCGATCGGACGGAAAGTATTTTAAACCTCTCTTTCACTCTCGCTTTCACTCTCTTTCACTCTTCGTTGTTCTAGGCCTTACTATGTCCCATGGATATGACACGATACTATGAGTCCTGTAGGATCATATGGAGTGCCTCTCCTCTTAGATTGCGTTCATTTGGAAGTGGGTGAGAGTAAATATCTTAGGGGGCTCATTAAAAAACAGTAAAACTCAATCACCTAGTAGCCCTCACAGCGATCCGCTGTCCTGGACCGTCAGATCTCCTCAACCAATGCTCCAGATCCAGTCCACCATTACTTGGGCTGCTGCTTCCAAAACAGACCTGGACGTCCTCTCATTTATCGGGCCGAAAATAGCCTAGTTTGTGAGGCCTATATATGTGCTTCTTGTCTGCCTTCTTCTCTTCCTCCCCAGCCTGATGAACAGAGTCCGCTGGAAAAAAACTGATGAACAAAGAGCCCCCACGGCGGCGGCATGCAGTACTCATGCGATTAATAATGGAGAAGAAGGTGATCCGCCTTTCGCTCCCCTTATTTCTGGTTGTGGTGGAAGACCGTTTCATGCATGTTCACCTCCTCTCCTTGATTCCATATATATGTTGCGCAACCCCACATCTTCCATGGTAGTGTGCGGCGGGGTGGGATGTGTTCTGAATGCAAGACGAGGCAACAACGACCTTCTCGACGCTCTCGCAGAGCTGCTAAGTGGAGCGGACGGGAAATATCGAGAAGAAGGATAGGAGCGAGGGAGATCGGGGCAACTACCGTGGGAACCATGGTCCCTCACAAGATCCACAGTCAAGTGTTCATCTTGGAGGAGCCAGCTTCTTGGAAACTACAATTGCGGGGTGAAAAAAAATACTACCTCTGATCCAAATTAATGTTCTCGGGTTTGTCTAGACTAAACAAATCTGAGAACAGTAATATGGATTGGAGGAGTACAGGAAGCCATTGGGTCAATTGGGAGCAGACAAGTATTCGTTTCCCATTTTTCAGACTTGTTGTTGGTTCTTATTTTCTGAAATCTAGCGGGCAGCAAAGTGTTCTTGTACTTATTATAATGTTATATGTAGTATGATACTTCTACCATGCATAACGTATTGTTGGAAGCGGTGGTGATCTTCGAAGAGAACCACCAGAAAGTCCAATTTAGAGGGATACCAACAATTCTTTTGTTGAGATGGGGATACCAACAGTTGATAACACGAGAAGCAGAAATTTGTAGGCCAACTCGGTGCATTTGCAACCGGCTAAGGAATACAAATTTGCGGTGCTCGGGAAATTTCTTTTCAAAGACATCAACATACACATTTGTTGTTCACATCGGGTACAGATGCACCCGGGTACAAAGACGGCGTCCTCAATGAGAAGGATGTATCTCACAGCTGTATTAACCCTTTGAGTTGCTGCTTGTACAATCTAACTATGCAGACAATGGAGTGGAGAATTCTTGGCGACACTCGCTTCTCGATTGGACAACATCACATTTCGTTTGGGAATTAGTCAGCGAGGTTTTCACTGAACTCGGAAGAGCCATCTGCTAAGTTGTGGTTGTTCACCATGATGGAATCACTTGATCACTCAGCTTTTGTGGAGATGGTTACAACATTATGGGCTATCTGTTACGCGCGTTGATGGCTAATACATGACAGTGATCATCAGAGCCCATTGTCCACTTTTATGTTTGTCAGGCGGTTTCTGGATAAACTTGCCCAGGCTCCGGCTCCAGCCTGCAAACATCAAAACAAGAACAAGCAAGGTACCACGCCTAGGATTGCGCCGTTTAGGTTGTGGAAAATTAAACGCACATGCGACAACATTCAAGTCTGGAGGAGGAAGTACCCTGGTTGTGGTTTGTAGTAGTGAGACTAGCGGGTTTCTGGGTGCCTCAACACTGAGAGTTCATGAGTCTTAGAACCTAGTAGTTCTAGAAGCCATGGCGTGTCGTGAGGCGCTCGTGCTAGCGTAAGACCTAAATCTTCAAAGGGTCTGTGTGGCTATAGACTGCCTTTAGGTTATCAAAAATCTTAATCAACACTATCTTGGAGAATATAGGATGATTACAAGGGACATTAAGGCGTCGATCCTCTTCGTGGTGTCGCCATTCAAGCATGAATCAAGAGCCTCGAATGGTGAAGCACATCGACTAGCTCATAGCAATGTTAATTTAGATGGTGTGCATCGGGTTTAGCTCCTCGAGCCCACCCAGGCGCGTT
Source organism: Avena eriantha (assembly GCA_910589775.1). Taxonomy (NCBI): domain Eukaryota; kingdom Viridiplantae; phylum Streptophyta; class Magnoliopsida; order Poales; family Poaceae; genus Avena; species Avena eriantha. The sequence continues at coordinate 364,554,547 of OU342745.1, read as the reverse complement.
CGTCTTCCTGATCTTCTTTCTCGCCCGTTTCCCCCCCTCCCAGCCCGTGCAGCCACACCGTCGCCCACCCGCCCGCGTGCAGCTTCGGCGCCGCGCCGCCCTTGCAGATCCAGCCGCTGCGCCTCCGCCGGGATCTCCACCGCCGCCTTCTTCCTCACATGTTTTTTCCCCTCCCAGCCCATGCAGCCGCGTCGTCGCCCACCCGCCCGCGTGCAGCTCCGGCCGCCGCGCCGCCGCCGGGATCTCCACCGCCGCCTACTCCCTCGCACGTCGCTGACCGCCGTCCCCGCCTACTATCTCCATGAGAGCGCCCTACCGGCGAACCTCCATGAGAGCACCCCGTCGCCGGCCGCCGCCTCCATGAGAGAGTCCACGCCACCCCCACGTTGGTCCTCCCCCTCGCCTCCCACCTCGTGAGCTTGTCTCACCGCCGGCGACACCTCCTGTGAGCACGGTGCACCTCCGTGGCAGTGTTGTTGTGTTGCTATCGACTGCAGCCGTGCTCGGCCTCATTTTCTCCCGATGGCGGTAGCATATTTTTTTGCTACATCAATACTTTGGTTTTGCTATAATAGTGTATATTTTCTGCTACGAGGCCTCCGACGAAGTCTTCGGCAAAATTGGGTTTTTGCTACATCAGTATATTGTTTTTGCTACATTGTTGTTCTCAAAATGCTACATTAGAACATATTATTTGCTACGATATCTCTGGCAAAGTAGAGTTTGCTATAGTGTCTCCGACGAAGTCGATTTTTGCTACATTAGTATAATTTTTATGCGATAACCTTTTTGTTGTTTTGCTACAATAGCGTAAATGTTTTGCTACAATAGCGTAAACATTTTGCTATGAGGTCTCTGACTAGGTTTTCCCAGTGAGTCTCCGGCGATATTTTCCGGCGAAGTCGACTTTTGCTACATTAGTACTTTTTTTTTGCTACAAAGTCTCCGACGAGGTCTCCGGCGAACTCTCCGGCGAGGTCTAGTATGTCTCTTCTTTTTCTGGACCGAATCGTTTTCTGCTACATGTAGCAAAAGCGGGATGAACCGGCGGAAAGTAGATCTGACCGTTGATCTGAGCATATCGGACGGATGGGGACCCGAGGGATGGAAATTTTCCATCCCCGGGGGACGCGTACCGCTTCCCTTTATAAATTTGTAATTCTACATTGTCCACTATGAGAATTTACTAAAAGACCAGAGTCTGCCTATGATATTTTGGTAATTCAGGAACACAGTTGTGTCCGTTCTTGGAATTTGACCAAGTCAAGAACATCACGAGGAAAATAATAATAATAGCCTCCCTTGATTTTTGTGTGAGTCGAAAATCTCACAAAGTCGGAAAGCTAACCCATGTCGAGAGAAGACTGATGTCACCCTCAAAAGTTCTATGCAGAGAATCTAATGTTGTCTAGAAGCAACAATGTTTAATTTCTTGGTAACAAAATATGGGTGCTACAAGTTTTCTGTTTCAATTTTGGACGACACTATTCTTAGTAGGGGAGCCATTGTGTTGGTGTATTTAGCTATGCAGAAACAGAGTTCTAAAACCATTTACAAGATGTCTAGCCGGTTGCGGCTTTGGCTGGCATTCAAGCGTCCGGCATGAGGAGAGCTTGTTAGTGAAGCATGTCTGTCCGTCAAGAGGTTTTGAGGGAGCTCTTTGCCACACGTGAGTAGCCCCTGTCTTTGCATGATTTGAGAAAGCTTGGACGTCATTAATTTCCTGACATTTTTTATGAACTTTGGTGTTATGCTCTGGGTTTTAGTTAGCCAACTCGTTTATCATTTTGCTTTTTGTTCATAGAAAATACTAGGAGGAACTCCTTATATTACACCGTCTTGATGCCGCCGGTAAATAAGTTTAAATATTTTTATCTTAAAAACAAGGCTGTCGTGTAACCGTGTAATAATAAGCTCTAAAAAGGAGGCTCTTCAAGTAGAAATACACATAATAACAACTCATGGGAATCTCACCTCATGGCATTTTAACCAAAAATTGATACATATTCAGCAGCACGAAATTAAGAAGAGATGGGATAGATGCAACAGCAAACCAGCACACGGACACATAAGAGAAACCCAACACGCAGTTCCATTTTGGACTGTCAACACGGTTGTTCAGAAAACGAAGGTTCAAGAACACCACCACCAGAGACCCGCCACTAGAGCTAGCGTCTCGGTTAGCCGTCTCTAGCCGATATATAAGTCGAGACGAGAAGACATAGTCGGAAACTTCTCAACGATATTTAGCTAATAATAAGGTATTTTATGAATGCAGGCACTCCTCGATCGAGTTAATGACAGCGTCGCTTCTAGTAGCGTCCGTTGCCGGCGGCGGTGCTGCCGCCGTTCTTGCCGTCGACGACGACCTCCGTCATGGGTATCTGGTCGGCCTTGCGCTTGCGGGCCTCGAGGATCTGCTGCGTGGACTTGTAGTAGATCGCGTAGAGGACCACCTGCCCAATAGCGAACATGACGCCCAGCCCGTTGGGGATCTGCGTCGGAAGAACAAGACCAAATTAACCATCGCCGAACGGTAATACAGTATAAGGAAAAATGAATTATACTAGTAATGGCGAACATGAGTTTGGTACTAGTAGAAAGAAGAAATTACGATCCCCAGGAATGCGTTGGCCTGAGGTAAGGGTCAACAGTGAGCACGTGACGCGTCCCATGCCCCTGCCGTGGCCGCGGACAAACGGCAACGGCAGGATCTGGCACAAGGAAAGCAACAGCGCCTTCTTGGCCTGAAGAACCCGGTCAACATGGTCATTCGCGAGACTGGCTTGACCGTTGGATCTCGCGATGTCCGCCGGGCCATGCAACCGCGCAAAAGTACTATAGGCAGGACACGAGCCGCGAGCGACAGGCAAGGTTTGGCACCGTGACAGCAACGGCGGCTGGTCTGGTGCGATATTTCAGAGAGTCCATCGCCTAGTACTGCCTGGTACTCCGTACACCACCGGCATGGGCCATGGAGTCTTGGCCCTAATTAATCACGCTAGCTAATCCAAATCCTATCCGATCTTACCCAAAACAGAACTGGCCCCTACGATCAGAGTACAGCCGTACTCCCAGCAGCACATGAACGAAGCTGCAGGCAACTCGCGGGAAAGCAGATGGAACGGCTGGTGGTCCGGTTCCGTTCTTGCGGTGGCGGTACACGCAACTTGTCTCGCGACGGACACGCAAGCGCGCCCTACTTGCCGCTGCCGCTGCAGCTGCAGCTGCGGGCATTTATTTGGGTGGTTCGCCGGGCCAATCCATATATGGTACCAGATGCACTTCCTAAATTAATACTACCACCCGGGACCCGGCCCTGCCAGCTTCAACTTGCCTTGCCACAACTTTTAGTAGTTCATCGCTCACTGTTACTACTAAGTTTCTATATTAGAAACCACCAGATTAGAAACTTTCTAATCAGGTGGCGACAGCGTGCATTGCGCAGGGGCCGTACTGGTTACTTGTAGCAAGTCTCACACAGCACAGGTGTCAATCTCTGTTGATCCCTGTTTATACTAGTGTCAATCTCACACAGCACAGGTGATTTACTAGCTAACGGTTGCTGTAAATAAAGAACAGTGGAAACATCTGGAGACAGTAACTGTTTTTCAGACGACTTACGGTGATGTAGAGGTCGAACTTGATGAGGGCGTAGGCAGTCCAGCAGATGCCATTGACGAGCGAGGCCAGGGACAGGAACAGGGGCATGTACTCCACGCTCTTGGTCTCGATCACCATTTTCTGAAACATGGACAGACACGGAGATTTAACATGGTCCCAATTGATTAGTCTACCACACAGTTCATCCAAAAAGCATGCAGTAAACCGGAAACAATTTCTACACGTATTGACCAGAGCATGGAGCATGAAAGCTACAAGGAATCTCTGATCTGTGCTTGGGATGGGGGAACTACAAAAGTGTTTACAGGAAGAGAAAAGGGTCCTGAACAAATTTAACATAATTGATGGAAAAAAGTGCAGCAGCAGCCACAATTTATTAATTACAAGTTGAATCAAAAGTGAAGCATGGACAAAAAGCACAGGAGTTGATTTGACACCATGGAATGGAGAAGACTGCCTACAATTTTCTTTCTCACGGAAGAATATTTACGCTGTTCTAGCAGATAGAGTAGAGAGATGCTCGAAAAAAAATACAGTATACTCCACCCATGCGTGCGTACAAAGTACAGTATTCTATTCTCCACCCAGAGTCTGACGAGGCTGGTCAATCAAATTAGTATAGAGTAACCCAGTGTTCTTTTGATATGATTATTCACATTCGAGCAGCAAAGTTAACTAATGATTTCCTTCTAGTAGTAGTATCACCTGATCTCCTGACGCCGACAATCACCAACTAGAACGAATCGATCAATAAAATACTACCACCAAATCTCGCTCGCGTATAGTAGTATACTAGGACGAGTAGTAATTCCTGAGCGAGAGAGAGAGAGAGAGAGAGAGAGAGAGAGAGAGAGAGAGAGAGAGAGAGAGAGAGAGAGAGACTGAGAGTGATACCATGACGGAGAGCGGCGCGGCGTACATGCCGGTGCCGAAGAGGACGCAGAGGATACCGACGACCATGGACCTTTTGGTGTGGGAGTGTGCGAGGTTGAGGACGAGCGCGGCGACCGCTGCGACGAAGGCGACCTCCGCGATGAGGAGGAGGAGGACCCGGCGGCGGGTGGCTCCGGCGGAGTAGGCGAGGAAGAGCGCGATGTAGGTGAGCTCGATGGCCATGCCGGTGCCGTTGATGGTGATGACGAGCATGCTGTTGGGGTGCACCAGCGGGAGGCCGTAGAGTACCCACATCATGCAGTTGAGCAGCGTCGCGAGGTACGGCACCGCCGAGTACTGCTCCACCGTCTTCTTCTTCCAGATGCGGTAGAACGTCGGCCTGCAAGCAATTCCATGGCAGCCAGAGCGTGTGAGTTCGCGTAGCAGAAAATTCATCAGGAAAAATCCAAATCATCGCCATGCTGCATTCTGTCAAATCTGTACTCGTCCTCGGCGATGCATCAGAGAGCACTAGACAGGTGGTAATTTATTTACTCGCTAGAACCAAATCTGGAATTCCGTTTTTCGCGGAGAAGGAAAAAAAAGAGTTGCGGTTACTGATCGAACAGTTGGTTTTCGGCCGTCGGCTCTTACACTGGGGATAGGAAGAGCACCAGGGCGGTTCCATTGCCTGCAAGACAGTCCCAACAAGGTAAACATCAGAAGTAGATCTCGATAAAACAAACGACGAATCGGGTGCGAGTTTCGGCAAAATCGGGCGGGCGTGTGTGCGTGATGATGCTTGCATTAGAAGGGAGCAAAAGCCCGTGAAGAGGACGTGTGTAAAGTCGTTCGTTCGTTCGCGAGAGGCGAAAAAGGGGATGAAACAAAACGAGCATCAGGCGGAGGAGCCAGCGCCCCACATGGCCGTGCAGTGCCACCATCTACCACATGATTTTTTTTGGTGCCGTACGTGCGTAAACAGGAGCGTAATAGTAGAAGCGGAGCGGGGAGACGCACCTATGACGCCGATGACCGTGCGGATGGTGTCGGCGGAGACCATGGTGGCTTCCGGCGGCGAGAGTTCGCTGATCTAGAGGGAAGGGGGTCGCCGGACTTGGGAGGGCCGGGGAGGGAGCGTGTGGGAGAGAGAGAGAGAGGAAGCGGAAGGATGATACACAAGTGCAACGGGGACCCCTTCTCTCTCTGCGTCCCTCTTGGGCTGGTTGATGAGTGAATGATCTCAAGAAAACACCAAACGGGGTCCTTAAATAGAGTAGACCCGTGGTCCCCACACAGCATCCCCCGTCTCTATCTCTATCCGGCGCGCTCTCTCTCTGCACACTGTATAGGCCCTTTCTCTCTCTATAACAACCAGGCCATGTCCTGTGGCCCACCGGCCAGCCGGGAGGGTTGGTCACTCTTAATCGTATCTTTTCTTTACGCTGCTATTTCTTTTCTGTTTCTTTATTTTTGGTAGTACAGTAGTACATATTCACATTCTTGGTCTAAGTTGGTTGCAGCCGCAACGTCTCAGCGTGTGTGTGTGTGTGTTTTGCGCGTCCAGCCGGGACCACGACGCCTCGGAACGCATGCCGATGGCCCTCCGTCACCGGCGCACTCTATCCGGTACACCGTCTTTTCTATCCACAAGCATAAAAACGTGCAAAAAACACTTGGGACACTTCAGGTTTATTAATCGTACCATCTGGTCCAGCCCGAAACAAGAGACAAATATTAATTTTCTTAGATTTGTGTAGATTCGGATGTATCTAGCACTAATAAGATCGAAAAAAGTATGAAAAAAAGTCCATATTAAAGCATTAACTCGTAAAGATTTGACGGTTTGAACCCTAATGTTGAAACCTAAATCAGAGTCTAGAGGTGTTTGTTGTCCGGAAAATACGGGGTTACCGGTTACTTTCACTGACAGCAGCCCCATATGTCATACTCGTCTCTCTAGTTTCTTTCTCTTATTCTTCAATATCGCCCTCTTTCAATTCTCTTCTTATTCCTCGATACCGATTCTAAGCTTGTTGGCTCGATTCTCTCCGAGGAGACGGCGATAGCTAGACGGCACCTGCTTCTCGATGAACACCTCCGCCTTTCGCTGGAACGCCCCCGCGAGGACGAACACGAAGCGAGGGCTCGGGAGAAGGTAGTTAGCGACACCGCGGTGTGGCGACGGCTATAGATGAGGCGCGAGGGAGGACCAGGTGTCGTCTCCGGGGAAACCCGACCATGAATCTCTGCATTAAAGCCTCGTATCTGTTAAAGATTTGATAAAATATCTTAGCATTGCCATTAATGACTAATTATTGCATAGATGTGTAAATATTCTCCTTAATCTTTTCCCTTACAGAATTGGAAATATTATGACGAAATCTGGAGCAATTAATGGACATGTACGACTTTTTAATATTCACAAGTTAATGGTGTTGCGGAGAGGACCTCCAGAAGCTTTAACGAACACCTTTACGAGCAGGTCCGGCCTGTACGATGTACCCGTAGGACCTCTAGAGGCTTCGCCAAGTCCAACCAACCAACTTTCATGAAGGAGGCTATATGAACATTGACTCGCAACCACTAGAAGCCCTAACGCCAGTCTACAGAACACATTTGGCGTCATTTGCATCTGAAGAGGGGAGATCACATCTTCATCACCATAGCCACAACTCCTCTCCCTCTTCCATATCCACTCCATAGCCATAGTCATTACTCGTAATCTTGATCTCATCACAATTGGTGGCATTGTAAGACTATGTGTTAGTTGTCTTAAGAATTTTCAATAGAATGTTTATGATTGTTGATCTAATCATGTGTGAGTAGTCCTCACGGGTTGAGGGATGAGAAGCCTCACAAAAATTATGTGCAATTTCTAACACCATGGGATATTGAGTTGCGACTAGATGTTAGATCTATCCTTTTGTATTCTTGTCGTTTGCCTTGATCCAAGGACTTGCGAGGTACCCAAAATCCCGAGGATCAATCAAGGTATTAAGGTGAGATGAATGGTGATCATCTTCTAGGCGTGAAACCCAGTTACAATAAGGGAGTACATTACTTATTTAGAGATCCATTTGGAAGCAACTGTAACGCCATTGATCATAATGCTTTGGTGTGTTTTACTTAATAACTATGTAACCCCGTGGGATGGTGGTGTAGCGGTTGGAAAAATTATATAGTAAGTGTTGCTGACAATTACTATAGTTGTTACGGATGTACCGGCAACGATCTTTATCAATATTAGATCACAACCTGTGCACGAGATGATTAAATTTATCTTTATCATAACATATGCGCATAGCTGCAGGTGAACCCTTAGCCCTGGCATATTTACATCCATTGATACAAAACCATAAAAAGTAAACATGAAGGATCCGGTAAGCAAAAATACTACGAGTTTTTAGGGTCTTATTAAAAGTAATCTTACACCAAGCGAAGGCTTCCTAAGGATTCGATAAACCTAGGTCTAGTAGGGAAAAAGAAGCTATACTACAATCCATAATCTAGATTGAAGGTACCAGTACCCGTCGAGCAACACGGGAAGGATCCCGCATTCATCCTAGGTGGTCCGCCCAAGCACCGGGAAGGATCCCTTGAACCCTAGACCCAGGAAGGAAACATCATCCCTAACGTACCACCAAGAGACCCGAGAAGGAAGACATCATCAGTGATGTGGTGAGAGAATCAATGCGGCTTGGAAGGGCCTAGGTATTTTCTGTGGTATGGGCCTCCCAAGCAAGGCCTTTGCGTGAGCGTTGCCTTTCTGGTGAAAGGGGAAAGGTTGTGCATAGAGAAAGACTCGGTTGTGTCTATCCACAACTAAAGGAGCCCCTGACCCAGCCAATCAAAGTGGCCTCCTATTCGCCCGACACAATAGATGAAGCCAAATACCGGTGTTAGATGTCAGGCTAAGGACAAGACCCGGGAACCAAAAAGCGATCAGGCATGAATACCAAGGCTAAGAGGGCGCGGGCCTACCACACCGCTGCTACTAGTGTAAGACGGTTCGATGATAGTCTCAGAGAGTTCCGTAGGCATTGTGGTATTGCGGTGACCCAGCATACCACTACATGATGTAGTACACTATAGTCGTTGACACAACACTCAAGGAGCACCGTTTCACAAAAATTACATCCCTCAGAGTGGTACAACGGAAACAAAGCAGGTCCACAAACATACATTTTTATTACAACCAGAAATTACACGATGACTTCGAGATCCTCCTAGGTCCATAGAGGTAATCTCGATGACTCTGAGTTAAACTATAACAACTTGAGAACAAGTTAAAGAAGCAAACTAAACCTTAATATAATACGAGATTAATAACTAGAAGATAGAGATCTATACTACTAGACTCGACTAGCTAGTTCTGCACATCTGATGGCTCTGAGTATGGCGCCCAGAAAAATGCTGTAGCAATGATGATGTAGAGCTCGTTGGGAACCCCAAGAGGAAGGTATGATGAGCACAACAGCAAGTTTCCCTCAGTTATGAAACCAAGGTTTAATCGAACCAGTAGGAGCAAGGAAACACCCCAAAGGTGTTACTAGCTGAGCTTTGGCAGGGCGCACTACAGGTGCTAGTAGCAACGTGGAGACCTGCACAACACAACCACAGAACTTTATCTCCAACTTGCGATGAGGTTGTCAATCTCACCGTGTTTTGCGGAAAACAAAGGATTAAACGTATCGAATGGAAATAAGTAAAAGTTTGCAGAAAGTAAACACAAAACAGTAAACAGTTTATAGATTGTATGTAAAAGACAAGGACCGGGATCCATAGTTCACTAGAGGTGGCTCTCCTTAAGATAGATAACATGCTGGGTGAACAAATTACAGCAGGGCAATTGACAAACACCGAGAAAGCAATACATGCATATACTAATCATCTTGACTCCTTTGAGACTTGATTGGGCATTACAATATTATACATAGACCGCCATCCAACTGCATCTATGACTAATAATCCACCTTCAGGTTATCATCCGAACCCCCTCCAGTATTAAGTTGCAAGCAACAGATTATTGCTTTACGAACTGCATGTAAAGTAAACAATACGATTGTTCTATGAACAAAGGATTGTTGTTTTCTCCCTAGTAGCAACAACACATCTAGTACCTTAGAGATTTCTGTCACTTCCCCAGATTACCAGAGGCATGAACCCACTATCGAGCATAAATACTAACTCTTGGAGTTGCTAGCATCTACTTGGCCAAGATAGCTAGTAACAACGGAAAGTATGCAAGATCACAAATAACAAAGACATGATAGAATCAATAATCAATCTGAAATAGCATCTCAATATCCATCGGATCCCCGCAAACACAACATGCAGAATTACAAATAGATGATCTTGATCATGAACGGAGCTCACAAGATCTAAACATGAAAGCACAAAGGAGGAGAACCAGCCATCTAGCTACTACATGGATCCGTAGTCCAAGGATGAACTACTCACGCATCACACCGGAGGCTTGCATGGTGATGAAGAAGGCCTCCAGGGTGAATTCCCCTCTCCGACAGGGTGCCAGGAAGAGCTTCAGATCCCTCCTGATCTAGGGATGGAGATGACGGCGGCTAAAGACTCTTTCGTGGATTTTTGATCGGGCCCTTAGGGTTTTCGTCCCGAGGGCATCTTATAGGCGAAAGGGGAGGCCGAGGGGGTGCCAGGGGCCACCACACCACCCCCTGGTGCGGGCCCAGCCTGGCCGCGCGGCCAGGTGGTGTGGCCGGCCTCTGGCCCCTCTCCGTCTTGTATTCTGGCATCTGATGACTTCCAGAAAAATATGCACTTTGGCTTTTGTCCCGTCCAATTCTGAGAATATTCATTTTCTGACTTTCCTGGAACCAAAACAGCAGAAAACAGGCAGCTGGCACTGTGGCTCTTGTTAATAGGTTAGTCCAAGAAATCATATGAAAAGTACTCTAAAGTTGGAACAAAACACAAGAAAGTGGATAAAACCAAGCATGGAACATCAAAAATTATAGATACATTTGGAATGTATCAACATCCACAAGCTTAACTCCTACTCGTCCTCGAGTAGGTAAGTGATAAAAAGAAAGAATAATTTTTCAGGTGACATACACCATCAAAGACTTGATCAAAGTATTTGTAAAACATTTAAAGCTGGGTTCATAGTACTTCAATCATAACATGAAATACAAAGTTCTAGAAATAAGACAAAGAAACTATGATGCAACATGAAAAGGCACAAACAAAAGATTCATGAATAACAATGCTTTGCAAGACGTTTGTTTGTTTCACATAAAGCAAACATAGCATAATAGTATTCAACTTGTCCCTCAATAGAGTAGCAAATATAAATGCATAGGACAGCTTCAAAGTTCATAAGAGTGACTAGATACAAATAGTTTAAAACAAGCAATATCAAGTTATGCATCAATCAACTAGTCTTGGGACAATGCACATAAAACTAAGAATGGACACTATGCTCTCAAAGAAGGTGCATAAAGTTAGAAGGTGGAGACTCAATATAATGGTGGAAGAAAGGCCTTCATAGAAGGAAGTAGGGATTCAAGTTTCATAAAGAGCTTCCAAAAATTATGGTACTTATAGCTTTCAGCTCTCATTGCCCCTATCATAAGCATCTTGAAGTGATTAAGGTTAAAGTGAACAAACTATGGTGTACATGCTTGACGAAGTATAAGTTAGAAATCTCATGTCCCTTGTATACGAGGGACGCTCCTCATGCTACTAAAGTTTAGTCACCGGTAAGTTCTTGTCATCGTAAGTACATGTCTATCATTGAGAACCGCCAATGGGGTACCCCTTGCCAGATGATACGGAAGAATCCCCATATCAAAATGACAAGGCAAGAAGACAATGAGCATCTCAGCATTGTTCTTATTTATCATGGGAATATGGTGCTTTTTTTCTCTCTTTCCTCTTTTCATAATCTCATTTTTTTCTTTTTCTCTTTTTTCTCAATATAGGACTCCCTTTTTTTAATAAAAAGCATGCTTCATAGACAGCTCATTATGGTTACTGAAAGGGAAATGGACGTCGCCTAGAGGGGGGTGAATAGGCGTTTTAAAATTATTACGGTTTAGGCTCTAATAAATGCGGAATAAAACTTAACGTTTAATTTATCAAGCCAAAACCTATAACCACTAGGTTCACTAAGTGCACCAACAACCTATGCTAAGCAAGATAAGCAACAAGGTGATAGGAAGATATAATACGTCAAGTACGAAGGCTATCACAATGTAAATTGCAGAAGTAAAGGGCTCGGTTGAGAGATAACCGATGGACACAGAGACGATGATTTGTTTCCCGAAGTTCACTTCCAAAGAAGCTACGTCTCCGTTGGAGAGGTGCGGGGGCGCAATGAACTTCGAACGCCACAAATGGCTCACCTCGAGATGCTCACCCAACGCCACACAAGGCCTCACCAAGGATGCGAAGCCACGCAACTCACCGACGCCACAAAAGGCTCACCCTATTCTCCCGTGAGCTCGTCACAAAGGCCTACTCACGTTCCACTATGGGACACTTGAGGGCGGTCACCGAACCCGTACAAGGCTTGGGGCAATCTCCACAACTCAATTGGAGGGCTCCCAAGAAACGCCACAAAGGCTCCACAATGCCACAAAAGGCCAACATGCTTGGGGAACCTCCACAACTCAATTATAGCCCCAAGAACACACCACAACTCCACACAACCGTCCAGGGTTCCAAGAACCCAAGAGAAACAAGCCCAAGGGCTTGAACTCACCGAATCTCCGAGGAGAACTCAAACCTATGCACCAAATGCAAGAGGCAAGTCCTTCTCTCTCAAATTCCACCAAAGCTAAAAAAGCTATTGGGGGAATAAGGGAGGAAGAACACAAGAGGAGAACACAAAACTCTCCAAGATCTAGATCCCAAGGATTCCTTCACAAAGAAGGGATTTTGCTTGGTGGGGCTTGTAGATCTAGATCTCCTCTCTCAAATCCCTCAAAAGATGCAAGAATCATAGGAGGGGTAAAGGGAGAGGGCAAGCTCTTCAAGGTCAACAATGGAGGAGAGAGAGAAAGCAAGAACCAAGAAAACCGAGTTAGGGCCGAAGGGGAAAGGGGAGCTCCTTTTAAAGGGCTCCCCGATCTGCCCGTTACTCACAGATTCGCGCACGGCCGGTAGTACCGGTGGGTGGCCGGTACTACCGGTGGCACCCAGCCAACAGTCAGAAAACAGCGAGAGAAAGACCAAAAACGCGAGCCTGGCCGGTACTACCGCCGCTTCGCCGGAACTACCGATGGCAAGAATATCCTAGCGGTACTACCGCCTGAAATACCGACAGAAGTACCGTCAAAGAGCACAAACCAGGCAGAGAGAGTACTGAACCAAAAATGGGGTTGCCGGAAGTTGGGCCGGAATTAACACCGGTACTACCGGCGGCAAACTGCCCTGACGGTACTACCGGTGGCCCGCCGGAACTACCGGTCAGGCAAAAACTTTAGAACCAGAACTGCCAAAACTTTTGCATCCGAACTCCAAACAAGATGAAACCAATTTTGTTGGAAAGATAGAATCCAACAAAAATATTGGATATCACCAAGGGAGAAAATACCATGAATATATATGTGAGATACCTCCCAAGGTGTGGAGCCGGAAAAACCCGCAAGAACAAAAACGCAATAAGATATGCAAAGGGAAATCCGTTTTTGATGAACTAGAGCTTGCTATGAAGATAACCACAAGCTCTAGATCCTCACATGGACAAGAACCAAACAACAACCAAGAAAGATGATGCTATGTATGCAAAGGTCTGAGCTCTCACCGAAAGATACGAACGAGTCAGCCACTCGAGAGCCCCTCTTGATAGAACGGTTATCTATCCTAAACCCGGTCTCCCAACACTACAAGAACAGTAAAAGAGACCGGTAAAAAGGAAACCCTATCAAGACCATACCTTTGCCTTGAGCATCCCACTTGAGCTTGATGTAGACGATCTTGTCACCTTCAAGATGGAACACCTTTCTTGATTGCTCTTGTTTGCACTTGCTTGATGAAGTCTTGAGACATGCTCCCCCATACACCATGGGTAAGCATCTTCTTAGAACTTGTCTTCATCACTCTCTTGAGCTTGCACAACAATTCTTGATGATGTCTTGAAGATAGCCATGAGGAACTCCATCTTCTTCTTCTTCAAGACAAACTTGATCTTCTTCTACTTCTTCTTCTTCTTCTTCTACTTGATTCCAATAGGCACAAAGCCCTTGGATGATGCTTCTTCTTTTTCATCCTTGAAACCAACACATGTTCCAAGCGATGCCAATGGACAAACCTACAAGTGAGACTCAATTTGCACATTAGTCCATAGGTATTGTCATTAATTACCAAAACCACACATGGGGCATACATGCCCTTTCAGTTACGCTGCAGGTTTCCACCATGTCAACATGGATTAGACCAGCGGCCCAGGTGTTTTTCTAACATATATACATAACTCCATGGACTTACAAGCTCCCCTTTCATTTCACACCGACGATATCCATATACAAAAAAACATGATATCAACTAGGTACAAGTACCAAGTGCAATGTTGAAAGCGTTCCCCATGAAAGCATGGTTCTGCTAATTCCCAACAAATAAGTGCAAGAATATACAACATAGACGACACAATGGTTCAAGTTTATTAAGGGCAAGTAAAGTAAAGTGTGCCATCAAGTTCATGAGAGCTTTAATCACTAGTTTTCTCATAACAAGTTTAATTTGGAAGGTAAACAAAAGCATGAATGTACTTGGAATAGCATAAGCTAGTAGGTAGGTATGGTGGACTCTTTGGAATAACTTGGTTTAGGGAGTTGGATGCATGAGTGGAACTCATACTTTGTTGTGGAGGCTAGCAAAAGAATGGGAGCGACAAACTAAGAGAGCAATAATGGCCATAATCATGCAGAGCGACAAAACATCATTGATCAAAGCATAAAGTGATACTACAAGTTGAAAACTAAAGGATCATAAAGGCTATGGTGACTTGAGATAGTCATAACATGGTGTGAGCTTGTGCCAAGTCAACCCAAATAAAGCATCAAAGGAGAATAACACTATACTATGCTTTAATATGCTAAAACAACGCATGATTCATCCAAGGCACATTAAGCAATCTCAATTGTTTATAAGAAGTCATGCTACAACAAAGAATACTAAGCATAAAGCCAAAACAATATCAAGCATGGCATAACAAAACATAGGCCACAGTCAAAAACAAGCTCTTTTTACCACATAAGCATGAACTTTCCTACTCTTTTCCAAACCAAACCAAAATATTTGCAAACCAATGAATGAAAGAGGGGGTCCAACCAATTTATTTAGAAAACTAAGCAAACCAAAGAAACGAAAAACCAAAATGAAAACAAAAAAGAAGATGCTCCAAGAAAAACACAACTGTGCATGAAACAATAAAAATAAAGCGTTTGGAAGAAACCTCGGATTTTTATCGATGAAGAAGGGGATGCCTTGGGCATCCCCAAGCTTTGACACTTGTAATTCTTGGATATTTCTTGGGGTGATACGCGTGGCATCCCCAAGCTTGAGCTTTAGTCCATCCTTCATCTCATTACTCATTTCATCCATACACCTGAAATTTTTCCTTAATACAAAACTTCACACAATCTTTATTAGCAACATTAGTACACTTAAGATAAATAAGTCTTAAGGTTCAGTACTAACACCAAATAAACTTCCATTAGAACACTAGATACTATAGCACTTGTCTCAAAAATCTCAATTCCACAAAAGAACTCAAAAAGGAACCAACAAGAAGCAAATGCAGAAAATGACAAAAATCTGTCAAAACAGATCAACAGGTAAAGACGAATTTTTTCGAAGACCTTATTTTGCTCAAATAGAAAAGTGTTGAACTAACGAAAGTTATATAACAACCTGGGGCAGAAGCGCAAAAATTCACGCCTCAAAAAGGCATTCAGAGATTTTACCCGAATTTTTACGGTGAAGCACAGAAATCTGTTTCGGGACAACAACTTTTCCAATCATTACTTCTCTCTCATTAGAAGTTACTCTTGGCACAAAAAACAAAATAAAAAGGATAAGGAGAGGTTATTACAGAGGTAATAACTTCCAAGACTCATCTAAAACTTTTAGGTTATCTCCCAATAAGTATATTTCTTTAACGCCTTTAAGTTAGGCATAAGAAGCAAGAAAAAGAATCAAGTGTTCTCAAATGAAGAAGCATTAAGACTAAATTTCTTACCCTTACCTCTCTTACTTTTATTCTTAACCTTGGGGGAAATATGATTGTTTGGTGGAGAAGAAAGGTGCATGGTCCCCTTTCCCACATCTATTATTGCTCCAAGGAGTCCTAATAGGGACCTTCCAAGTGTAATTTGTCCTTTTCCTGCACATTCAATAACAAGATAATCAGTAGAAATCATTTTCCCAAGGATCTTTGTAAACACTCCTTCAGCTATTCCAAGAAGTAGTATGGTAGCATTATTAGCAAGAGATATTTCTTTTCCTCCTTCAGTAAGCCGCCAAGTATTCAGAGATTCATAAATATCTTTGGGCATAATGCAAAATTCAGACATGATATCACAGCGAGCTTGAGAAGTTTTAATGTTTATCTCAATCTTTACTGTAGGGAGCCACTTTGATGGTTCAGAATTTATTGGAACATAATTGTGATGATCCCTAAGCGTATTATAGCAATCTTTTAAGCTAGTAGTGCTAGTCTCAAGAGTGTTCAATCTAGCAAATATTCTTGCGAAAGAAATATCACTTTGGCTAGGCAAGTTGTAAGTGAGGATCAATTTCTTTATAGAATTAATAGCATCATCCTCATTACATTGGAGGAAATCTCCTCCCACAATAGCATCTAAAGCATATCTATAGCAAAGAGAAATTCCGAGGTAAAAACTGCTAAGGAACAAACTTTGAGTCATTTTAGGCTCAGTTTTTTCATGTAGATCAGAGATTCTAGACCAAGCTTGTTTAAAACTTTCCTCAATTCCTTGTTTAAAAGTGAAAATCATTTCCTCGGGTGACATAGTGACCGGAACAAGGCTAGACATAGTGGCAACTTAAGAAAGGAACTAATTTTTTTGTGTTTTTGAAATAAGAAAGCAAACTAGTAAGATTAATTTTTTTGGGTTTTGATAAAGAAACGAGCAAACAAGGAAAAAAGAAACCAAGCAAAACAAAAATAACAAAGTAAAGAGATTGGTTATGAGGGACTCCCCTTGTGAAGATGTCCTTAACTCCCCGGCAACGGCGCCAGAAAAATGCTTGATGGCTCTGAGTATGGCGCCTAGAAAAATGCTGGCGCAATGATGATGTAGAGCTTGTTGGGAACCCCAAGATGAAGGTATGATGAGCACAACAGCAAGTTTCCCTCAGTTATGAAACCAAGGTTTAATCGAACCAGTAGGAGCAAGGAAACACCCCAAAGGTGTTATTAGCTGAGCTTTGGTAGGGCGCACTACCGGTGCTAGTAGCAACATGGAGACCTGCACAACACAGCCACAGAACTTTGTCCCCAACTTGCGATGAGGTTGTCAATCTCACCGTGTTTTGCAGAAAACAAAGGATTAAACGTATCGAATGGAAAGAAGTAAAAGTTTGCAGAAAGTAAACACAAAGCAGTAAAAGATTGTAGATTGTATGTAAAGAAAAAGGACCGGGATCCATAGTTCACTAGAGGTGGCTCTCCTTAAGATAGATAACATGCTGGGTGAACAAATTACAGCAGGGCAATTGACAAACACCGAGAAAGCAATACATGCATATACTAATCATCTTGACTCCTTTGAGACTTGATTGGGCATTACAATATTATACATAGACCGCCATCCAACTGCATCTATGACTAATAATCCACCTTCAGGTTATCATCCGAACCCCCTCCAGTATTAAGTTGCAAGCAACAGATTATTGCTTTACGAACTGCATGTAAAGTAAACAATACGATTGTTCTATGAACAAAGGATTGTTGTTTTCTCCCTAGTAGCAACAACACATCTAGTACCTTAGAGATTTCTGTCACTTCCCCAGATTACCAGAGGCATGAACCCACTATCGAGCATAAATACTAACTCTTGGAGTTGCTAGCATCTACTTGGCCAAGATAGCTAGTAACAACGGAAAGTATGCAAGATCACAAATAACAAAGACATGATAGAATCAATAATCAATCTGAAATAGCATCTCAATATCCATCGGATCCCCGCAAACACAACATGCAGAATTACAAATAGATGATCTTGATCATGAACGGAGCTCACAAGATCTAAACATGAAAGCACAAAGGAGGAGAACCAGCCATCTAGCTACTACATGGATCCATAGTCCAAGGATGAACTACTCACGCATCACACCGGAGGCTTGCATGGTGATGAAGAAGGCCTCCAGGGTGAATTCCCCTCTCTAGCAGGGTGCCAGGAAGAGCTTCAGATCCCTCCCGATCTAGGGATGGAGATGACAGCGGCTACTGACTCTTTCGTGGATTTTTGATCGGGCCCTTAGGGTTTTCGTCCCGAGGGCATATTATAGGCGGAAGGGGAGGCCGAGGGGATGCCAGGGGCCACCACACCACCCCCTGGCGCGGGCCTAGCCTGGCCGCCTGGCCAGGTGGTGTGGCTGGCCTCTAGCCCCTCTCCATCTCGTATTATGGCATCTGATGACTTCCGGAAAATAGGCACTTTGGCTTTTGTCCCGTCCAATTCCGAGAATATTCGTTTTCTAACTTTCCTGGAACCAAAAACAACAGAAAACAGGCAGCTGGCACTGTGGCTCTTATTAATAGGTTAGTCCAAGAAATCATATGAAAAGTACTCCACAGTTGGAACAAAACACAAGGAAGTGGATAAAACCAAGCATGGAACATAAAAAATTATAGATACATTTGCAATGTATCAACATCTACGCTTCGGATGCTTTGGCATTAACTCCATAGATGCATTCGTAGTTTGTTCCTTCGACGCTTTTGGGAATCTTGGACTCATCATAGTAGATTTCTATTAAGCCTTCAACTAAGTAGAGTGTTGAATCCTCTTGGTATTCATAGTTTTTAGAATCTAGCAAGGGTTAAGAAGGTATGGTTAAGTACGAGTGTACTCAACAAGTTCACTAAAAAGGAGTGTTTGATGCACTATTGATAACCTCCAAGTGCAAGGGATCACCGTAGTACAATTCAATAAGTATTTGAGTGTCGAACCCACGAGGAGCTCAAGATAAACTATCTATTCTCTAAAGCCCTATAACCCATTTATATGGCCTTCTAAGCAAAGCTAGGAACTATAGTGTGTGTGTGTGGTTGTTTTTTTGGTACTAACTAGAAAATAGTAAAGTTTTTGGAAGCAAATATTATAGGTAAACTAGTGCAAGAAAAATGGAGCTAGTGAAGTGGAGGTGGATAACCCGAGGGAGTGAGTGCTTAGGAAAATTGCTATTCCATTTGTTTTTGTCACAATTAGTGAAGCACAAAAATAGTCTTTTTATTGTTTCTTCTAAGGAGGAGCCATGAATAGGTGCGGCCATATACACGACAAATACACCCCTAGTGATTGATTAAGAGCAAACAAGGGAATTATTAAGACATAAAGTCCAACCACTGCATTTAGATCTAAGTTCCCCATGATAATACCCATGTTGATTAACCATGAATTAATACAATATGTATCTCTAAGATTTGGATTCGGTTTATGTCAAACTCTGGCTATCCCTCATCCTATCAACATGAAACTGTGACAGCCTTGTGCATCCTCCAACATATGTGTGCACTCATATTTTAGTACAAGAATATCATCATAGAAGTAACATATACTTGTATGCAACCAATAATAAACTATATCACAATTGCCATAAATAAGTCACTACTCAAACATTAACATATAGAGATACAATAGATCATGGGAAAGCAATATATTGCATCATAAATCATGTTTTCCAAGAGATTACAATGGGGGTATGGAGAGGATATTGATGTAGATGTTGATGATGAACACGCCGAAGGGGGGTGGAGACCACTAGAGGCGATTTCGGCAGCGTTTCCCCCCTCCGATCACCGCCGGTGGCGGCCTATAGACTCTCTGTTCTTGTGTTTTAGATCTCCACATCCGTGTGTGTCGAGGACGACCGCCAAAAGGTATATATAGACATTTTTAGGTTAAAACAAGTCGGTGGGAGAAAATATCAAGCAAATCGCACCACCGAGGGGGAAAAGACCCGTGGTGGCGTGTCCTAAGAGGGTGGGCGTGCCACTGGGCCTTATTCCTAACATGTTGAGCCCCTGGTGATCTTCTTTTGCCTTCTAGATGTGTCTCGAATTTTGTGAACCGTGGCCTCTGACCTTGCCCTTTTTCGAGTCCTTTAGCTCGTGAAAACGCAAAATACTAAAAGAACGTGTTTTCTGCCAGACAGAGTTATAACCAAAATAAAGGGGATCATTGATAAATCCCCATAAATCAATGTAAAACATGGATATAACATCATATATGTTGCAAATATGTGGGAATTTATATCAAAAAACTATAAAATTCATGTATGCATTTTACATGCATCAACATCCCCAAGCTTAACCTATGCTCGTCCTTGAGCATGAAGGTGATAAAACTAACATGGACTTTGGAGTTTTGTGCTTCTTTTCACTAGTAAGTATCGCAAACATTTAAATGGTTCGTTGCTTTAGAGAATAGCAACAAGCAAGCATAGCATAAAGTGACACTCCTTATAATATCATACTTGACAACACAATATTTATAAGAGATTTCTATTTTCGTACCCTCGGTTTGTTAGTTGTACTCAGTTTTCCCTAGTCGCTTAGTTTTTCCTCACTTTTTCCCATCTCCTTGTCGGAAACTCTCACATGGTCTGAAACTCGTCGTCCGTTAGTCTTGCCGTTATGTGCTGGCAAGTGGGGCCACATTCAGTCAGGTCACGGAGTGGACCCTCGCCGTTACGTGCTGACGAGTAGGGCCGCGCTCTGTCGGGTCCCGTAGTGTACCCTTGTTGTTACATGCTGACAAGTGGAGCCGTGTTCAGCCGATTCCCGTAGTGGCCACCTCTCTCAACTTATCCAGATCAGCATCGGACCCACATCTTATCCACATGATCGCCGGACCCACATCTTATCCACGTGAGCTTCGGACCCACAGCTTACCCAGGTTGGTGTTGCAAGATGGGACCCCAAGCCAGCCCCGCGCCTACGCCCATACCATTGCTTTATTTTCATATAGTGAAATGTAATGCATATACGAAAATTATACACCTTTGAACTCTTTAAAATCGCACTTAGGACATGATAATGTTGTGCTAATAAGATCATGATCATTTATTATTTCCATGGAGTGAAATATAATGCATAAACTTGCGTATACAAAAATTATACACATTTGAACTCTTTGAAATCACACTTAATACGTGATAATGTCGTGCCAAGAAAATCTTGAGAGATTATTATTTTCATAGAGTGGAATGTAATGTACAAACTTGCATATGCGAAAATTATAAACCTTTGAATACTTTTAAATCGCACTTAATACATGATGATGATGTGCTAACAAAATTTTGAGAAATTATTATTTTCTCCCCCATTTTCGTAGAGTGGAATGTAATGCATAAACTTGCATATACGAAGTTTATACACCTTTGAACTCTTTGAAATCGCACTTAATACGTGATAATATTGTGCTAAGAAAATCTTGAGATTATCATTTCCATGGAGTGAAATATAATGCATAAACTTATGTATACAAAAATTATACACCTTTGAACTCTTTGAAATCGCACTTAATACGTGATAATGTTGTGCTAAGGAAATATTGAGAGATTATCATTTCCATGGAGTGAAATATAATGCATAAACTTGCGTATACAAAAATTATACACCTTTGAACTCTTTGAAATCGCACTTAATACATGATAATGTTGTGCTAAGAAAATCTTGAGAGTTTACCATTTCCATGGAGTGAAATATAATGCATAAACTTGCGTATACAAAAATTATACACCTTTGAACACTTTGAAATCGCACTTAATGCGTGATAATGTTGTGCTAAGAAAATCTTGAGAGATTACCATTTCCATAGTGTGAAATATAATGCATAAACTTGCGTATACAAAAATTATACACCTTTGAACTCTTTGAAATCGCACTCAGTTAGGTCATGATAATGTTGTGCTAATAAAATCCTGATCATTTATCGTTTCCATGGAGTGGAATGTAATGCATAAACTTGCGTATACGAAAATCATACACATTTGAACTCTTTGAAATCGCACTTAATACGTGATAATATTGTGCTAAGAAAATCTTGAGAGATTATCATTTTCATAGAGTGGAATATAATGCACAAATTATACACCTTCAAACACGTTCCCTTCAAATTATATTCAAGTTCATTTGTTTATGGAGTTAAAATACCGGTGGCATACTCGTTATTTTGCATGGATAGAGGGGTGCCCCCCGACAGATATAGGGGTTATCCTGTCCGCTAGATCACAGAGGATCAACGGTTGGTGGGCACGATCCATGTGACAACTGTCTCGACCAATCAGAGCGTAGCAACGAAGATGAGCACATGTGCGTGAGATAGATACAAAGGGAGGGGAAAACTAAGTAGCACTTAAAAACCAAGGGCAAAACTGAGTAGAACTTAAAAACCAAGGACACGACTGACAAAGGGATTCAAATAGAAAATAGAAAATGATTTAAAAAATGGAAAATGCGGCTTTTATACAATAAAATACATCTTGGCATACATCAAACTATTTACAATTCAAATATACACCAGTTTGACAATTATTGCCTCATTCAGACAAACTATTTTTTGGGGAGGGATGTTTTGGGAAGAGGCTTCAGTGGAAAGGCATGAACCTTTATAGATAGTAGGTGATTTGAGAAGTGGTGATTTAGGTTAAAACTTGGTTTATATACATTTCTTATGGTGGCAGGTCTCATAATAAGACTCCCTGGGTAGATGCCACTATGTTTTGCTCTCGTTGAATTTGGTGTGCATAAAATGACTCAATTAGCTAGCTAAAACCTATTCGTTGACTTCCTGTTGACCAGCCACCAGAGGGTAAAACTGATTATATTGCACACGGCAGTGTTAGTACTGGAGGGCAAAACTGAGTACAACCAAACTGCTAGTGTTACACTCGAGGCCAAACCTGAGTACAACTGAATCGCCAGGGTTAGACACGAGGGAAAAACATGACTCATGGTACGCGTGTGTGGTGCACGGGGCGGTAGCGGACACGTGTGGCCGTGCACGGTGCAGAAGCGTACGCGGTGCACGGTAAAGCAACGGAACGTTGCTTCCCTTCTCCTTTAATAGTGGCCTCCCCACTCTCACTCGCTCACTCAACCGTCTCCACTGTCCCATCACCTTCTGCAAACCCCCAAGAAATCCCCAACCACGTCGGCGATGGAGAAGAACGACGCGGTGGCCATCGGCGCCTCCAAGTCCGTCGGCGAGGAGGCCCCCGTCCTCGTACAGGCCCCCGTCCCCATCCCCGCATCCGCCGTAGCCGCCGGCGAGGAGGCCTCCGCCGGTCTCGGGCAGATTTTGCTCGGCTGGGACCCCTACAAGGAGGTTGTCTACATAAGGCTAGAGAACCCCTACAACACCAGCATCACTGACCCATGGTCGGAGGTAACCAGGGTTTTCTCCCCTTCCCTTGTTCTTCCCCCGTTCCCATCGTTGGATGCTAGATCGTATGTTATTAGGGCTCGGCTGTTTGTATTTTTATAGTAGCTAATCCTCTTATGTTAGATCTCATATTTCGATGAATCCCCCTTTTCGTATTTGAACCTCCCTGTTCGTAGTTGGGATCAGTATTCGATTTGGTTTGAGATTTGGGGAATAATCAGGAGATCTCAATCGGTTAATTTATGCAAATAATCAATCCCGATAATCAAAATATCTCAATCATGTCCTTATTGCACTCTACTGTTTTTTCTAATAGGAGGATAGCAGCGACGACGAGTCCAAGGACACCAAGACTTGTCATGTGCTGAGGAGGCTGAAGTCCGGCCCGTACAACAACTTCTTCGCCGGTGACGTGTACAAGTGCCCCTTCTGCCCCACCAGGAGGCTCCGCGCCACTGACTTCAACTCCCTCGTGAACCATGTCGAGGATGTGAGGACCTGCGGCGAGTTCGTGAACGTCCACGACTTCATAGCCAAGCACCAGGCGCTCGGTCTTCACCTCTGAAACCTCCAGAAGGTGGCTATCGAGGAGGGTCGCATGCCCCGATCAAGCCCAAGGCGCCCAAGGTCAAGGGACTCGGCAGCAAGAAGTGGAGGAGGCGCCAGAGGGAGGAGGCGGAGGCCCTCCTGGCAGAGGCCATGAGGGGCCACTGATCTACTGCTGCTACTGTTGTAAAGCAACTTCTTTTGGCTTGTCTGTGTTGAACTTGTCAGCTGCTGCTGCTGAGTAGCCTAATTGTCGAACCTCGTTAAGTACCATATTATATAACTTATATTAGCTGTTTTATCTATATCCGCTCTATTTACTAAATTTATTTATGGTGCTAGTTAGTTTTGCTGCTCTAGATTTACTACCATATTGGGGAAAATGAGGGCAAAAGGAACAATGAATGAAGAGAGAAGCCGCTCTAGATTCGCTACCTTTTTGGGCAAAAACACACAACTGTTAGCGAGAGATAGGGGAAAAGGCGCTCTTAAAAAGTCCTATCATAAAAATAACAAAAAACAACTTCCAATTCAGGCGATAGGGCGCATGTAATCACCAAATGCGCCCCACATGGTCCCACACCACGTCCCCCATAATCAACGAGAGATGGATGGCTGGTCCGCTGTGTATCCTGGCCCCACCTGTCAACATGTAACGGTCGAGGCGACATAACGTAACGCTCAATGCACGTCCCGCCCCAACACGGTCCCACCGGTCAGCATATAACGGTCAAGCCTTTGACCTGACGACATCCCCCCGTCTGAACGCATGTGAGGATTTCGGAATAGAGGAAGGGCAAAAGTGAAGAAAAACTAAGCGACTGGGAAAAACTGAGTACAAATAACAAACCAGGGGCACGAAAATAGAAATCCCTATTTATAATGACTAACACAAATGTATATAATAATATGAGGCAATAGTGCATTCTTGGCATAGAGAAAAGTATATATATATATAGTGGAGGCCCTATGGTTAGAATATTTGGTGAAGGAGGTTGGAAAGAGTGTATGGATGGCAAGTAGGAAATATCATATGGGAGACACTAGCTATCTTCCAAACACTATCCATTAAGTTTATGGTTAAAGAATTAGTTCATCATTAATGTTTGGTTCCATTGCCTCTCATTACCTGATTCTTTTTGGTATTCTTGTTTTGGCACTTTTTGCTTCTTTCCTCTCATTTTTTTTATTTTTCTATGTCACTTTTTGCTTCTTTTAATTTTTGGGAAGGCCTAGCCTCTGCATCTCACTCTTCTCACCTTTTTATATCACATAAATACTTGGAGGGTTTTTGCCCTCATCCTAGCGGTGGTACCGTTTTTGCCCTCATATTTTAGCATATGCATCCTCTTATTGCTTTTTGGAAAGGGGTACTCTATGCTCAATGAGTTCGTGGTCACCCCATGACTAACTTATCCATGTCACTCATACCCATAATAATAGTATTTGGAAAGTAAATAATGTCTCAGACATGATAATATACTTTGCGATATATCTTAAGCTATTTGGGCAGGTGTTTCCTATATAAATACTAAGTTTTTTTGCTAAAGCAGGTTGTTTCAATATGGTGGGCTAGCAATGGTAACCATTTGACCTTCTACAAGAATGCAAAGTTCCCATAGTACTAAGTCATTTCTAGAAGACTATATAAACATTGAGCATCATTTATGTTGAATATAAGAACTAACACGAGATGATACACTTGTAATCCATCACTTTTTAAAGCATATGAACAATCCAACTTAAAGTAACAACATGCATAGTTTGGTTTCCCTCCCTTTTTCTACTTCAAGCAAGGCATTCATTCAAACATGACATACATTCAAACATGGCGTTCATTCACGGGATAATTTATTTTAGTAGCTCTTTCCTAAGCACGAAAAATATCTATCATGGTGGTCCCATTTATTCTCAACACAACATGCAAAACTAAACATAAAACTAAACAAAGACGCTCCAAGTTTCTATGATCATTCCATGTTGTTAAAAACATTGTTAAAAAAATCATCCAAATTAGTGATTAATAGGCCGATTAATCACTACTCAGGACTTAATGGTGTCAATTACCACTAATCGGTCGTGTTAATCCTTTAACCCGACTAATAGCTCTAACTGACTGATTACTAGGTATATTCCCGATTAATTACCACACTTGGTCAAAAAAGTTGCAAAATTTACAATCATATCGCCCGTCCATCCACTAGCCCGCCCTAATGAAGTAGGTTTTGCGAAGATCCCCCCAATTCCCTCCTCCAAGAGCTCGGTTCCCACCGTCACCAACTAGTAACCTAGGTAGGTGGTGGGAGAAGAGAAAATTTATAGGTTAGAGGAGGATAAACGGAAGGAGGGCACATGGTGTCAGCTAGTGGATCCTGAGTCGCTCGTGACCTTGAAGATTAGGTTAGAGAGGAAAACTGTACATGTTTTGATGGGCTTTTGGTCTCAAGAGAAGTAGGGGCGGGCATATAGAGGCCCATATACTATTTCTTTCTTATATACACGTGTTTTAGGTGGAAATTTCCGTAGGTTGAACCGATTAATAGTCGATCGATTAAATTAGTTAATCATTTGAATTCCAATTAGTCGCTACTCCCTAGCCAACCGACTAGTTAATGATTATCGATTTCCTTACCATTGAAAAAACAAAGTTTAGAGGTTTGCAAACCGAGAGTTTTATAGGTCTAGTGGGGTGCCTTCGGCATCCCCAAGCTTATGGTTTTCACCATTCTTGGGTAGCCTTGGTGTGGTGTTCCTCCATTCCCTATAAAAAACTTCAACACAAAACTTTCTCCCATTTATTTTTCTATGAGGTGACCTTAGTGGTACAAAGATATGATAATAGCTGCCATATAACTTATAGAAAAATATTTTCATCAGTAGTCTAGCAAGCATACAGTGTCATACACATTCCTAACATATCAAAAGACTCATGGCAATTCATTTTGAGACTCAAAAGAATGGCTCAAACACTAGGTGTAGAATCTATCCAGATTTTTACCAGCAACAAAATGTATTTATTTTGACCACCTAGACATGTCACGAATTCTGGCCATTTTTTTGCATATAGAGGATGAAAAATTGTAACTTCAGTTTAAATATAATCATAATCAGAGTTACAAACTCCGTAGAGAATTTTTCTTTTGAGAACAATCAGAGTTATAGAACTCTCAGAGGAGACGATGATGGCTAGACGGCACCTGCTTCTCGATGAACACCTCCACCTTTCGTTGGAACGCCCCCGTGAGGACGGACACGAAGCAAGGGATCAAGATGAGGTAGTTGGAGACACCGCAGTGCGGCAACGACTGTAGACAACGTGTGAGGGAGGACCATGTGTCATCTCCGGGGAAACCCATCCATGAATCTCTACATTAAAGCCTCATATTTGTTAAAGATTTGATGAAATATCTCTCTAGCATTACCATTAATGACTAATTATTACATAGATGTGCAAATCTTCTCCTTAATCTTTTCCCTTGCAGAACTAAGAATATTTATGACGAAATCTAGAGCAATTAATGGACATTTTCGACTTTTCAATATTCACAAGTCAATGGTGTTGCGGAGAGGACCTCCATAAGCTTTAACGAGCACATGTACGGGTAGGTCATGTCCGTACGGCGCCCGTACGACCCTCCAGAGGCTTCTCCAAGTCCAACCAACCAACTTTCGTGAAGGAGACTATATAAACATCAAATCATAGTCGTTAGAAGCCCTAACACCAGTCTGCAGAATACATCTGACGCCATTTGCATGTGAAGAGAGGAGATCCCCTCTTCATCATCATATCCACAACCCCTCTCCATCTTCCATCTCCACTCCATAGTCATAGTCATTTACTTGTAATCTTGATCTCAGCACAATTGGATGTATGGTAAAACTATTTGTCATTTGTCTTAGGAATTTTCAATACATTTTTTATGATTGTTGATCTGATCACATGTGAGTAGTCCTCACGGGTTGAGGGCTGAGGCATAGCATTGAAGCAATTATGTGCAATTTCTAACACCATGAGATATAGAGTTGTGGTTGAATGTTAGATCTATCCTGTTGTATTCTTGTATTTTGCCTCGATCCAAGGACTTGTCAGGTACCCAAGACCCTAAGGATCGATCAAGGTATTAAGGTGAGAAGAATGGCAATCATCTTCTACATGTGAAACCTAGTGATAGCAAGGGAGTACAATACTTATTTAGAGATCCATTTGGGAGTAACGGTAACATCATTGATCATAATGATTTGGTATGATTTACTTAATAACTGTGTAACACCGCACGACGATGGTGTAGCGGTTGGACAAATTCTATAGTAAGCGTTGCTAATAATTACTATAATAGTTATGAACGTACCGCCACAATCTTTATCAATATTAGATCACAACATGTGAAACAAGATGATTAAATTTATCTTTATCCTAACATATGTGCACATCTACAGGTGAATCCTTAGCCCTGGCCTATTTCCATCCATTGATACAAAACAATAAAAAGTAACGTGAAGGATCCGGTAAGAAAAAATACTACGAGTTTTCATGGTCTTATTTAAAGTAATCTTACACCAAGCAAATGCTTCCCTAGGATTTCATAAACCTAGGTCTACTAGGGAAGATGAAGCTATACTATAATCCATAATCTGGATTGAAGGTATTAGTACTCATCGAGCAACATGGGAAGGATCCCGCATGCATACTAGGTGGCTCGTCCAGGCACTGAGAAGGATCCCATGAACCCTAGACCCAGGAAGGAAACATCAACCCTGACGTACCACCAAGAGACCCGAGAAGGAAGACATCATCAGAGACGTGGTAAGAGAATCAGTGCGACTTGGACATGGTTGGGTGTTGTCTATGGTACGGGCCTTCCCAGCAAGGCCTTTGCATGAGCCTTGGCCTTCTAGTGAAAGGGTAAAGGTAGTGCACAGACAATGACTCAGTTGTGTCTATCCACAACTAAAGGAGCCCCTGGCCTAGCTGGTCAAAGTGGCCACCTATCATCCTAACACAATAGATGAAGCCAAAACCTTGGCTCAGATATCAGGCTAATGACAAGAACCGAAAACCAAAAGGCGATCAAGCATGAAGACCAAGGCTAAGAGGGCACGAGCCTACCACACCACGACTACTTGTGTAAGGCAGTTCGATGATAGACTCAGAGAGCTCCGTAGGCCATTGTGGTATCCCCTTGAGCTATAAATGGAGGACCATTGCTGAGGGGCCAGAGATCTAATCCAATATCCGAGAGCATGGATATGAAAAGGGAGATATAGAGATAGGGTAGAAGTGGAGAGAGTAGAGTAATGATGGAGAGAAGATCCCTAGCGATCCACCACCGGTAGTAGTAGTTCATCCCTTTCCTAGGTGCCCTGGCAAGGGATCCTCTCTTTGTAGATCCACTATAACATACTTCATCATCTCTAATAGGAAATACAATCAGACATGGTCACCCGCGTGTTCTAGAAGAGGCACTCGTCGTGGCCTAGGCTATGCTATACTTTCCCCCTGTGGGAGATGTTCGCCGCATGGATGCCTGGGCTGCGCAAGTGACCGAGCTCATCGAATACACTCACAACATGGAAGACCAAGTTGTAACAATCCAGGGATCTATAATAGGAAAAAGGGTAGATGTGTGAGTTAATCATTTGCATTGGGTCAAATTGAAATTTCAAAATCTTCATTTGAATTTCGTTGTAGTGAAGTTTTTATAACCAAATGGTCACTAGGATTTCAATCAAGTTTAGTTGAAGGTTTCAAAAAGTTGAATGAGTTCAAAACTGAGATTTTACCTAAGTCCAACTTGAATTCAAAGTTCAAGTAACACACGAATATCAGAGTAAATAATAACACTATATTTTTTCGGCTCAAACTAATATCCACGTCGTCCCGATTCTTTTCAACCGTGGGATAGACGATGTTAAGGACACGTGGCGATGTTGCAATGGACCCCTGCTATCCCGTGATCCGAGTTCTGCTGCGGGCCAGGACAAGATATTCCAGACCACGGACGGGTGTCGAACACATCGTTTGTACCCCCACACAGCCAGACGGTGGGTCACGCACGCTATGGGCCCACCATTAGTGTTAGCAGGGAAGACTGCACACAGGGAGAGGAGTTGCTGGCGTGACATGCCTTCGCGCCGCCTGGGTGCGGGGAACGCCGAGAGGCGACGTGGCGTCGTGAGCCCATGCCGGCCGTGGTTTCTCGCATTCATGGGTACCTCCAAGAGATGACGTGGCGGTGTGAACTGATGCCAGCCATGGTATCTCGCGGGCGTGGGTCCCATCCATACACGTTGTGGCAACGTAGGCTCTACCCGGGAGCGGTTTCTCGGGGTCTCTAGGGCCTGCCCATAGCTGACGTGGCATGGTAAGCCCATGACAAGCGATTTTTTCGTGGGAGTGGGGCTCGTATTGTGCAGACATGGTGTCTTAACCCACACCGGCTGGGATCATAGAGCATAGACAATGTGGGTTCTCGTGGTGGCATAGTCGATTTAGCAGCCTAGCCGATAGACATTCGCGACTTCTCGCGAGGAGATCGTATAGTGGTTCCCCTTTAAAACCAAGCAAATCGTACGCGGGTAATTACGAAGCGACATGCGTGGCATTATCATGCGCCGCATGGCCATCGTGTGTGAGAGCAGTTTTGTAACGCCCCCGAATCAGGTCTATGTAGATATTAGCATTTCCGCCAAAATCCGCCTAGAAACGACTCAACGACGTGCACCAGACACTTCTGTGTGGGTGGAT
Organism: Avena eriantha; assembly: GCA_910589775.1. NCBI lineage: Eukaryota > Viridiplantae > Streptophyta > Magnoliopsida > Poales > Poaceae > Avena > Avena eriantha. The sequence goes on along the minus strand of OU342745.1, from coordinate 364,524,142 downwards.
TTTATTACAAGTAGTTACATCACAATAATTTACAACAGAATCCATAAGAAACTTCTATATAAAACAAAGACCCGATGAGTCAAGAATACAAATGATACAATACAAAGATACAAATCACCATGAAAGCAATACAGTATCTGAGTACGGATAAGAATCAAATGGGACTAAAAGTCTTGAAGAATAACCACGCGGTGTCCATAATCCCGCCCAGGCCAAGCTAGGATGGTAACCTTGCTAACATCATCGATCACATACATGTCAATACCAAATCATGCTGGCAAAGGGCAAAGGAAAAAGAGAGCAATCAGTAATGAGGCCAGTACACGGCAAGTCTTAGAATTTGGCAGCTCTCGCCTACATGGTTATGGTGGGATCTTGCACCATCTAACTTATAGACACATGTTACACTTCAGCTATTAGAGCGAGATAAGAGAGCGCTATAGGGTAACGAGAATATAACACCAAGCATAACCCATCGGAAGGTTTACCCCTCGAAGTCCAATCGAGGAAGTCAACTTACAGAACACACATGTTGCAATTTGAATTATCCAATTATTTAGTTGGTGATACCTTCGATCCGGATTCACGGATGTAGTATAATAGCTTTTTCCCTAGAAGACCTAGGTTCAATTGAACCTTGGAAAGTACTATTAAAAGGTAATAAGAAAGGACACGTCTACAAGACTTTGTTTGTTCGTTTTACCTTAGTTGACTGAACCAATCTAGTTTACTTTATAATGGGGTTGAATCAATGGATGGAGATAGGCCAGGGTTAAAGATCCACCTACAGCTGCACATCAAATGGGATGAAAGATAATAATAAGCATAGTCCTGTATAGTGTTTGTATTAAGATAATCTTTTGTGGGCAACACATCCTAATATTCTAAAGCCCCCGTGATGCAACGGGCATAGCAATAGACTTTTAATCCAACAGAGAACACACCGTAGCTATGGGCTGCAAACGATTATTAAGTATAAACACAGATTAAAGCTTTAAGTGGTGATGTTGTTGATGATCCCGAATGGGGTGCTAAGCGAAGGCCGTACTTCCCTTTCTGTCACTGAGTTTCCTATGAGATCGCCGCTAGCCAAGTATCTCACCTCAAGCCTTTATCAATCTATGGGATCTTGGGTACCTACAAGTCCACAGATCGAGGCGAGAGACGAAGAAACAAAAGATACGAATCATGAATCCAAACAAAATACAATTCTCCCATGATCTAGATGCACATAATTGCTGCGAGGTTTCGCTCCAACCCACAGCCCATGAGGACTAATCAATCATAACAAATAGATTAGAGATAGAAAACATCATGCAAATACTTAGATTGAAATCAAATATTCTTACAATGGTCGCCAAATCATAAGGAGATCTAAAAGTACAAACCAATGGCTATGGCTAGTGGAGGGGTGGATGGTGGAAGTGGCGAACAATGGACGAACTATGGATGAACAATGGTGTGGATCTCCTTTGGGGGTGTTGTGATGCAATCTAAGAATGGCGGCTCTCTAGCCGGTGGCTGGAGCCTCAAAATATATAGGCATCTTCACGAAAGTTGTAGGGTTTAATGAGACAAAGCCGTCGCCACCTGGTATGGGCGGGCGGTATGGGGGGACCACGCCCGTACCGGTGGTCGTTAAGCACACTGACGCCTTGGTTGGCTTCTCCAATTACTCGGCCATGTGTATTTCCTCAAAATCCTTCATTATGACTCCTTATTTCGCCTTAAAAGCAATGATTTCCTGCACAACATAAATTAAAGAAGGGATTTGCATATCTTTGCAATTATTAGTCATTAGTGGAAAGGTTGAGAGTTTATTTGGCAATTGCTTGACAAAAAACAACGTTTAAACATAGTGGAAGATGGCAAAAATTGGAGCCATCAACTTCCCCAAAGCTCAAACCTTGATTATCCTCGAGCAAGAAGAACCAAAAGAACTATAAGGAATTCAACGTTTAAACTTGAAACAACGAGAATAGGAATTCACTTATAGTGGGTAGTCGTATGTGCTCAACACTTCATTCATTTGCAAAGCTTATCAAAGTTAGAGAGATGACAAGAATACTATACAAGCTTCGATAAGTCAAGATAATCAAAGTAAAGTTTAATATAAGTATAAATAACTACAAGTGTAGCAATTAATCCAATTCCTCTAATTAAATCTCAGCTTGCCAAGGAACACTAAGATGTTTAAATATCATGATTGAGTAAGAAAGTTTCATGACCCAAGTAGTGTAACAATGAAGTGTCTTATTTATGCCCACATCAATTGATCAAGTCAATCTAAATCACTTCTAATCCAATTATTATCTTTCAAGAAAATTTGTAAAGTAGTTATGAGACCATGCCAAGGACTTGTTATGTGGATCCTCATAGATATCATTTTTCTTTCTTATTTTTCTTTTTCAACTCATTTTCCAAGGATCGCTGTTTGTTTCTTTTTGCTAGTATTTGCACAACCTTTGAGAGTACCAATACTTTTGCCCATACATAGACACATATGCCAATCATGTCATCAACTCATAGCCGAAATCCGGGGTTATACCATAGATCATTCAAAAGCTAGCAGAGTTGTTGGCATCCCAAAGGTGTGCGTTAGAGATATAGAAAAAAGTTGTCTCACATCTTTTTTTTGAGCTAGAACCGTGGTTTGATCCAGCAGGTTAGCTTTGGCATGCGTTACAATTACCACTAGACTTTTATTTCAATCAAACAATTCTTTTCATGAGTGTTCTTGAGACTGTCAAAATATCTATTTGGTTAAGTATAATCTCAAAGGCATACTCTCAAGACAATCATTCATCAAACAAGTCGTAAATTTCAGACATTTTCTTGTTGTACTTGTTTGGTATTATTATTTCCAAGGCAAGACTCGGTTAACTAAAAGAACTAGAGAAAGAGATTCAACAACTAATCATCATACTAATAAAAAGCCTTACTCTAACCATCTTAAATTACTTCCAACTAGCATGCATCTTAGCAAATCAACCAACTAAGATAAACAATTCAAACTTCATAAGTGGGAGACATAGGACATACCTCTCATCAGTAGCTTCCTGATCCTCTTTCTTATAGGGATGTGTTCCTTCAAAACTCAAACACGATTACTCTCGAAATTATATCGAAGCAAAGAGGCAAAGTATGAATCCACATTTACGAAAAAAGGATAAACAGAAAAATCATTTTGTATTTTTGAGGATAGGGATTAAAGAATAGAAAAGAACTTGCGACCAAGCAAGGGCTAAAAGAAAAACAAAATAAAACAAATAAACTAAAATGAAAGCAAATTTAAAAAGCAAAGGAAAAAAGCAAAGTGTTGGAATAGGCCAATATGAGTGTTTCACTGCTCACAAGGAGCAGGAGTACAACCTCGTTATTACACAAATAAATTTGCTAGGGGAACACATCCCCAAGCTCAGGCTTTTGCAAGCCCCTTTGTTGTTCATTGTGGTGGTGGTGGATAATCTCTCGTGTTCCATTGGCTTCTCTAATCATGGAACTGGGTGGTGAGGCTTGCAGCAACATCTCGAAGGTTGATGGCAAGGTTGTTCATGGTGTGAATATTTCCTTCGAGTGCATAGATATCTTCATAGTGGTGTAGTGTTTGTTGGCTGCACATCATGTTCGGGTCCTTCTTGTTCTACTTCTTTTTCTTCTCCTCCTCCCACGGGTATTTCTTGTTGGGGTAGACTAGCTTTGACCTGCGCTCATAACACAAACATCCATCCTCGATAAAGAATAAACTGTTAGGCAAAGGAGCATGGATCAAGTGATCCACTCCAGGTATATTGAAGAAATATCTACCATGATTTTTAGAAATCATACCACATGCTCTTAGAGTAGATGGACCGAGACGGTTACCTCCAGTCAATGGTTGGATGTTACCTAGGTTGATGTGAAGTGCGCGTGCAAGAACGGTCACAACTCCTCCTTCACATATGGATCCTCAAGATTGAAGAGCTTGATGCTTAAGATAAAACACAAGGAAAGCACCCAAATTTGGCATTGAATTACAATTGATAAGTGCAGCTTTTGCGATCAACATGTCCTCCTCATTAACTCTAGTAAACTCACCACGTGCCTGCAATATGTTAGCAATAACATAGAACAAATATCGAATGGCGGGATGATCAATTTGGTTCCCCTTGGGTATGTGTCCACGAATTCTCACCAAGTTAAAGTATTGTGAAGGGGAAGGATCTAAAACAAAGGTAGTTGTATGTACATCGTTGTTGTTGTTGGTAAGCCCAAAGCATTGAGTCCATTGGGTGAGTGTTAAAGTATACTCACAATTCATAAGGCGGAATTTGATTTGATGAACTCCAGGCCTTTGTTCCTCGGAACAACCATAAGGATCCATCCTGTGTGTCAAGGTGCTAAAGAACTCAAGTGTCAATCTGCGGTATGTCGCAGCATCTTGAAAGACAAAATTGTACAAACCAACATTGTTGCAAAGTAAATCGAAATCAGAACGAATGCCAAGTTGGTTCAGGATATAAGGACACACCCACTTGGTGGACTTGATCTCTCGAATCTTGAGACGATCGAAACGGGTAAGATGGAACTCCTCGGTGAAATCGATGCCAAGTGACTCGAGGGTTAACGTATCAACGGGTGGAGCGGAGGATTCCACATCCATCTCACGTGTACGACTCCTCGTGTTCATCTAATAAATAAAAACAAGACAAAGTAAATAAAATTGCTAATTTTTTTTGGACCAATAGAAACATAGCATAAGTGATTCTCTACACTAACTACAAAAGAAACTCCTCTAAAAACAATGCTAAGCATACTTAGTACCAAGATTGAATCTAGAACAAGACCTATGTCTAGATTGACAATGATGAATGACTAAGCCAAGATTTTGCACAAATAAGTTGGGGATCGGAGGAGAATCGTACCTTAGATCAAGTGAGTGCGAAGAATTGAAGAAAGATTGAGTAAAATTGAAGATCCAATGGAGGTGGTTTGATGTTTGGAGGAAGAAGAAAGAGAAAATAGATGATTTGGGATTTTTAGGTTACCTCCTCGGGGTGATTATGGCGTCCGCGTACTCGGTACGGGCAGACGGTACGGCCGGAGCCCGCCCATACCAGGTGGCTTACCTTGGGGGTGACAACTGCTCCCAGGCGGTGCACTCGGTACGGGCGCACGGTATGGTCGTGCACACCCATACTGCTGGTCGTTATCGCTGCGGTGACTTTGCTTGAAATATGATGTTTTGCTCACGGGTATGATACGAGCGCGCGGTACTGGCACGTCCAGCTGTACCAGTGGTTGTTATCGCCACGGATTCCTTTGGAAATCATCAAAATTTCTATCCCCCTTTGCCTTTAGGTGGTACGGGCCACTCCGGTCGTACCCGTGGTCGTTATCGACGCTGTGAACTACAACAAACTCAAGAATTTCATTATTAGCTCCATGCGCCTTCACACATCTTATCAAAAGGTTAGATAGCAGCAAAAACACTAAGTAATGATCCAGCAATACTTCTTAGGCCATGTGTTAGTAAAATATAATATAGAGGATTACCTTATTTCTTCTCCTCTTTCCATAGGTCTTCTTGAACACTCTTTATTAAAAATAAAATCAAAACAAAATATAACACGAAAATAAAACATAATAAAAACTTAGAGAAAATTTATTTCACATTGGTTTCCTCCAATGAAGTGCTTCTAGTTAAGGTCAATTAGCTTGACCTTGATGGCAATCACTTAGGTTTGGGGAGTGGAATGCCCACTCCAAAATAGTTTCCTTTTAAAGTAATCACATCATCATCATCATTAGGTTAGCCTTCTTTTTCCTAGGGAAGTGGACTACAAACGGATATCTAGATGGTAGCCCTATCCTTACATTCCCCTCATGTAAATTAATCAAAGCTTTAATATTTCTTAGAAATGGCCTACCTAGAATAATAGGTGCTATGGGATCTTCAGGCATGTCCACAATAACTAGATCAATAAGAGTGGGACTTCCTTTAATTTCGACAACTATATTTTCTTTGATCCCAACAACTTGTTCATAAGTGGAATCAGCTAGATGGAGTCTTAATTCAGCTGTAACAAATGGCCCCAAATTTAATTTATCGAATAGGCTTTTGGAAATTGTTGAGACACTTGCACCAAGATCACAAAATGTGGATATATCATTAACGCCGAACTTAATTTTAATAGTGGGCTCAAACATATCATCTAGCTTAGCTGGAAGCTTATCAGCTAGTCTTTTATACTCTTATTGTATAAATTGTATAAATTTTTGGTACATAGCATCATTACCTTGTTCTATACCTGGATTCTTAAGGTGATCATGCTCAATAGATCTTCCATGGTATATTCCGGTGTTGGCGCGTTTCTATAATCCGGGTCTTCAGGCTTTTCATCTTTTGTCACTACCCTCATTGTCAACACCTGGATTTTTAAGTCCAGATGCCTGTTATGCCGTACATCGCAATCCCAAGATTACCATTTTTGCGACACATACCAGAAGTGGTACCACAGTACATCATCCATTACAAACCATAATAAAGGTCTTACAAATAAAGGATCTCATGATCCAGTCTTAATACAATCAAATAAGTGGAAAGTAAACGTAGTAGGCTCCATCTTCATGGTCACAGGCAATGCTGATGATGGGAGATTATCCTAGTTATCATAGACCTCCTGTTGTCCATCTTTCGGGTAATCCTCCTCCTAGTCTGGCCATGGAAATAGCCAAGGACAAAGCCATGAGTACTCTTTAAGTACTCGCAAAATAACACTAGCATAAGTAAGGTAAAATCTAGTAGGAATCTAAGCTCTAGGTTTGTTTGCAAAAAGCCAGGTTTAGTTCATAATGACTTTAAGAGTAAAGGCCTAATTTAGTTCTCTAAAACACTTAAGGGGGGAATTAGTTTTCATGTCCACAACTCTGTTGTGGTCAAGTCAAAATCATCTTTCCGGTCATAAATCATTTTTAAAACATCTGACAACGGAACAACATGGCCACTCCAACTGTCCATAACCGCGGACACGACTATTCGAATAGTTTGACACTCTGCAGAGGTGGTACACTTTCACCACAAAATTCAATACATCCATCAGGGGTAACCCTGAATCATCATACTTGGTATGCGGATAATCAATCCTAACCTTTCAATTACACACCCTATTATAAGCACCTCCCCTATGAGCTTGGCCTCCCATCCATGACCATCTGTCATCATGGGCACTACATAGGTGGACATTCATCACGAGGTAGCCTCAACTCAACCTCTTCTGCAAGGGAACCCATACTAAGACATATAAACTTCCAGTCAAGCCCTACCCAACTCAGGTATTCTGGTTGTACGGTAAAATTGGAATGGTATCGCATCCAAACCCAACCATCAGTTTTTATCAAAGTCAAGGCTCATGCCTCATTAGTTTCATCATCAAACCATTGTGTTTCATAACACATGTCAAAATATTTCAATAGAATGAAGTATCACTCCAAGGTTTTCATAATCATTTTTACCAAGTATTCCCATCTAAAGTGATCAAGTATTATGCTTAGCACTAGCCACTAATGTTTGAGGGTATCACTATTGTGGATGCTAATCAAGTATAAGTATCCAAGGAAAATTCTATGATCTTGATGGTATCCATCCTATTTTCCACTAATCACAATTCATTAACTAAGTAGGAAACTATAGCAAAGGGAAAAGTATAACTTGGGTAAAACTGGGGAGGGGTATAATCAAAGTTGTAATATCCCAACATGCCTAGTGCATCTGGTATAAGGGGCTTGCATAGATAGCATGCATAGTTCTAGATTGCACTGATATCTTGCCTTGTTGGTTGTAGTCGTTGAAGTTTTCTTCCTCTTCCTCGAAGTACTCCTCCTCGTTGTAGCCCGGGTCGGCACTAGCGTCTATAAATACATTCAATGTACACAATCACCAAACAACAATTCACTACCTCTATTTAGCACACAAGGGATCACACTAGGTGATCTAGCATCATCCTAATCATTACATGCAATAGTAACACATTTTTTATTTATCTTATTTGAGAAAAGTAATTTCTACTCATTGAAATTATTTAAGATTTAATATTCTCCAACTAGAATATGGGATCATATGGACCATGTCCTCACCACATATTCTCGTATTTGGGAATGGGATTTAAAATGGTGATCATATATTACAAGGTTTAATATTAATATTTAATAATATTAAAGTGACTAGAAATGCCTATATGGATTTCTTTTAATACTAGTCCATGTTTAACATCTGTAAAACCAAATCTTTTTACATATTCATGTAGAGCATGACATAGGTGATTTTTTAGAGTTGGAATCAACTCATAAGCATTTATAGTTTATTTTCTATAAATGTTTGAAGTGGCAAAAGCCTCTGTCTTGTTATTTTTAGTATAGGTGATCTATAGTTTCAATTGGTTTGAATCCAACGAGAGTGACTAGATATTTTCAATACCTTCCTAAAAAAAATTTGAATCATACAATTTGGTTCAGTACAACTCCATGAATTGAATTTTGAATCTACTGATAGAATGTGGTTTTAACTAAATTGGCAAAATTATATTTGAATCACTGGGCTCTACACGGGAAAAGAAGTGGGCCAGCCCAACTACACTGCGCTGGCGCACCGGGCTGCTGACAGAACGGTCCCACGCATCAGCCACTAATCTAAACCGAAACGGTATCTTTCAATCTTAGCCCTACGATTAGACTTGGATCTACGTATGTGGTTCATCGTCTCCGTCGAACTGCTCCGGCGAGACTCAAACCCTAACATGCGTTGGGAGTCGCTGGGGACTTACCAGGTGACATGGGTGTACCCTACAAGTACTCAAGTTTAGTATATACGGCCCGGATACAGCGGAAGCCCATGACGTTGCCAAGGCCCAAATGGGGAACTCGAGTGACCAACGGACTCTCGATTGCTTGCGGAACAAGAAGAAACTAAAGATAGAAAGTTTAAAGGGAAAACTATAACCTGTAACCGACTCGACCTGCTACCTGAGACCCAGCCTATCTATATAAAGGCTAGGAGGGGGCGGCGAGGAGGACACATGCAACCCTAGTTTCCACAACCCTCGCCAGATTGCATCTGCGCACCATTGTAATCCTTGATTCCTTTGTTAATTCCACGAGCAGATAAGCAGGAGTAGGGACCTCTATGAGGCCTGAACCTAGGTAAATCTTCGAGTCCCATGTGTGCTTGTTTGCTAGCCGATTGATGCTTCCAGTGCTCCCTCCTTCTCCAAAACCCAAGTTCATCACCATGGGCATTGATGAGTTAAACCCTCGTCAATTGGCACCGTCTGTGGGAACTGGGAGTGCTGATGTTGCGGCTTCTTCGGCCCCATCAACTTCGATCTACAACTCTGCAATAGCGGAGATTCGCTAGCTCTTTGGCGCGTTCGACTGCACCATCCACACGCCGGCCACTCGCCCTACTTTCGAATCCGTGGGCGACAGAATTAGCCTGGCGATTGAGAGCTTTCGCTTCTAGGTTGGTCAGATGGGCACGCTTTGCATGCCTAACCAGCCGACAATACCATCGATTGCTCCAGCATCATGGTTCCCTCTGTCGATCGGCACCCTCAGCAAGCTCAACGCCCCGGCAACAGCTGGGAGTACGGACAGCGACAACAGTCGCAAATCCGATCTGGGCGATCTAGCAACTGAAGACGGAGCCTACGGCTCCGAATCTGAAAGTTGCGGGAGCAACAGCTTCCCCATTCACTTCATGTGCACCGTCATTAACGCAGGCGACACCTCCGCCAATCGCGACAACACGGGCAACGGTGGCAATGGAGCCGACCCGCCAAACGATGGCATACCCAACGGTGGCAGCGGTGCCCCCGTTAACAACAGAGGAGCAATCGAACCACCAACCATGGTGAACGAAAACACGGGAGAACGCGTAGTGATCAAGCTCAACGACAACGAGTGGGCCCGCTACCGAGAAGCCCTACGAGGCAACCCCCTGCCTGTCGACTCCCCGCAGGACATGATGATGGGCTACCATTGGCTTCTGAAGGAGGAATACAGGCGCCAAGTGCATACACTTGTGCAACTTGAAGCGCGCAAAAAGGCGGCAGACGAGTCGAATCTTTGACGTGCTGGGCTCTCCTCCCACGGAGGATCCTTCTCAAAGGGCAACGAGTACATCGCAAACAAGAGGTGATCTCGGATGGCCCATCTCACCGAGCAAGAATGCATAGAAGCTGCAAAGGTGCTCGACTTTAGCTCCATGACAGTCGACACGCGGGGCAATGTGGTCCCAAAGACGCCGCAAGCTGCAGTGATAGCATCCACCATGTACCTCCTCAACAACCAGCCGCCAGCTGGAGATCCCCGAGCCGCCATGCGCCAATCTACAATCGCGGGCTTGGGGCTAGTCGAGGGCGCTCTCGACAAGGAGCTGACACCGGAGCCTAACAAAGGCAAAGCTCTGGCAAAACGCTATTGCTCGCCCTCATCTAGCGATGACAGTCACGATCTGTCTTGATGCCGTCGCTCCCGGCGACATGACCACGACTACGACGCGCATGATGACATCACGCAACGCAAGATCGACAAGTCAAGGGTGCGACGTGCTCGATCGATTGACTCAGAAGAGAAACATGTGGAGCTCTGTGGCGCTAGATGCTTCAGCAGGGCCATCAGGCAAAAGCGAATGCCCAAGGGGTTTAAGCTCCCATCAGAGAACCCAAAGTTTGACGGTCTGCAGGACCCGAAAATCTGGTTAGAGGACCATATCTCTTCTGTCAGGCTCCATGACGGGAGTCGAAGCATGACCATGCAGTTCCTACAGCTACAGCTACAGGGCGCCACCCGGGCATGGCTCAACAACCTCCCTCGTGGATCCATCCGTAGTTAGGAAGAGCTGGTCTACAACTTTGTGCGCAACTTCAAGGGAACCTACAAAAGGCCCGCGTCAATCGAAGAGCTGAGGTGCTGCCAACAAAGGTCAGGCGAATCGCTACGCTCGTACATCTAGAGGTGGTCCATCATCAAGAACTCCGCAGAAAATATCTCAGAGGATCGCGCAATCGACACATTCAATGGCGGTGTTCGCCGCATAGAGCTCAGGGAGGAGCTGGGCCGCTCGAAGCCCAAAACCATTGACCACCTGATGGAAATTGCGAATCGGTGGGTAGATGGAGAAGATTCAGTGAAGAATCGTGTTCACTCCGACGATGAAACAGAACTCGAACGCAGGCGAGACCGCCGAAGCAAACATCGAATGCGCATCTAAGATGACCGCAACGATGTGAACATGGTCGCAGCCGGCTACGCCGACATACGCGACGACAACCGCAATAGCGGCTACCGCAATGGTGGATACCGTGACTCTGGGAAAACCATGCAAGTATGGCAGCGCCACACTCGCAATGAGGCACCTACAGAGTCCATTGAAGACAAGCTGTCCGGGCCATGCACTGTGCACTTCTACATCAACAAGCATGATTGCAAAAATAAATCTAGCCACCTCCTCAAAGACTGCCGCAAGTTCCTCAAACTCCATGAGGGTCTGGCTCGGATGAATCTGGACGCGGTTAACAGGGGCTACGGAGCCGCCCCAGGCACTGTAGCACATGGAGCTCCTCCACCACCACCCGGACCACCACCAAACGCAGCTGCACCTGACCAGCATCACGAAGGCGAGCTGTACCCACGAGCCATGGGCACCATGATGATCCAAAAGGGTCGCCCCTCCAACCGGGTGCAAAAGGCCATCACTCACCAAGTGAATCTGGCGACAAATTCGCCACCATCCACCACTGAGTACCTTAGTGGAAGCGACTCCTCCATCACCTTCGACAAGCATGACCATCCTTGCCAAGTACCTCGTCCAGGCCACTGTCCCCTCGTACCCGAGGCACAAATTGGAGGTTTCGACATGAGCCGCATCTTCATGGACAGCGGAAGCGGCATCAACCTTATGTTCGTGAGTACCCTGCAAGCAATGAGGATCCCTCTGACCTGCCTAGAGTCCTCGGACACAACATTCCACAGCATTGTCCCAGGCAAGGGTGTATATCCCCTTGGCAAAATCAACCTCGACGTCATCTTTGGCACGCCGAAAAACTTTCGGCGCGAGCGCATCGAATTCGAAGTCGTCGACTGTCCCTCACAGTACCACTGCATCCTCGGACGTGTCGCGTTTGCTAGGTTGATGGTAGTGCCACACTACACCTATCTGCAGATGAAAATGCCAGGGCCTAATAGCGTCATCACAATCAATGGGAGCTTCGAGAGGTCCGACAGTTGCGGCAGGGAGTTCAACGGAATTTCCCAGTCCTTTGGCATGCAGGAAGAACTCGCGAGACTAAAGGAGTCGACACACAACAGTCTGCCTCCCCTGAGCCGGCCAAGTTCACCAGACCTATACTTTGACTCATCGGTGCACACGAAGGAAGTTTAGGTCCACCCATCGGATCCCGCCAAGACAACCCTCATCGCTAATAACTTGAGTCCCGCATAGGAACTCGCGCTCATCGAATTCCTCCGTGAGCACTGGGAAATCTTCGCCTGGTGTCCAGCGGACATGCCAGGAGTTCCCAGGGAATTCGGCGAGCACACACTCAACGTCAACCCAGATGCAAGGCCAGTCAAAAAACAATTAGGCGCCTGTCTGAGCCAAGAGCAAAAGCAGTCGGAATGGAGATCAACAGACTCCTCGACACCAAATTCATACACGAGATCAGGGAAAGCACTTGGCTCACCAACACGGTGCTAGTACCAAAAAAGGACACGGATATCCTGTGGATGTGCGTGGATTTCACCTCTTTGAATAAGCACTGCCCGAAGGATCACTTCCCGCTGCCACGAATCGACCAGATCATCGACTCCACCGCGGGATGTGAGCGCTTGTGCTTCCTTGATGCCTACTTAGGCTACAATCAGATCCGAATGAAGGTGGAGGATAAAGAGAAAATGGCGTCTACGACGCCTTTTGGTGTGTTCTGCTATAACACAATGCCCTTCAGGCTAAAAAACTCAGGAGCCACCTACCAGCGATGCATGCAGGCTTGCCTCAAGAACCAACTTGGTCGCAACATCCAAGTCTATGTTGACGACATCGTAATCAAGACCAAAGAGGAAGCTTCACTAATCGATGATTTACGTGAAACCTTCGCCAACCTTGACTGCTACCGGATGAAGCTCAATCTGGAGAAGTGCGCCTTCGGCGTACCATCTGGGCAACTACTCGGGTATCTCATCTCCGCGAGAGGGATCGAGGCGAACCCGAAGAAAATAAAAGCCATACTGGTCGTTGATACATTGCAAATGTATCTATAATTTTTGATGTTCCATGCTTGGTTTTATCTACTTTCTTGTGTTTTCTCCACACTTTGGAGTACTTTTCATATGATTTCTTGGACTAAACTATTAACAAGAGCCACAGTGCCAGCTGCATGTTTTCTGCTGTTTTTGGTTCCAGGAAAGTCAGAAAATGAATATTCTTGGAATTGGACGGGACAAAAGCCAAAGTGCCTATTTTTGCGGAAGACATCAGATGCTAGAATACGAGACGGAGAAGGGATGGGGGCCAGCCACACCACCTAGCCGCGTGGCTAGGCCTGACCCGCGCCAGGGGGTGGTCTGGCCGACCCCAGTACCCCCTCGGCCTCTCCTTCCACCTATAAGATGCCCTCAGGACAAAAACCCTATGTACCCAATCAAAAATCCACGGAAGAGTCTGTAGCCGCCGTCGTCTCTGTCCCTAGATCGGGAGGGATCTGAAGCTCTTCCCAACACCGAGCCGGAGATGGGAATTCACCCTGGAGGCCTTCTTCATCACCATGCAAGCCTCCGGTGTGATGCGTGAGTAGTTCATCTCTGGACTACGGGTCCATGTAGTAGCTAGATGGATGGTTCTCCTCCTTTGTGCTTTCATTTTTAGATCTTGTGAGCTCCGTTCATGATCAAGATCATCTATTTGTAATTCTGCATGTTGTGTTTGCGGGGATCCGATGGATATTGAGATGCTATTTCAGATTGATTATTGATTCTATCATGTCTTTGTTATTTGTGATCTTGCATGCTTTCCTTTGTTAGTATCTATCTTGGCCAAGTAGATGCTAGCAACTCTAAGAGTTAGTATTTATGCTCGATAGTGGGTTCATGCCTCTGGTAATCTGGGGAAGTGACAGAAATCTCTAAGGTACTAGATGTGTTGTTGCTACTAGGGATAAAACAACAATCCTTTGTTCATAGAACAATCATACTGTTTACTTTACACGCAATTCGTAAAGCAATAATCTGTTGCTTGCAACTTAATACTGGAGGGGGTTCGGATGATAACCTGAAGGTGGATTATTGGTCATAGATGCAGTTGGATGCCATCTATGTATAATGTTGTAATGCCCAATCAAGTTCCAAAGGAGTCAAGATGATTAGTATATGCATGTATTGCTTTCTCGATGTTTGTCAATTGCCCCACTGTAATTTGTTCACCCAGCATGTTATCTATCTAAGGAGAGCCACCTCTAGTGAACTATGGATCCCGGTCCTTTCTTTTACATACAATCTACAAACTGTTTACTGCTTTGTGTTTACTTTCTGCAAACTATTACTTCCTTCCATTCGATACATTTAATCCTTTGTTTTCAGCAAAACCGGTGAGATTGACAACCTCATCGCAAGTTGGGGACAAAGTTATGTGGTTGTGTTGTGCAAGTCTCCACGTTGCTACTAGCATCGGTAGTGCGCCCTACCAAGGCTCAGATAGCAACACCTTTGGGGTGTTTCCTTGCTCCTACTAGTTCGATTAAACCTTGGTTTCATAATTGATTGAAACTTGCTATTGTGCTCATCATAGCTTCCTCTTGGGGTTCCCCAACGATCTCTACATCAACACTGAGCCATCAGCCATGGAGAAGCCTAAGAACGTAAGAGGTGTCCAACAACTAGCTGGGCGAATCGCGGCGCTCAATCGATTAATCAGTCGAATGGGCGAAAATGCACTGCCCTTCTACCAACTTCTCCGCAAAACTGACAAGTTCGAGTGGACCAACGAGGCATAGGAAGCATTCGAAGACCTCAAGCGCCTACTATCCACCTCGCCAGTACTGGTGACCCCACGCGAAAGGGAACCACTGTTGCTATACATCTCCGCCACCAACCAGGTGGTCAGCATAGTGCTCGTGGTAGAACGAGCCGAAGAAAACAAGGTCCACGGGGTACAGCGCCCAGTCTACTACCTCAGTGAGGTACTCACGCCAACAAAGCAGCGGTACCCGCACTACCAGAAGCTGGTGTACGACGTCTTCATGATAGCTCGGCAACTGCGCTACTACTTCTAGGAACACCCAATCGTGGTAGTCAATGACGCCCCGCTTGGGCATATCCTCAACAATCCCGACGCCATCGGACGAGTCGCGCTTTGGGGAATCGAACTGTCTCCACGAGACAATACATATGAAAAACACGATGCAATCAAGTGACAAGTCCTCCCTGATTTCCTCGTGCACTAGATGGAGAATCAGCTCCCCGAAAAACCAGATATGTCCTACCTCTGGACAATGCACTTCGACGGATCCAAGCGAAAGGATGGAGCAGGCGCAGGTGTTATACTGACATTGCCCCAGGGAGACAAGCTGAAGTATATTCTGCGAATACAGTTCACCGCCTCACACAATGAAGCCGAATACGAGGCCCTACTACATGGGATGAGGATGGCCAAAGCCTGCGGCGCCAAGAGGCTCATAATATACGGCGACTCCAAGCTGGTCTTCAACCAGACAATGCACGAGTGCGACGCACTAAACGACAATATGATCGCCTACCGCGACCTCTACGACACACTCGAAGGGGACTTCGACGGTTGTGAGCTGCGGCACATAGGCCGCGAAAGCAATGAAGAGGCGGACGCACTCGCCAACATCGGCTCTACCTGCGCCCCCATACCACCTGGGGTATTTCTCGAGCGCATCTATGAACGCTCCATCAAGCCAAAGGCCGCAGAGAAGAAAACAAGCGCAACAACGGACTCAGGGGTTGCGCCGCCCAATGAGCCAATGGCACTCGATGACTTGGAGCTTGACACAAGACTCGAAAGACCGATGAGCGTCATGATAATCGAGCCATCCTGGACGCAACCGTACATCACTTACCTTCTCAGCAAGAGGCTGCCGAACGATCTGACTGCTGCACGACACATTGTGCGGTGATCCAAGGCTTACGCTGTTATCAACGGCGAACTGCACAAGCGCAGCATCACAGGAGTACTTCAATGATGTGTCCAAATGCTAACGGAAGAGCCGCTCTCCTCGACATCCATGAGGGAACTTGCGGGCACCACGCTGGTAGTCGCGCCCTCGTCGCAAAAGCTCTACAAGCTGGATTCTACTGGCCTACGGCCATGCGTGACATCGAGAACATCGTCCAAAAATGCAACGCTTGCTAGAGATTCGCGGACAAACCACACGCACCTGGCGCGGAGCTCCGACCAATTCCATTGGCCTGGCCCTTCGTGCAATGGGGACTCGACATGGTCGACAAGCTCCCAAAGTCCTCACGAGGAGGCTACGTCGACCTCTTGGTCGCAGTCGACAAATTCACCAAATTGATCGAGGCCATGCCAGTGACTAACCAATCAGGAGCCAGCGCAGTCGAGTTCTTCGAGTCCACTGTCTATCGCTTCGGAGTGCCACACAACATCATCACGGACAATGGAACGAACTTCACCTCTAAGGAGTTCCAGGGTTTCTGCGAAAACCTGGGAATCAACGTAAGCTATGCCTCTGTAGCTCATCCATAGACCAACGGTTAGGTCGAAAAGGCCAATGGGCTCGTCTGCGGCGGCATCAAGAAGCGACTCCTTAGGCCACTCGAACAAGACACAGGGTGCTCGCCAGATGAGCTGCAATCGGTACTCTAGAGCCTACGCACAACTCCAAACAATGCCACGGGGTACACCCCGTTCTTCATGGTGCACGGTGCTAAAGCGGGGCTACCGGTAGAGGTACGATACAAGGCACCGCGAGTGGTCGATTACAGCGAGTAGGAGTCAACTCTTGCACTTGAAGATTCCATCGACCTCCTTGATGAGGAATGGGATATCGCCGCGGAAAGATCAATGATCTACCAGCAGAACCGAGGCAACTACCACAACAGAAGGCTACGCCCCAGGTCCTTCGTTGAAGGAGACCTAGTCCTGCGACTAAAATAGCAAGGGCATCTCAAGCTCGAGTCCCCCTGGGAGGGACCATACATGATTACAGAAGTAATCCCAGGTGGCGCCTATCGCCTTAAAGATTTCGAGACAGGAGTCACATACTCCAACCCCTGGAACGTCACGCAGTTGCGGCGCTTCTACCCTTAGTCGTCTTTTGTTTTTACATTTGCAAATAAGGCTACTTAGCCACACATTGTACCCCGTACTATCCTATGAATAAATAAAGCTAAGTGCCCCAAAACTCTCTGTTTCTTTTATTTTTGCAAATTATCCACTCGGGGGCTATGCCACCCTATACACATCTGTTCCACGAACTAATGCGATATCCTGAGTGGCTAACGTACTAATCGAACCCTTGAAAAATACCAACCCAGTTGCAACGCACCTGACAGGTTGGCAAGGTGCTGAGATAAACATAAGTCAGGCAAATGAAAAGGAATCGCATAGTGCACGCACTCGCAAAACATACACGCTAACAAGCTCTCTATATACGTCAATACCAATCATTTATACACAACATATATATATATATATGAACTTTACAACTCTGGTACAACTATGTGCAAGATAAACAACTATACTACTGTTGCAACAAAGGAACGTTTGTCTACTCCTCAAAGAAGTCGACGATTTCCTCTGCTGGGCGATCCACCGCCTGGTAGTGAGGAACCATGTTCCAGGTCGAACCTGCTGGAGGTGCTGGCGGTCCGGCAGCAATCGCTGCAATGTCCACATCAGGCCTATGAAGTCGCACCAGCGACAGAGCAGCCTTGGCACCAGCCACTAACTGTTGCCTTACACACTCGCGGACTGCACTCAAGTCTTGAAACTTGGCAAGAAGGGCCAGTAGGCTCGATGGAATGACGTCCAGCGGGAACATTGTCTGATAAATATTTCTTAAGCACAATTGCGACTTCTTCAGGAAGTGAAGCACTCGCGAAGCACGATCCTGCAGGGTCGCCAGTCCGATTGCGTGATCGTGATCTACCCAGAAGTACCCACTCACTTGAAGTTGCTCTTGGGTTAGATCATTCATGCGAATGGCAATCATGTCCTTCTCATCCTACTGATGGCATGCACTGACAACTATACCAAGCAAAGGCAAAAGTATGAAGACAACGAACTATTGCGAGTGACTACAAGGAAAAGATAAGGAAGCAGAAAGCTAACACTTGAATTGGTCGCCCAGTTGCATCACCTCCCCTAGCAGATGTTTCTCTTGGGTGATGGCCTTCTCCGCCCTCAACTTCCATACATCCGCGTTACCACGGAGCACAGGCAGTTCGCGCTCCAACTGTTTCACGTGATCACGGAGTCGTGAGAGCAGAGACAGCTCATCCACCCTTGAGCATGACTGTGCCAAAGTATCATCAGTGGAAGGCATATTCCGAGGTTCACTCGAAGGACCACTCGATGTTCCCTATCACAAGGCAAGCAAAAGATAATAAGAAGACTAAGGCGATGCATGGACAAAAGACTCGAGTGCATTCAAGCATAATAAAGTATCAACAAATACACTCGCCAAAGGCATGTTCCAGACAAAAGAGACAGGCTATTCAACTATTACAGACATGACTACTAAGGAGCAACTGGCTTCTTCGACTTGGACTTCAGTTTTGGGGGCCTGATCGAGTATGTGGTAGTATCAGACGCCACAGACTTCCCGCTGGCCCCTGACGCCGCAGCCTTCGCCGCCTTCTTGGCTCGCTGTAGTTCCTCAGAGTACTTCGCAACTATATTGATCAGCTGTGGCCCGTACTTGCCACAAGCAGCTGCGAAAGGAATAAAGACTACCTGTTGGCCATCCGCGTTCACACGCATCGCCTTGGAGACATCAGCAGGATCAACTCCATGGGCTTGAACCATCGCGAGTGACATCGAAGCACCAGACGCACGGAGCGAGTTCTTGAAGCTTGCAGGAATGCCTCCAGCAAGGGATTCCACCAGGTCATCTACATTTTCGATTAACTCAGCCTTGGGCGCCAGCTCCTCACGGAGGCGACTGAGCACGCCCTTGACCTTGGTGAGCGTCCCCTGAATGGCAGCACTGTGGTCTTCGATTGCCGAGATGGCACCTGCCAAGGTGTCATCACGATGATGTGCCTAGGCATCGAAGCTCAGACCGCTGGCATCTATACAAGAATCAAGCATTGGCACAAAAGTCAGCACAACAAAAAATTCGAAAGAAGGGACACGGCAAAAATCCAGGCAAGGGAATACCTGAGAGAGCCTTGGCAATCGAGAAACGCTGCTCTTCGAACAACTTCTCCCTAGCTACGATGGAGGTGCGCAGATCCTCTTCGCATTTCCGCGATTTGTCACGTGCTGCGATTGCCTCATCATGGCTCTTCACCGCCGCGGCGAGCGCCTTTTCGAGGGAAGTAGCGTCACCAAGGAGTGCATTATGCTCAGTTGCAAAACAAACAAAGATAGAACGCCAGTCAAATATATCACAAGGATGAAGAAGAAGAAGCAAAAACACTCACTTTCAACCACGCGATGGCGGTTGTCCAGCATTGCATGCTGGCGACCCATCGCAAGCACCTGCTCCGCCAGGCGAGTGGATTCCTTCACAATGAGATGCGACAAGAGAAATAGTAAAGGATCAGTAGATGGTATGGATGAAAAAATTCGTTTGCAAAAATTAGAAAAAGCAACACTACACATACATGATCCTCTAGTGACTCCGAAGTCGGTTGACACACAGTCGTCCGGATAACCATCCGGTGCTCCACCTCGTGTGGAGAACTTGATGAATTATGCCCGGAGTGGGCTGCCAATGGAGGAGAAGGAGTGCGCTCAGCCACTTTCTTGGCCTTGGAGGTCACGACTCCAGATTCCTTCAAAAATAGGACATCGCCAGAAGATGACGATGCTGGCTGACTGCAGAGCAAAAACCAACATCAAAGAGAATGCAACTCCAAAGAAGAACCAAAAAGAAGACTCGTATACTTACCAATCAAACTTGTCAAAATCGAAGGTTGGATCCCCCGACTCCGACGACGATTCCTTCGGCAGCCGCATCTTCTTGCGGGAAGACGGCACCACAACGCTCACGGGAACGGCAGGTATGGGTGACTCTGCGCCAATCGCCGCGCCTTCCGGAGTCGACGGAGAAGATGCATCCGAATCCTCGCTGCACGAACGCTTGCGAGTGTCCGGACTACTCGACTCGGGGGCTTCCTCCTCCCCCTCAGACGGGACGGTCGACTCTGACTCATCCTCTTCCAAGGCTTCACGAGGGATAACCCCCTCAGGAACAGGGGACATACAGGGTGACACCCTCCAATCCTGTATACAGAAACCAAGTTAACACAAGTCAAGAAAATAGAAGCATTCGACAAACAAAGCTACTTTGTAGTGCAACCGCACCTCAGGTGGAGGATTAGCAGCATCGAATGGAGGTACAACAGGTTCACTGGGGAGCACATCCTTGGCGGTGTACTTGGTGACCAATCACACCCTTTTATCCACCTCACTCGCGGAAATGCCCTCGGCAGATACGTGAGTGACATCATCCGCGCCAGCCCACTGGAACATAGGGTGGACTCTGGCCTGCAGGGGCTGGACGTGGCGGCGCAACCAAGTGCGAATGAGGGCGCAGCCTCCCTCTTCTTTACCCATGAAACTCTCGAGGTCGTAGACGCGCTCGTACCACACATCTGTCTCCGCGGACTCGCCGGGCATCACTACGTTCTTCCAGGAGCACCTCCTCTTGCACGGCGTCGCGGGATCAAAGGGCGCGATTCTGTAGTGGTCTCCGTCGGCCTTCTGGTCGCGGATGTAAAACCACTTGTCCCTCCACCCTTGGACAGACGCTGTGAGTTTGATGTCAAAGTACATCACGGAGGAGTCGACGTGGATACCGCAGCCGCCTACATCATAGACTACGGAGCCAGACGCCGGCAGGTGCTTCAGCTTGAAGAGGCATTTGAAGAGACCGAAGTGTGGCTTGATTCCAAGCCAGCACTCGCAAAGATTAATGTAGCAAGCTACATGGAGGATGGAGTTGGGGGACAACTGGTGTAGCTGGAGCCCAAAGAAACAGAGAAGGCCCCTGAAGAAAGGATGCAGGGGCAACGAGAGACTGCGGATGATGAACGCTAGGAACATCACCCGGAAACCGGCAGGAGGACAAGGGGTTACCTCACCACCTGGGACACGCGAGTCAGCGACCGCGCAAGAAAGAACTCCGTCTTGGCGCAGGAGGCGGAGCTCAGAAGACTTCATAACGGATGCGCGCCACGCGCCATTGGTGACGCGAGTGCCCGCACCCTTCTTCTTCCCAGCGACGGCGGCGCTGGTGCCCGCAGCGGCGGAGCTGCCCTTCTTCTTGACAACAACAGTGGTGGCTGCGGATTCAGCCGCAGCACCTCCCTTTCTCTTCCCCATCTTGCGGTGGCAATGCGACCGGAGGAAGTAACTAGGGAATACACGGAGCTGGTCCAGTGCCGCGAGAAGGATGAGCTCTAGAAAGCAGAGGAGAAGCAGCAATGGCGACAGAGGCAAAGGCAGAGAAAAGAGTAGATGGGAAAAATTACCGTCGGAGCACTGCTACTTAACCCCCTGGAAGATGTAATCCAACGGCCAAAAAAACCCTATTAGACACGTGGCATTCATAGTGATCGACACGTGGAGGACCCGAAGCGCGAACCGTACCCCACTACTCCAATTACGCGTGGAAATCGAGGAGGCACAGTTAAAACAAAGATTACGCACGCCCGATCAAGCCAGAGTCAGAAAATGGGACCCACCAATCGTCATGTCCCGTCATACCCGCTCACGCGGGCAACTGAGGTCATCACATCATCAGCACTGACGTCATCCAAAATTGAGAAGCAGAAGACTCCGACTACTTTAGTCCTTGCTCGAACCTTCGACTCCACCAAGCACTCGGGGTCTACTCCCATAGGGAGCGTTAGTCACGCACCCTACGATTTCTTCTTTTTCTCTTCTGTAGGAACATGGACAATCAAAGCATACCCAATCACTCGAATCCTCGATTCTACTATGGACATGGGTCACTCCCATAGGGAGCGCCGGAAATAAATTCGACTGAAACAAGCAAACAAAAGACGACAGCAGTCGCAAAAGTTCTTTAGTCCCTGCCTAAGTCTTCGACTCAACCAGGCACTCGGGGCTACTCCAATAGGGAGCGCTGGTCGCACACCCTATGATTATTTGTACATCGTACTATGTATTGATAACATCCACACTCGAAGCTTATGGCAACAACGCCTCATGATTTTTCCCTACAAAGAGACCGCGTCTCCTGGGCCACCAGAATCATCTCCGCGATGATCAAAAATTCGGATGCCACGCTTACAGCGTGAAGATAAGACCTGAATAACGCCTGGCAATGCATTTACTGCGCACTACCCGAAATATATCCGTGCCTACAGGTACGATGCACATGCCTTGACGGACGTGTCGAGTGATCACACCCATATACTGGAATTCGACTCCTGTAAGACCTCTGCGGCTTGAGTCGAATTACACCAGAACTTTTCCGAATTCGAGTTCGGGGACTCGAGTTTGAGTAGATTGTGTTGTTTTACTCTAAGTTAGTTAACTGATACCGATACATCGGTTAAATCAGGCACGCACATCAACAATCCCTATGACACAAATGGAGCAGTCGAAAGAATACTCTGTCATGCACTCGAAAGGCTTCATAAAGTCCCCAGTCGAATCTGCGATTCCACTGGACACTCGGGGGCTACTGACATGGGTGTACCCTACAGGTACTCAAGTTTGGTATAAATGACCCGGATACAGCGGAAGCCCATGACGTTGCCAAGGCCCATAAGGGGAACTCGAGTGACCTACAGACTCTCGATTGCTTGGGGAACAAGAAGAAACTAAAGATAGAAAGTTTAAAGGGAAAACCCTAACCTGTAACCGACTCGACCTGCTACCTGAGACCCAACCTATCTATATAAAGGCTCGGAGGGGGCGGCGAGGAGGACACATGCAACCCTAGTTTCCACAACCCTCGCCAGATTGCATTTGCACACCATTGTAATCCTCGATTCCTTTGTTAATTCCACGAGCAGACAAGCAGGAGTAGGGACCTCTACGAGGCCTGAACCTGGGTAAATCTTCGAGTCCCCTGTGTGCTTGTTTGCTAGCCGATTGATGCTTCCAGCGCTCCCTCCTTCTCCAAAACCCAAGTCCATAACAATGGGCATTGATGAGTTAAACCCTCGTCACCAGGGCTCCAGCTAAGGTCAGTGATGGGGCGAATGGGGTTGTCAACGACAGTGGTTCGATTGGCGGTCACGACGGCTCCTGGGGTGGCTCCAGATGGATTCCTTCCTCGACTGCAGCAGCGGACTCTTGTCAAATTCCGGTGTCGTTGTGCTAACCTTTCTCCGAGGAAGGGTTGGTGAGGTTCCTGGGTGAGTGGGGAGTGGTATGGTGTGGAGAATGAGGTCTAGGGTGGCCTCTATTTATACCCTAGAGTTGGAGGCAGGGCGGCATGGTCTAGATTCTCCGGCGATGTTGTTGCAGGTTGCGTTCAGCATGGCGAAGGACATGGGTCGGTGCGGCGGACTGCGGTGATCGTCACGCGAGTGACGACACGGTGATACATTGCAAATGTATCTATAATTTTTGATATTCCATGCTTGGTTTTACCCACTTTATTGTGTTTTGCCCACACTTTGGAGTACTTTTCATATGATTTCTTGTACTAACCTATTAACAAGAGCCACAGTGCCAGCTGCCTGTTTTCTGTTGTTTTTGTTTCCAGGAAAGTTAGAAAATGAATTTTCTCGGAATTGGACGGGACAAAAGCCAAAGTGCCTATTTTTCTGGAAGTCATCAGATCCCAGAATACGAGACGGAGAAGGGCTGGGGGCCGGCCACACCACCTGGCCATGCGGCCAGGACTGGCCCGTGCTAGGGGGTGGTCTGGCCGACCCCAGCACCCCCTCGGCCTCTCCTTCCGCCTATAAGATGCCCTCGGGACGAAAACCCTAAGTACCCGATCAAAAATCTATGAAAGAGTCTATAGCCGCCGTCATCTCCGTCCCTAGATCGGGAGGGATCTGAAGCTCTTCCTGGCACCTTGCCGAAGAGGGGAATTTACCCTGGAGGCCTTCTTCATCACCATGCAAGCCTCCGGTGTGATGCGTGAATAGTTCATCCTTAGACTATGGATCCATGTAGTAGCTAGATGGCTGGTTCTCCTCCTTTGTGCTTTCATTTTTAGATCTTGTGAGCTCCGTTCATGATCAAGATCATCTATTTGTAATTCTGCATGTTGTGTTTGCGGGGATCCGATGGATATTGAGATGCTATTTTAGATTGATTACTGATTCTATCATGTCTTTGTTATTTGTGATCTTGCATGCTTTCCGTTGTTAGTAGCTATCTTGGCCAAGTAGATGCTAGCAACTCCAAGAGTTAGTATTTATGCTCGATAGTGGGTTCATGCCTCTAGTAATCTGGGGAAGTGACAGAAATCTCTAAGGTACTAAATGTGTTGTTGCTACTAGGGAAAAAACAATAATCCTTTGTTCATAGAACAATCGTATTGTTTACTTTACACGCAATTCGTAAAGAAATAATCTATTGCTTGCAACTTAATACTGGAGGGGGTTCGGATGATAACCTGAAGGTGGATTATTAGTCATAAATGCAATTGGATGGTGGTCTATGTATAATGTTGTAATGCCCAATCAAGTTCCAAAGGAGTCAAGATGATTAGTATATGCATGTATTGCTTTCTCGATGTTTTTCAATGCCCCGCTGTAATTTGTTCACCCAACATGTTATCTATCTAAGGAGAGCCACCTCTAGTGAACTATGGATCCTGGTCCTTTCTTTTACATACAACCTACAAACTGTTTACTACTTTGTGTTTCCTTTCTGCAAACTATTACTTCCTTCCATTCGATACGTTTAATCCTTTGTTTTCAGCAAAACACGGTGAGATTGACAACCTCATCGCAAATTGGGGATAGAGTTTGGTGGTTGTGTTGTGCAGGGGTCCACGTTGCTACTAGCACCGGTAGTGTCCCCTGCCAAGGCTCAGCTAGCAACACCTTTGGGGTGTTTCCTTGCTCCTACTGGTTCGATTAAACCTTGGTTTCATAATTGAGGGAAACTTGCTGCTGTGCTCATCATACCTTCCTCTTGGGGTTCCCCAACGAGCTTGTTAATACACGAGCCATCTAGTACTTTTCTGGCACCGTTGCCGGTGACTGAAGAACAAGAAGAAGCTCCCATGTCAACCACGCGCCAGCAGTACTTTTCTGGCGCCGTTGCTGGGGAGTCAAGGACATCTTCACAAGGGGAGTCCCTCATAACCAATCTCTTTACTTTGTTATTTTTGTTTTTCTTAGTTTCTTTTTGCTTTGTTTGCTTGTTTCTTTATCAAAAACACACAAAAACTTAGTTTTACAAGTTTGCTTTCTTATTAAAAAACCAAAAAATGACTACTCTTGAAAACACTAAGTTGTGTGACTTCACTAGCACCAACAACAATGATTTTATGAGCACACCTATTGCTCCACCTGTGCCTGAAGATACTTTCTTTGAGATAAAACCTGCTTTACTCAATCTTGTTATGAGAGAACAATTTTCTGGTATTGGAAATGAAGATGTTGCTGCCCATCTAAATAACTTTGTTGAACTTTGTGAGATGCAAAATCATAGGGATATAGATGGTGATATTATTAAGCTGAAATTGTTTCCTTTATCTTTGAGTGGAAAAGCTAAAGAATGGTTGAATTCCTTAACTAGGAATAGTATTGATTCTTGGACTAAGTGCAAAGATGCTTTCATTGGAAAATACTATCCACCTACTAAGATTTATATCAATGAGAAGTCAAATAATGAAGTTTAAACAATCTGATAATGAACATGTTGCTCAAGCTTGGGAAAGAATAAAATCTTTGGTAAAGAATTGTCCCACTCATGGACTGACTGCTTGGATGATCATCCAAACTTTTTATGCAGGATTGAACTATTCTTCAAGGTACCTATTGGATTCTGCTGCTGGAGGTACCTTTATGACCATCACTTTGGGTGCTGGAATAAAACTTCTGGACAATATGATGGTTAATTATTCTGAATGGCATACTGAGAGAGCTCCACAAGGTAGGAAGGTAAATTCTATTGAGGAAACCTCCTCCTTGAGTGATAAAATTGATATTATTATGTCTATGCTTGTGAATGGGAAAGCCCATGTTGATCCAAATAATGTTCCTTTAGCCTCTTTGGTTGCTCAAGAAGAGCAAGTTAATGTGAACTTCATAAGAAATAATAATTTTGGCAATAATGCTTATAGGAACAATTTTGGTAACAACAATTATAAGCCATATCCTCCCAACAATGGTAATGCTTATGGAAATTCTTACAACAATAATAGGAGTGCACCCTCTGAACTTGAAGTTAAGCTTAAAGACTTTATTAGTAAGCAAACTGCTTTCAATAAAACTATTAAGGAAAAACTCTCTAATGCTAAAAGAAATCTAGCATCTTTGGCTGAAGCTCAATCTTCTTTGAATAAAATGGCTCCTAAGCCTAAAACTAATGATAATCCCTTTGCAGCTACTAATGCTACACAAGTAAGAATTGATGAAAATGTTAGACTATTAGCTGAATTACATGCTAAGTGGGAAAGAGAAGATGAAATTGCTAGAAACATTAGTGTTTCTACTATTACCACCACTAGTGTTGAGGCTAGTAATAGTTCTACTACTTTAGATGATAAATTTGATTTTGATCTTGATGGTTGCAATTCTCTGAAGTTATTAAGTTCCTACAAAAGCTTGCTAAAAGTCCTAATGCTAGTGCTATGAACATGGCCTTTACAAAACACATTACTGATGCTCTCATAAAGATTAAAGAAGAAAAGATGAAACATAAAGCTTCTATAACTATAAAACAAGAAGATGGTTGGGAACCCATAATTAATATGAAAGTGAATGACTTTGATTTCAAAGCTTTATGTGATCTTGATAGTAGTGTTTCTATTATGCCTAGAAGTATTTATGATATGCTTGATTTGCCTCCACTTGAAGAATGTTATTTGAATGTCCCACTTGATGATAATGGTAAGAAGAAACTCATGGGGAGTCTTAATGATGTTCTTATTATGGTTAACAATGCCTATGTACCCATTGATTTCTATGTTTTGGATGTTGAATGCAATGCTTCTTGTCCTATTACTTTGGGAAGACCTTTTCTTAGAACTGTTGGTGCCATTATTGATATGAAAGAAGGCACCATTAAATATCAACTCCCACTCAAGAAAGGTATAGAACACTTTGCTAAGAAGGGAGAGAAGATTTCTTCTGCTTCTCCTATGAAAACAAAATTTGGTCTTAATGCTTCTTCATTTGAGAACACTTGATCCTTTCTTGCTTCTTATGCCTAACTTAAAGGCGTTAAAAAAAGTACTTACTGGGAGATAACACAAAAGTTTTAGATGAGTCTTGGAAGTTATTACCTCAGTAATAACCTCGCCTTATCCTTTTTATTTGCTTTTTGTGCCAAGAGTAACCTCTAATGAGAGAGAAGTAATGATTGGGAAAGTTGCTGTCCGAAACAGATTTCTGTGCTTCACCGTGAAAATTCGTGTAAAATCTCTGAATGTCTTTTTGAGGCGTGAATTTTTGTGCTTATGCCCCAGGTTGTTATATAACGTTCTTTAGTTCAACACTTTTTTATTTGAGCAACATAAGGTCTTAGAAAAAAATCGTATTTACCTGCTGGTCTGTTTTGACAGATTTCTGCCATTTTCTGCATTTGCTTCTTGTTCGTTCCTTTTTGAGTTCTTTGGGGAATTGAGATTTTTGAGGGAAGTGCTACAGTAGATATTGTTCTAATGGAAGTTTATTTGGTGTTAGAACTGAACCTTAAGTCTTATTTATCTCGAGTGCACTAATGTTGCTAATAAAGATTGTGTGAAGTTTTGTATGAAGGAAATATTTCAGGTGTATGGAAGGAATGAGTAATGAGATGAAGGATGGACTAAATCTCAAGCTTGAGGATGCCACTCGTGTCACCCCAAGAAATATCCAAGAAGTACAAGCATCAAAGCTTGGGGATGCCCAAGGCATCCCCCTCTTCATCAATAAAAATCACAGGTTTCTTGCAAATGCTTCGTTTTTATTGTTTCATGCACAGTTGTGTTGTTCTTGGAGCGTCTTCTTTTTCGTTTTCATTTTGGTTTTTTGTTTGCTTGGTTTGCTTAGTTTCCTGAATAAATTGGTTGGACCCCCTCTTTCATACATTTGTTTTCAAATAGTTTGGTTTGGTTTGGAAAAGAGTAGGAAATTTCATGTTTATATGGTAAAAAGAGCTCGTTTTTGCCTGTGGCCTATGCTTTGTCATGCCATGCTTGATATTGTTTTGGCTTTATGCTTAGTATTCTTTTCTTTAGCATGAATTGTCATAAACAATTGAGATTGCTTAATGTGCCTTGGATGAATCATGTGTTGTTTTAGCATATTAAAGCATAGTATAGTGGTATTCTCCTTTGATGCTTTATTTGGGTTGCCTTGGCGCATTCTCACACCATGTTATGACTATCTCAAGTCACCATAGCCATTATGATCCTTTATTTTTCAACTTGTAGTATCACTTTATGCTTTGATCAATGATGTTTTGTCGCTCTGCATGATTATGGCCATTATTGCTCTCTTAGTTTGTTGCTCCCAGTCTTTTGCTAGCCTCCACAACCAAGTATGAGTTCCACTCATGCATCCAACTCCCTAAACCAAGTTATTCCAAAGAGTCTACCATACCTACCTACTAGCTTATGCTATTCCTAGTATATTCATGTTTTTGTTTATCTTCCAAATTAAACTTGTTATGAGAAAACTAGTGACTAAGATCTCACGAACTTGATGGCACACTTTACTTTTCTTGCCCTTAATAAACTTGAACCATTGGGTCCTTCTTTGTTGTGTATATGCTTGTGCTTTATAAGTTGAAATTAGCAGAACCATGTATCATGGGGAATGCTTTCAACATTGCACTTGTACTTTGTACCCCATTGATATCATGTTCTTTTGCTTACGGATCCCGGCGGTGTGAAATAAAAGTGGAACTTGTAAGATCATGGAGTTTGTATGTGTGTTAGAGAAACGCCTGGGCCCGTAGCCTAAGCCATGCCTAATCACGGTGGAAACTTGCAGCATCACCATAATGAGCAATCTATGAAGCATCCTCAATAAAAACCTATGCAAATAGCAAATAAAAATATCGCTGAGATGGTCATTGTCTGCTTTCCTTGTCATTCTGATTATGGTATAGCTCCTGTATCATGTGCAAGGGGTACCCCGTTGGCGGTTCTTTATGATACACATGTACTTACAATGACAAGAGCTTACCTGTGACTAAACTTGAGTAGCATGAGGTTCGGTCTTCGTAAGTAAGGGGCATGAGATTTCAGTTTATAACTTGTCAAGCATATCCTCTTAGTTGTGTCACTTTAACCTTAATCACCTTCAAGATGCTTATGATAGGGGAAATGAGAGCTGAAAGCTATAAGTACCATAATTTTTGGAAGCTCTTTATGAGACTTGAATCCCTACTTCCTTTTATGAAGGCCTTTCTTTTACTTTTATGTTGAGTCTCCACCTTCTACCTTTATGCACCTACTTTGAGAGCATAGTGGCCATTCTTAGTTCTATGTGCATTGTCCCAAGACTTGTTGATTGATGCATACCTTGATATTGCTTGTTTTAAACTATTTGTATCTAGTCACTCTTATGAACTTTGAAGGTGTCCTATGCATTTATATTTGCTACTCTATGAGGGACAAGCTGAATACGATTATGCTATGTTTTCTTTATGTGAAACAAACAAACGTCTTGCAAAGCATTGTTATTCATGAATCTTTTGTTTGTGCCTTTTCATGTTGCATCATAGTTTCTCTGTCTTATTGCTAGAAGTTTTTCTTTCAAGTTTTGATTGAAGTACTATGATCCCAGCTTTGAATGTTTTACAAATACTTTGATCAAGTCTTTGATGGTGCATGTCACCACAAAAATTATTCTTTCTTTTTATCACTTACCTACTCGAGGACGAGAAGGAGTTAAGCTTGGGGATGTTGATACATTGCAAATGTATCTATAATTTTTGATGTTCCATGCTTGGTTTTACCCACTTTCTTGTGTTTTGCCCACACTTTGGAGTAATTTTCATATGATTTCTTGGACTAACCTATTAACAAGAGCCACAGTGCCAGCAGACTGCTTTCTGCTGTTTTTGGTTCCAGGAAAGTCAGAAAATGAATATTCTCGGAATTGGACGGGACAAAAGCCAAAGTGGCTATTTTTCCGGAAATCATCAGATGCCAAAATATGAGACGGAGAAGGGCTGGGGGCCGGCCACACCACCTGGCCGTGCGGCCAGGCCTGGCCCGCGCCAGGGGGTGGTCTGGCCGACCCCAACACCCCCTCGGCCCCTCATTCCGCCTATAAGATGCCCTCTGGACGAAAACCCTAAGTACCCGATCAAAAATCCACGAAAGAGTCTGTAGTCGCCGTCATCTCAATCCCTAGATTGGGAGGGATCTGAAGCTCTTCCCGGCACCCTGCCGGAGAGGGGAATTCACCCTGGAGGCCTTCTTCATCACCATGCAAGCCTCCGGTGTGATGCGTGAGTAGTTCATCCTTGGACTATGGATCCATGTAGTAGCTAGATGGCTGGTTCTCCTCCTTTGTGCTTTCATGTTTAGATCTTGTGAGCTCCGTTCATGATCAAGATCATCTATTTGTAATTCTGCATGTTGTGTTTGCGAGGATCCGATGGATATTAAGATGCTATTTCAGATTGATTATTGATTCTATCATGTCTTTGTTATTTGTGATCTTGCATGCTTTCCATTGTTAGTAGCTATCTTGGCCAACTAGATGCTAGCAACTCCAAGAGTTAGTATTTATGCTCAATAGTGGGTTCATGCCTCTCTGGTAATCTGGGGAAGTGATAGAAATCTCTAAGGTACTAGATGTGTTGTTGCTACTAGGGAGAAAACAACAATCCTTTGTTCATAGAACAATCGTATTGTTTACTTTACACGCAATTAGTAAAGCAATAATCTGTTGCTTGCAACTTAATACTAGAGGGGGTTCGGATGATAACCTAAAGGTGGATTATTAGTCATAGATGCAGTTGGATGGCGGTCTATGTATAATGTTGTAATGCCCTATCAAGTTCCAAAGGAGTCAAGATGATTAGTATATGCATGCATTGCTTTCTCGATGTTTGTCAATTGCCCCGCTGTAATTTGTTCACCCAGCATGTTATCTATCTAAGGAGAGCCACCTCTAGTGAACTATGGATCCTGGTCCTTTCTTTTACATACAATCTACAAACTATTTACTGCTTTGTGTTTACTTTCTGCAAACTATTACTTCCTTCCATTCGATATGTTTAATCCTTTGTTTTCAGCAAAATACAGTGAGATTGACAACCTCATCGCAAGTTGGGGACAGAGTTCTGTGGTTGTGTTGTGCAGGTCTCCACGTTGCTACTAGCACCAGTAGTGCGCCCTGCCAAGGCTTAGCTAGCAACACCTTTGGGGTGTTTCCTTGCTCCTACTGGTTTGATTAAACCTTGGTTTCATAACTGAGGGAAACTTGCTGCTGTGCTCATCATACCATCCTCTTGGGGTTCCCCAACGAGCTTGTTAATACACGAGCCATCACACGGCAATGGGTGGTCTCTGTTGGTCGAGCGAGTTCGGCGCTCTGGTCGGGTACGCAGGCGTTCATCACTAAGTACGGTGGTCACGAGGCACGCGGCGGTGAACGATCTGGGAGGTCACGGGTGCCACAGCAACTCCGGCTATGAGCGGAGAGAGCGAGGCGCGGTGTGTGCGTGCGAGGCAGCTGCGGCGCTCCGTCGTGCTCTCGGCATGGCAGAGGCTTAAATGGGCGTGGCGATTCCAGCGTCTCCACTTATCATCATTGGTCAAAGGGTGGACATGGGGTGGCGGTGAGGTGACGGCTATCCTCTACGTGTCGTGGGAGAGGGCGGCGTAGCGTGCAGCGACTGGTTCGTGGTCGACCGGCATGGCGGGCTCGGTATGGGCATGCCACTGGTGCAATGGTGGAGATGAGCCTCTCAACTGCACGGCCAAGTACCAGGAATGATCATGGGCAATATATGGAGTTGATTGCAGTACAACTGGTGAGCAATTGATAAATCAAAACAGTGTATAGTGGTTGGGGTTGTACTGTGTCTGCCAGGTGCTCGACCAAATGGCCGCATTAATTCATCTTTGGAATTTTTGAATGATTTTTGGTGAGTGATCTGAGTACTTGCTTAGTAGTCTATGGTTCCTGGGAATTGTCAAATGGAATTGTTTTGAGTGGTTTTTGAAAAGTGATGACCTAGGCTTATGAACTTGATTCAATTTTGAATTGCCTCTCAAATGGGTTTGAAAATAGTTTCTATCCTTTTGTAAAGTTTGCTTGGATTCACTTTTACTTGGTCTAGCAAGGGGTGAAAAGAATTGGAATTTTTTCTGTTAGAAATCTTTCACTAGGAACACCCAAAGTGGTCTAGTGGTTAATAATGGCAAAAGTGACCATTTGATCATATGTCTTATATTTGATTTTCTTTTCATTTGATTTTGTTTGGAAGTGATCTAGATGATGTTGTAATCCATTTTAAACTAATCCTTATCATTGGTAACAAGCAAACATGGCAAATGCAAGCATTCATACACTAATACAAATCACACATACACTCATATCAAGTTTAATAATAAAAGTTTTTGTTAACCCTAAACTTGGGTAAATTAAATCTTGATAAGCTTGTTTAATATTTTTGAGGTGTTACAAACCTTCCCTCCTTAAACAGAATCTCGTCCCAAGATTCAGGAAAAAACTAGGAACTAAAGAGATTGGGAAACTTAGTCCTAATGTAATCTTCTCATTCCTAGGTGGCTTCCTCTTCGGTATGGTTACTCCACTGGATCTTGAGAAACTTGATACTTCTAGTCCTGGTGGTTATGAAGGCTTCTTCTAAGATACGAATAGGCACTTTACGATAAGTTAGATCCTTATTGATATCTATGGCTCGGTGATCAATGTTCTTGAAAACTTCGGTCTTCTCCGGAACTTCTAGGAACTTGCGAAGTAACAAGATATGGAACACATTATGCACGGCTGATATCTTCTCAGGCAGTTCCAGTTGATAGGATACTTCTCCTCTGCGATTCAAAATCTTAAAGGGTCCAATATATCTGGGGGTTAACTTCCCTTTCAGTTGGAAACGTTGCATTCCTTTCAAGGGTGACACTTTGAGATACACAAAATCTCCGATATTAAAGGTCAGGTCTCGACGTCTTTTGTCAGCATAACTCTTCTATCTAGATTGAGCGTTGTTGAGGTGTTCACGGACTTTGTGAACCTTGTCTTCAGCTTCTCGTAGAATGTCGGGTCCGAAGATCTGACTTTCTCGTACTTGAGACCAATTCAATGGGGTACATCACTTCCTTCCATACAGAAATTCAATGGGGTCCATTTGCAAACTGGGTTGATAACTATTGGTGTATGAGAATTCCACGAAAGGAAGACAATCTTCCCATTTAGATCCATATTCTAGCACGCAAGCTCTCAACATATATTCTAAGATCTGGTTGACTCTTTCAGTCTGTCCGTCGGTTTGCGGGTGATAAGCTATGTTGAAATTTAGTTTGGTTCCTAATCCTTCTTGGACTTTCTGCCAAAATCTTGAGGTAAACTGGGTTCCTCGATCCGACACTATGGTCTTGGAGGTTCCATGCAAACTGACAATTCTAGCGATATACAACTCCGCTAGTTTCGAGCTTTTGTAGGTAGTCTTGACGGGTAGGAAATGGGTGACCTTCGATAGTCGATCTACTACGACCCAAAGAGAGTCATTCCCCCTACTAGATGTAGGCAAACCGGTGATGAAATCCATTCCGACAGAATCCCATTTCCATTCTGGAATTTGTAATGGTTGCAAAAGTCCTGCGGGTTGCTGATGTTCCGCTTTGACTCTTTGATAGATATCACACTTGGCTATGTAGCTTCTGACTTATCTCTTCATTTTGTGCCACCAAAATTGCTCCTTCAAATCCTGATACATTTTGGTTCCTCCCGGGTGGATAGAATAAAGAGTATCATGGGCTTCCTGCATAATGACTTGCTTCAATTCTGAATCTGCTGCAACACAGATACGTCCTTTATACCACAATACTCCTTCTTCGTCTTCGGTGAATCCAGGTACTTTTCCTGTTTTGATACGACGCTTGATTCAATCAATACTTGCGTTTCCTTTCTGGGCTTCCTTGATCTGACTAATCGAAGTGGGTTGAAGTTCTATGCTAGCTAGAAATCCTTCGCTAACTAGATCCACTCTAAATCTCTCCATCTCCTCATGCAGACTTGGCTGGGCTTCCTTTATCATGGTGTTTAATCTACAAGGCAATCTGCTAAGAGCATCCGCTACCACATTGGCTTTGACGGGGTGATAGTGAGTGTCAAGGTCATAATCCTTTATTAACTCTATCCATCTCCTTTGCCTCATATTCAGCTCCTTCTGGGTAAAAATATACTTCAGACTCTTGTGATCCGAATAAATCTCACAGCAGTTACCCATAAGGTAATGACGTCATGTTTTCAAAGCTAACACTACGGCTTCTAGTTCGAGGTCATGGGTAGGGTAGTTCTGCTCATGCTGCTTCAGTTGTCTGGATAGATAGGATATAAATTTGCCTTCTTGCATCAACACACATCCGAGACCAATCTTGGATGCGACACAATATACGTCAAAAGGCTTCTTAATATCCGGCATGATCAAAATTGGGGCTGAAATCAATCTCTTCTTAAGATCTTGAAAACTTGCTTCACATATGTCAGTCCATTCAAACTTCTTATCTTTCTTCAACAATTGGGTCATCGGTCTTGCGATGCTCAAAAATCCTTCTACAAATTTGTGGTAGTATCTGGCTAATCGAAGAAATGCGCGGACTTCTGTCTGGGTGATTGGGGCTTTCCATTCTTCGACATCTTTAATCTTGGCGGGATCAACAGTGACTCCTCCTGCCGATAGGATATGGCCTAGGAATCCTACTTCTTTTAACCAGAATTCACATTTACTAAAATTGGCGTACAACTAATGCTCCCTAAGGGTTTCAAGGATGGTTCTCAGATGTTGCTCATGGTCCTCTTCTGACTTGGAGTAGATCAGAATGTCATCGATAAAAACAATGACAAACTTATCCAGGAAGTTCATAAAAATCTTTTTCATGATGTTCATGAAATAAGCGGGGGCATTGGTTAATCCAAAAGACATGACATTTTACTCATACAATCCATATCTGGTGGTGAAGGCAGTCTTTGGAATATTCATTGCGCGGATTTTCAATTGATGATAACCAGTTCTAAGGTCAATCTTAGAAAACACTCTAGCACCAGTCAGTTGATCAAAAAAATCTTCTATCTTTGGCAAAGGGTACTTATTATTGATGGCGACGCCATTCAGCTTCCGATAATCTGTACAAAGACAGTTAGCACCATCCTTCTTATCAACAAACAAAACTGGTGATCTCCATGGTGATGCACTTGGTGTTGGAGATATGCCCAAGAGGCAATAATAAAATGGTTATTATTATATCTTTATGTTTATGATAAATGTTTACATCCCATGCTATAATTGTATTAACCGGAAACATTGATACATGTGTGTTTTGTAAACATATAAGAGTCCCTAGTAAGCCTCTTGTTGAACTAGCTTGTTGATTAATTGATGATCATGGTTTCCTGATCATGGACATTAGGATGTGATTAATAACGAGGTTATATCATTAGGAGAATGATGTGATGGACACACACCCATAGTAAGCGTAGCATAAGATCAAGTCATTAAGTTCGTATTGCTATAAGCTTTCAAATACATAGTAACCTAATCCTTTGACCATGAGGTTATGTTAATCACCATCACTGGATGGATACTTTGATGACATCAAACGCCGCTTCGTAACTGGGTGGTCATAAAGGTGTCATTGGATATTCTGAAAGTATGTGTTGAAGCGCATGAACCGAGATTGGGATTTGTCCATCCATATGACGGATAGATATGCTCTGGGCCCTCTCGGTGGAATGTCATCTAGTTAGCTTGCAAGCATGTGACTGGGTCATAAGGGATGACATATCACGGAACGAGTAAAGAGTACTTATCAGTAACGAGGTAGAACTAGGTATAGAGATACCGACGATCAAACCTCGGATAAGTAAAGTATCGTGTGACAAAGGGAATTGGTTTCGTATGTAAATGGTTCAATCGATCACGAAGTCATCGTTGAGTATGTGGGAGCCATTATGGATCTCCAGGTCCCGCTGATGGTTATTGATAGGAGATGTGTCTCTGTCATGTCTGCATATTCACGAACCGTAGGGTGACACACTTAAGGTTCGAAGTTGTTTTAAGTAGATATGGAATGT
This sequence comes from Avena eriantha, assembly GCA_910589775.1. Lineage (NCBI taxonomy): Eukaryota > Viridiplantae > Streptophyta > Magnoliopsida > Poales > Poaceae > Avena > Avena eriantha. Next base: position 364,487,524 of record OU342745.1, on the reverse strand, counting down.
GCGTTGGAGATCGAATGTTGTTCGGAGTCTCGGAATGGATTCGGGACATCACGAGGAGATCCGGAATTGTCCGGAGAATAAGATTCATATATTGGGGATCATTTTCTAAGTTAGGAAATGTTCCGGAGTGTTTGTATGGAGATTCTAGAAGGTTTCGGAATGTTCTGGAAGGTTCTAGAGGATTTCTTGGAGTTTGCTTGAAAACCAAGAAAGGATCAAAGGAGTCCTGGTGGGGCAAGACACGGATTCGTGGGGGAGGAGGACTCCTCTCCCCTTCCCACCGCCGGCCATAGGAGGGGAGTCCTACAAGGACTCCCCCTCGCCAGGCGCGCCCTCCCCCCCCTTAAATAGAAGGGCAGGGGCGCCCCCTCCTAGCTCTCTAACACAACTCCCAATCTCTGCCGCCTCTCTCCTCCACCTTTCTTCTGCACAGGCATAGGCAAAACCCTGCAGAATTCTCTACTCCACCACCACCACCACGCCGTCGTGCTGCTGGGATTCCGTGGAGAAGATCTACTACCTCCGCTGCTCGCTGGAACGGGGAGAGGAAGGTCTGCTTCGACTCCGCACGTGTGACCGACTGCGGAAGCGTTGCCGAAACGCCGCCAGAAGGATCGTCCACTTGACCGACTGCGGAAGCGCTGCCGGAACCCGACGCCGGAAGGATCGTCCACACGATCTTGAGATCGGCAAGTGATCGACTACATCAACCACGAGATCTAATCTCGTTAACGCTTTCGGATCTACGAGGGTTAGTTCCTATCTATCTCGTTGCTCATGTCTAATAGATTAGATCTTGGCTTTTATATAGATTAGATCTAGGTTTTGTTCGTTCTTGCGGTAGAATTTTTTTGTTTTCCATGCTACGAACCCATCAGTGGTATCAGAGCCGTATCTATGCGTAGATCTGTTGCACGAGTAGAACACAATGTTTTTGTGGGCGTTGATGCTTTTGTTGTCGGTGTCTTAGCGTGTACTTTGCATCTTGCGGCATGGTGGGATGAAGCGGCTCGGGCTAACATTACATGTCATCGCACATGAGACTTGCTCCACGCTTGACGTGCAACTTGCTTTGCACAAGTGGCTTTGCGGGTGTCTGTCTCTCCCACCATAGTTAAGATTCAATTTACAATGAGCATCTGACAACACTTGTATCAACGTTGTGGTCCTTGTTCGTAGGTAAGATCGGTCTTATGCGAAAGCCCCAAACCACGTAAAACATGGAAAGAAAATTAGAGGCGTCTAACTTGTTTTTGCAGGGGTTTTGTGATGTGATATGGCCATTATGTGATTGTGATTATATTTGATGTATGCAATGATCCTTATTGTAATATGGCAACCGACAGGAGCCTAATGGTTGTCTTTAAATTTTGTTTAAGACCTGCGTGTCTATTCATCATGTAATAGCTTTATTCCAAGTAGTTGTAATAGTTGCTGTTGGTGATGGACAAGCGGCGCCACGGACCTTGACGCCACGCTGGTGATGATGGAGTTCATGTCCATGCTTTGAAGATGGAGACCAAAGGCACAAGAAGAAAGGCCATATCATATCACATATTATGAATTGTCTGTGATGTTAATCCTTTATGCATCTTGTATTGCTTAGATCGCGACGGTAGCATTATAAGATGATTCCTCTCACTAAATATCAAGTAATAAAGTGTTCATCCTTAGTTGGCACCGTTGCTAAGACTCGTCGTTTCGAAGCATCTCGTGATGATCGGGTGTGATAGACTCTACGTGTGCATACAACGGGTGCAAGCCAGATTTGCACATGGGGAAACTAAGGTTAACCTTGACGAGCCTAGCATGTACAGACATGGTCTTGGAACACGGAATACCGAAAGGTAAAGCATGAGTCATATGGATGATATGATGAACATGTTGATTGTTCACCTTTAAAGCTACATCATCTCACGTGATGATCGGACTTGGTGTAGTGGATTTGGTTCGTGTAATCACAAAAACAACTCGAGGGATGTTGTTTTGAGTGGGAGTTCATTTGTAATTTGGATTATTCGAACTCAATTTATCATAAACACAATCAAAGTGAATTTGCATAGTTTGTTGTAGTCATTGGCATCCGTTCACCACCTTACGTTTAGTTTAATTGAGATAGTGGAACTATAGAAATTCTGGATATTTGCTTTACGAACTGGTATCGTATTGTTTTGAGTGTCAATTTAAAGTTTAAAAGTCCTATTGCAAACTTTCAGCAAACTCCGTTTACTCTGTGAAGTTTAATAAATAGTATTAAATCAAGAGTAACAATTCCAGTGTTAGTATCTAATGTATCATGTTTGCCTCCATGATTCTTGATACTCAAAAGATTGTTTTTAATATCAAGTTTATCACAGAGCTGAAAGCAATGTTTCAGAAACCATCATATGTGAAAGGTATTGCGATATCTAAAACAATGTGTTGGTTACAACATGATAGAGTATACGTCCTCATATTTGATGAGAATTTGTGAAGGTTGGAGACGCTAGTCGTCCTAATCCTCCAAAAGGTTTTGAAAAAGAAACATTATACTCGCAATTCACCTTTATAAGCTATAGCAGCTTGATCATGAAAGTTGTCATGATAAGGATGAATAGAAGATGTAAGTAAAATGTTTACTACACTAATAGATTACTAAAGAATGGATTTTTGAAAGAATGCCAAACATTTGATGATGGTGATCCACTTCAAAGTGCAAGTCCAAAGGTATTAGTATTTGACTATATACGCTTTGTACTATGTGTCATGTGACTGACACCACTATTGATGTTGATAGATTCTTTTAAAAGAAAAAAAGAAATTGTTGAAAGAGAATCTATAAAATATTTGGCAGAAATTATAAGGTTGGAGATGTCCAACTTGGGTATGTAGAAGATATACATGTTATGGTTGTATTTCTTGCTTGTTAAACAATGTGGCTCTTAGGTATTGGATACCGAATCGGTTGGTATGAAGTGTCATACAGGACAACGCAATTCATGAACTACAATGGCCTAAGTAACTAGCAAGAGAATGAGTGATGATGTTCATCGAAAACAAATAAAGTGTTATTGTGTTTTTCGTTGTCATCAAACCTAGCCTTCAAGATTTGTTTTAATAATTGTTATTTTGTTCCGGTATTACGAGAACAATGGTTGTTCAAATAATAACCGTATTCCATAAAGGATGGATGAACTTTTACAAATCTAGTGGGAGAAATCACATCCATAAACACTATTGCTAAAATGTCGCAAGACAAATGATTGAAAGATCACTTATGAAGTGACATCGCTGTTTAAATTATATTTGAAAGAAAACATGAAGAAACTCCATGTTGATGGAATTTTGGAGTCTTTGATTTTGATCAATTGACGCATGTGAGACTTTCCTCGAGATAATTGAAACTCCGTCCATAGGCCAGATAGGAACGGATGACTAGCTTATTGGAAATTGTGCATAGTCCATTATGTGTAGCCATATGCGATGGATCTTTTTGCTTCATATGCTTTCTCCGAAAATTTGAGTGAATATATCTGTATATTTACTTAATAAGGAGGAAGTATGAAACATTTGAAAGTTGTTCAAAGACTTTCAAGATGAAGTTAAAAATCATTGTAACAAGAAAATAAAGAGTTTATGATTCGATCATAAAGGAAGATATTTGAGTTACATGTTTAGCCAAAACACCTAAGATTTGAGGAATCGTTCCATGGATTTGCATTTCCCAAAACACCATAGGAGTATGGAGTGTTCAAGATATGTAATGAAACCTTGTTTGACATGGTAAGATCAAAGGTGTCATTTATGAAACTGCCATTATATATTAAAGATTAAAGCTTTAGAGACTACCGCTTTTACACTGAAAAGATCTCCATCGTGATCCGTTGAAATGACACCATATAAGTCATGGTTTGGGATAAAACCCGAATTGTCTTTTCTTAACTTTTGGTATGTTATGCATAAGTAAAATGTTTACAAACCAAAGTCGGATAAGCACGTCTTTGTAGGTTATCCCAAAGAATTTGTTGGGAATTTCTCCATAACACCGAGGACAAAAGAGTTTGTTACTTGGAACGTCAAGTTTCTTGGGAAGGAATTTTTCGTGAAAAGTTAAGTGGGAGGACAATAGAACTTTGATAAGGTTGTTGAACCTTAGCTATATGTGCTAAGTAGCGCAACACCGGAAAGTGTCCCGGTGACGGCCACAATGCTCATGGCTCTCGTGATTACAAAATATGTGATCTCGGAGATTAGAGTTCCTATAGAACCGTGTGGGTCGGTAAGAATCAAACAGTAAGATTTGATAAAGCAAGTCGTTATTGTTTTGACAATGATGAACCGACTACATGCAAAGAAGCGATGATGGGCCCTGACTCCATAAAATGACTAGAAGTCATGGAATCCGTGATAGCATCCATACACGAGAAATCAAGTTTCTGAACTTTGAAGACCCTCCGGAAAGGCGTAAAGCCTATCGGTCGTGTTTGGATCTATAAAGAAATAGACATGGATGTTTCAAATCTATGAAATAGTCGACATGTCGGAAAGAGTTTACGACCATGTTCAAGGAATTGACTATGATAAGATTTGATCTTTCATAGCGATATTTAGTCTGGACGGATTAATGTAGCAACCACTACATATATTTTGGTATATGGTAGTTGAACAAACAAAACAAGTTCTTCTAATAGAATGGTTACCTAGGACGTGTACATGACACGATCCAAAAGGTTTTGTTAATTCAAAGGATGCTAAAAGAGTATGCAAAACTTCAATGGTTGAAGTAAGCATAGCGGAGTTGGAATCTTCACCATGATGAAACTGTTAAAAGAGTTTAAATTCATCGGAGATGATGAAGATGCTTGCATTTGCAAGAAATTAAGTGGGAGCGCTGAGACATATTTCTAATACATTATGTAGAGGACATATTGTTGATTGGAAATGATGTATCTTGTATTGACACAGGTTAAGAATTTCATTTTGATGAAAGACTTAGGCATAACCCAAGAATTAGGCATCAATGTCTATATGAATAGATTGAGGCGCTAATATGGTTTTGCCAAATGTACATAGATAAGATGTTGAATGAGTTCAATATGGAAACAACAAGAAAGGTTCTTGACGCACGGAAAGGACTGAATCAAAATTTGAGTGTGTTGACACTTGGTGAAATCACAAGAATATTTTGATCAATCATTCTTTGAGATGTACACATCCAGATATGTCCTATGCTCTAAATGTTATGAGCATATACCAGAATGATTCATAAGATTATCATTGGACAATAGTAAAGATATTCTTATGAGCTTTGGAAGAACTAAGAATATATCATGTATAAGTGACAAATCATTAAAGGTAGTTCATTATAAAGTGTTACATTGATACTAGTTTTGTCACAAGATGCAAATTAAGTTTATCTCATAAACTATGGGTGGCACAATGTAATGGAAAGGAAGTTCCATAACGGATTTGGTTGAAATACCAAAGTTAAAACATTGTGACAGATACTACAACAAAAAGGCTAAGTATATAACTGCTATAGTAGCAGCAAAGGAGGGCATTTGTGTTAAGTAGTTTGTTATCAAACTAGGTGTGGTTCAACGTGGGCTAATACTATGAAGATATATTGTGTGACAATAATATCAACATATTTTGAGCCGAAGGAACTAAAGGTCTCACCAAAGGACCAAATTATACAATGCCATCTCATTGGAGAATGAGTAATGCGTAGAGACGCAAGGACATGCAAATACACACGGACCTGGAAGTGTCAGATCCGAAGATTATGTTTACCACTAGCAAATAGTGTCTATACAACACCAGGAAGCCATAGGTGTTGAATGCACAAGTTTTTAACTAGATTATTGACTCTAGTGCAAGTGGGAGACTGTTGGAGATATGCCCAAGAGGCAATAATAAAATGGTTATTATTATATCTTTATGTTTATGATAAATGTTTACATCCCATACTATAATTTTATTAATCGGAAACATTGATGCATGTGTGTTTTGTAAACATATAAGAGTCCCTAGTAAGCCTCTTGTTGAACTAGCTTGTTGATTAATTGATGATCATGGTTTCCTGATCATGGACATTAGGATGTGATTAATAACGAGGTTATATCATTAGGAGAATGATGTGATGGACACACACCCATAGTAAGCGTAGCATAAGATCAAGTCATTAAGTTCGTATTGCTATAACTTTCAAATACATAGTAACCTAATCCTTCGACCATGAGGTTATGTTAATCACCATCACTGGATGGATACTTTGATGACATCAAACGCCGCTTCGTAACTGGGTGGTCATAAAGGTGTCATTGGATATTCTGAAAGTATGTGTTGAAGCGCATGAACCGAGATTGGGATTTGTCCATCCATATGACGGATAGATATGCTCTGGGCCCTCTCGGTGGAATGTCATCTAGTTAGCTTGCAAGCATGTGACTGGGTCACAAGGGATGAAATATCACGGAACGAGTAAAGAGTACTTATCAGTAACGAGGTAGAACTAGGTATAGAGATACCGACGATCAAACCTCGGATAAGTAAAGTATCGTGTGACAAAGGGAATTGGTTTCGTATGTAAATGGTTCAATCGATCACGAAGTCATCGTTGAGTATGTGGGAGCCATTATGGATCTCCAGGTCCCGCTGATGGTTATTGATAGGAGATGTGTCTCTGTCATGTCTGCATATTCACGAACCGTAGGGTGACACACTTAAGGTTCGAAGTTGTTTTAAGTAGGTATGGAATGTGCGTTGGAGACCGAATGTTGTTCGGAGTCTCGGAATGGATCCGGGACATCACGAGGAGATCTGGAATTGTCCGGAGAATAAGATTCATATATTGGGGACCATTTTCTAAGTTAGGAAATGTTCCGGAGTGTTTGTATGGAGATTCTAGAAGGTTTTGGAATGTTCTGGAAGGTTCTAGAGGATTTCTTGGGGTTTGCTTGAAAACCAAGAAAGGATCAAAGGAGTCTTGGTGGGGCAAGACACGGATTCGTGGGGGAGGAGGACTCCTCCCCCCTTCCCACCGCCGGCCATAGGAGGGGAGTCCTACAAGGACTCCCCCTCCCCAGGCGCGCCCTCCCCCCTTAAATAGAAGGGCAGGGGCGCCCCCTCCTAGCTCTCTAACACAACTCCCAATCTCTTCCGCCTCTCTCCTCCACCTTTATTCTGCACAGGCATAGGCGAAGCCCTGCGGAATTCTCTACTCCACCACCACCACGCCGTCGTGCTGTTGGGATTCCGTGGAGAAGATCTACTACCTCCGCTGCTCGCTGGAACGGGGAGAGGAAGGTCTGCTTCGACTCCGCACGTGTGACCGACTGCGGAAGCGCTGCCGAAACGCCGCCAGAAGGATCGTCCACTTGACCGACTGCGGAAGCGCTGCCGGAACCCGACGCCGGAAGGATCGTCCACACGATCTTGAGATCGGCAAGTGATCGACTACATCAACCACGAGATCTAATCTAGTTAACGCTTTCGGATCTACGAGGGTTAGTTCCTATCTATCTCGTTGCTCATGTCTAATAGATTAGATCTTGGCTTTTATATAGATTAGATCTGGGTTTTGTTCGTTCTTGCGGTAGAATTTTTTTGTTTTCCATGCTACGAACCCATCACTTGGTTGTATCAATCCTTTTCCCGGCATATCATCAAGTTGCTTCTTCATCTCTACTACTTCAGATGGGTTCATACTCTAGGGTCTCTGAGCTATGGGTCCGGTTCTAGGAATTAGTTCAAAGATAAACTCGATATCCTGATCTGGGGGTATACTAGGCAATTCATCTGGGAACACATCAGGGTATTAACATACTACTCTGACTTGGTCAATGGTGGTTTTGGCTAAACTCTTGTTGCACTTGAATTGATGGGGCAAAGTCTCAGATACATGTTCTACTGATACTCCGGTGCTACTGGTCATGGTTATGGCTTTCTTGGCACAGTCGATTAGTCCCTGATGTTTTGACATCCAATCCATCCCAAGTACTACTTCCAAACCTTTGGTCCCAAGTACTATTAGATTGTCATAAAAATCTATCCCATGGATTCTGATAGGTACGGACTTGGAAAATTTTCTAGCTTTGGTGGTTGAACCAGGTATTTGAACTATCATGACATGCTTCGGATTTGTTGGTTGAATCTTACTAGTGCATGCAAATTCTTCTGTAACAAACGAGTGCGATGCTCTAGAATCAAACAACACTCTTGCTAATACTGAGTTAACAGAAAACATACCCAGCCCGACATCTGCCGCTTCCTGGGCTTCCTCAGCATTCATGTGGAACATACGGCCATTATGGTTGTGCGGGTTTCCAGGGGCAAATCTTTTTCCAGGCTGGATACGACGTTGCTGCTGGGCAGGTGCATTCACATTGGTTGTTGCGGCAAGCTTCTTGGGGCACTCTTTGGAGTAGTGACCCGTGAATCTGCATTCAAATCAAGTGATCATTGACTTTTCCCTGCGACAGGCACAACATTGCTTCTAGTCCTTGGGGCAGTATTGTTGTTGTTGTTGGACTTTGGTGGTGCACGGTTGAAATTATTGGAGTTGCCGAGGTTGTTGTGGTTTCCTCCGGGCCTTGAGTTTCCTCCGCCACGGTTGGGGTAGTTTGGACGGTTCATTGGGGGGTCTGTTGTTTCTGGGTGCATATCCTGCAGACGGGTTGGGGCAATACTTCGCGGTATTGTGGGGTCCTGGTTGGTGTATCATACGGCACTTGCGGTTCTCACTAGCTTGGTTGATCTTGCCTTCCATCTGGATTACAGAATCTACTAAGGCTTCATGGTCATCAAAGGGGATGTTGACTAGCATCGTCTGCATCTCATCATGCAGACCATTCAAGAATATCTCCTTCTTTGCTTTGTTGTCAATCTCATCAGGTGCATACCTAGCTAGTGACAGAAATTTGTCACGGTACTCAACCACAGTCATCCTTCCTTGCTTCAAATCTCTGAACTCATCCCTCATCCTCTTGATCAAACCCAGGGGCACATGGGTCCTGCTAAACTTGAGTTTGAACTCCTCCCGAGTCATCATCTGACCTCCATTCATTGTACGGCTACTATTCCACCATGATCTAGCGTAGCCGGACAGATAGTGGGTGGCAAACAACACCTTCTCATTAGCATACACTCCTACAACTTCTAGATTGTTTTCCATGGTTTGTAGCCAATCATCTACATCTAAAGGCTCCTCAGACTTGCTAAACATGGGTGGGTTGGTATTCTGGAAGTTCTTGAGTTTGGATCCATGGTGATCTTGGTTTCCATCGTCTTGATTATTGTGGGCCATCTAGGCTATCTGTTGAAGAGTGACTAAGTTGGCTTAGTGTTTAGCTCTACCAGCTTCACGATCAGAAACTAACATTTGCAGGATCTGCAGCATTGGGCACTACCAGGAAAATGGCTATAGGTAATCCACACATCTGTGGCGCACGTGCTAGTGGTGCCCCACGGCTAAAATAGGCGTGGCGCACTGGCCACAGGTGCCCTACGGCTATCTACCAGAATCGTGGCGCACATGCGGATGGTGCGCCACGGCTGTTGTGGGCCAGCCCCTATCGGCCGTAGACCACATAACCGTAGCGCACCCCGGTGAAGTGCGCTACAGGTGTGGCCGGTAGTCGTGGCGCACACGGCCTCCGTGCGCTACAGGCAAGATCGGCCCACCCATACCGTTAACTGGGAAAACACGTCTGTGGCAACCATGATCCGCATAATGAGTGAAGGCATTGTGGCCAGATTTTTGAAATGCGCGACGGCCGACATGATACGAAATAACATGACGGAGATAAGATGTCCGTGCAGACGATGCAAACTCAATTGGTTGATTGACCCAGATTCCGGAAATCTGCAGGCGCACCTGCTCCGCCATGGTTTCATGGATGACTACACTCGGTGGATAAGTGATGACAAAGACAATGAGGCCGTAAATGGGGCGGCGGAAAATGAGGAAGGCGGGCAACATGATCATGATCACGGCAAGGACGGACGAGATGAAGAAGAGTCTCCTAGAGATGGTGAAGGTGCGGAAGCAGACCAGGATGATGATGATCTAGATGCTGGAGCAGACGATGGAACAGCGTCAGGCTGGGTGCAGGACCCTTATGTTCAAGCTACTTCTCAAGCAAACGAGTAACGCCAGGGCTGCCGCTAGAGAGAAAGCCAAGCTTGCGCAACTTGAGAAAGACGCGATTACTCCATTGTATGAAGGATGCAAGCCCGATGATACCCGGTTGAATGTAACGCTCAAGGCTATGGAGATGAAGGCAAAACACAAATGGACCGACGCAAGCTTCGATGATATGATGGCATTCTGGCACGATCGTCTCTCGGAGGGGAGCACGTGTCCAACTAGTATCGAGGACGCCAAGAAAATCATGTGTCCTCTTGATCTACCGCACATTAGATACCACGTCTGCATCAACGATTGCATCATTTATCGGGGCGAGGACACGGAGAAAACCACATTCCCAGTGTGTGGCGTTAGTCGACACAAGAAAGGGAAGAAAGCTCCTCGAAAAGTGGTATGGTACTTTCCTATCACTCCTCGTCTGCAACGCTATTTCGCAGACCCTAAGGAAGCAAATCTCATGCGCTGGCATGCGGAAAGAAAGAAGCCAGCAGATGACGATGACCCTGAAAAGGACGAGCTGCTGACCCACCCTTCACATGGTAGCCAGTGGAAAGCATTAGACCTCAAATTCCCCGAATTCGGTGGAGATTCGAGAAACATCAGGCTAGGTGCAAGCACCGATGGACTCAATCCGTTCGATAGCCAGAGCAGCACGCACAACACTTGGCCCGTGTTTGTATGGATGTACAACCTCCCTCCCTGGTTGTGCATGAAAAAGAAGTACATACAAATGAGTATGCTAATTCAAGGGCCAAAACAACCTGGTACCGACATCAATCTATATCTCGGGCTGTTGAAAGAGGAGCTAGCCATGTTATGGGAATCCGGAGCCAATACGTATGACGCTGTCGCACAAGATTATTTCACTATGAGAGCCGCGTTGGTCACTATGGTGCAAGACTATCCAGGTTGTGGATATTTCTCGGGGCAGGTTATCCAAGGATTCTACGCATGCGTTAGGTGCATGGATAACACGACCTATCAGGAAGATGACGATGATCATCAGTCGGAGGCGACACAACAAGGTCATAGAAAGGGTAAAAAGGTCAAGAAGAACAAATATTACTGCCCCCCTTCGTGCTTCACACTAAGCCAGGATGAGATCAAACAGTTTTTCAAGTGCCTTCTAGGAGTCAAATTTCCTTACGGCTACGCTGGCAAGATAAGCAGGTACCTAGATGAGGCTAAGCAGAGGTTTAGTGGGATGAAGTCTCACGACTGTGCCGTGCTAATGACGTAGATACTTCCGGTTGCACTACGAGGTATAATGGACGAGCATGTCTGACAAACATTGTTTGGGCTCTGCAAGTTTTTCGACGTCGTCTCTTGAAAGTCAATTGGCGTGAAACAGCTCGGGAGGCTACAAGAGGAGATCGTGGTGATACTATGCGAGCTCGAGATCTACTTCCCGCCCGCATTCTTCGACATTATGGTGCATCTGCTGGTCCATATCGAGGAGGATATCATCCAACTCGGGCCGATGTTCCTCCGCAGCATGATGTCGTTCGAAAGGATGAACAGACACATCAAAGGATACGTTCGCAACAGGTCCTGTCCAGATGGAAGCATAGCCAAGGGCTTTCTGGCCGAAGAGTGCATCTCTTTCTGCACAAATTATCTAGGCATCGAGAACCCTGTCGGTCTTCCCGTCAATAGGCACCTTGGCAAGTTCGATGGATCGGGTCACCGAGAGGGTCGTCGCGTACTGCATGCAGACTACGATTGTCAACGCGCATATTTTGATAGAGCAAACCTAGTCGCGCTACAACATTTAGAACTGGTCGATCCTTGGGTACAAAACCACAAAAGGTAAATCGAGAAGAAGTATAGTGACCGGGGCATACAGAGGACGCAGGGAGAAATAATCAAAGAGCACAACTCAGATTTCACGCGTTTGTTTAGACAGACGCTCCTAGATAATCCCCCGCAATCGCATTCTGCGGAGGAAAACATCATATTCACCTTGTCGCAGGGACCCATGCACAACCATGTGACCTATCAGGCGTATGATATCAACGGCTACACATTCTACACGGAGGAAAAGGACAACAAGTGTGACTATCAGAACTCAGGCGTAACATCGGAATTCTACACCGATGACAACGTGAAGGAAAGATTTTATGGAAGGATCGAGGAGATCTGGGAGCTCGACTACTGTGGAGAAAAGGTGCCGATGTTCCGTGTCAGATGGGCCAAGAGCGTCAAAAGAGAATACCGGTATTTCACAACCATGTTAATACCCGAAGCAGCCAAATCCAAGGCCGCCGATGCGCACATCGCCGCGAAAAATGAACCATGGGTACTGGCTAGCAAAGTGGACCAATGTTTTTTTATTACTGACCCGACAAAGCCTAGCCGTGTTGTCATGAGGAGAGGAAAAAGAAACATCATCGGAATGGATGGAGTCGCCAAGGTGCAAGACTTCAACCAGTACGGTGATCCAAAGATTAAAGATGACGACGACTACGATGAAAAAACATACATCACAAGAAGAAAAAGGACAACCTTGCCCAAAAAAGGTAGCCCGTTCGAGCGAAGAAACATAAAAGTGCCAGGGCTAAATTATTCAACCGCGACAAAGAAGAGAAAAAATATTGTAAAACGCTAGCTCAAAAAAGATTGTATTGATGCATATGGATGGTATATTATTAATGGACACATTATTATTTAATTTCTTTCTACTTTGAATCACTTTTGTACCACTTTTGATGATATATATGTACCATTTTTGTCATATAAAACATATAACATATATTTTATATAGTTTACATAATTTTTGGGATATTTTTTAACATTTTAAAGTAGTTTTAAAATAAAAACAAAAAATGGGGGCACCAGGGTTCGAACCTGGGTGTTCCAGGTTTTATGTGCGTAAATAGCTAGGGCGGAACCAGTGGGATATGCAAGTGCTAGTGTCAACTAACGGGGCGGCAGCTATTTGTTTGACTTGTCACGACACTTAGCCGCAGCGCACCCTTACCTAGTGCACTACGGTAGCGCACTAGGTAAGGGTGCGCTACGGCTAAGTGTCGTGACAAGTCTGTTGTGCTGCGCACGGTCATCTCCCATCTCCCATCTTGCTCCCATCTCCCATCTATCCTCCGCCGCTCGATCTGCCACCTCCGTCGCTCGCCCGCTGCCTGCCGAGGAGGAGGAGAGGAGGCCGCCGCGTCCATGGAGGAGGAGAGGAGGCCACCACGTCTGAGGAGGAGGAGAGGAGGCTGCCGCGTCCGTGGAGGAGGAGAGGAGGCCGCCGCGTCCGAGGAGGAGGCGAGGAGGATGCCACGCGTCCGTGGAGGAGGAGAGGAGGCCACCACTCCGAGGAGGAGGATAGGAGGCCGCCGCGTCCGTGGAGGAGGAGAGGAGGCCGCCGCGTCCGAGGAGGAGGAGAGGAGGCCGCCGCGCGTCCGTGGAGGAGCTCCATCCGCGCTCGTCATCATCGTCGTCCGCACACTCTTTATCGTCGTCGTCTTTGAGGTGAGCGTCCCCTCTCCCCTCTCTCCCTCTCTCCCCTCTCTAGGGTTTCCTCCTCCGAGCACATGAACCCTAGCGTGATTCAATGATAGATTCCGAAAATTTCAACCCTAATTAGGGTTCCTCCTCCGAGCACAGGACCTAGAACACATAATGCAGTGATAGTGTTTAGGGTTCAGTCATTCAGTGACCCTAATTTCAACCCTAATCTGTGATAGTGTTTAGGGTTCAGTCATTCAGTATTATATAATGCAGTTCTGTTTGTATGATCATATAATGCAGTATTATATATCATCATGCAGAATTATATAATGCAGTATTATATAACGCAGTATTAAGTAAAGTTCTGTTTGTATGATCATATAATCAGTATTATATAATCTTGAAAAATAGATTCAGGATAATTTGTGCAAGCGGAGTTACTGATTTTTTGCTATGCCACTGTATGATTATGGTTGGAATGATTGCCACCTAGTATGTATAAAATGTTGGGATGTACCACATGTGTTTGGACAAAATCTTGATCTGTTTTAGGGGCTACAAGTCTATGACTTAGTTTTGATGTTGTCGTGTTAGCAATGGTTGATTAATTTGAGTGATGAACTGTATCGAAGGTAATTAGCAATCTCATTGCTTACTTTCTAGGTCTGTTTGCTCATGGCCATTGGTTTTAGCTCTTGGCCAGATTTCTGTACATGAGAGCAATGATATGGTGTGCAATTGCAATGTATATGTATGAAGGATCATTTGTTGAATTGTAGTATGCTTAGAACACATGTGAGTTTATTATATGAACCAGTTTTTTATCGATTTTATTAAACTATCACTTCATACATACTTTGAATTCTATTTGAAGCTGTGTCTGTTCTAAATATGCATATTTACAGTGATTCTTGTTGAAAGAAAAGATAATATGTCAATATCTTTTTGTTCATGGTCAGGTTCCTGAATAAAGTACTCCTAAGATGTATCCGTATGCAGCTGCTTGTATGAAATGAGTCCCGATTTTCGCCGAAATATTGATTAACTTCCGTTTCGGCAGAAATCGGGCACTCCTAGTTTAACAAAAATGAGCAATGGTCATGCCGGATTTTTCTGCGCACTTTACTAACCATTATTTGCCTTTTATTAGTGCAAACATGTGTGACAAAGATGAGGCTGGATCTTCTCAGCGTATCAATGCTGAAGGAGAAGTGAGACCTCAAAACAGACCCTTGTCATTCTGGGAGGAGGTCGAGCGGCTAGAAAGAATGACAGAGGGTGATGAAGAATACAACCCTTCCGAGAGCGACGCCGATGAGATGGAAGACGTGGAGGAACAAGAAGCGGCCGAAGGAACGGCGGATGATGAAACCACTGATGGTGGCGAGGGCACAACAAGTGGTAGTAATCCGCCTAAGAAGAAGAAGGAAAGGCGCCCGAACACGATCGACACCGTCAGAGAGGAAATTACCGAAGTGAGCCCAAAAGGGGTTCCTTTGGCGCCCGACCATGTGGTCAAAGGGTACGGTGGGCAAGTGGCGGCTATCACCCGGACCACCATCTCGATCAACACCGAGAATCTCCGGCATAAAGATAATGGCCATTTGCGCACACTCCTCTTCGAGAAGCTGCACGTAAGATACAAGTTCCCCCTTCAGTATCGGAACAAAGATTATCAGGGGAATGAAGTAAATAAATCCGCCCTCACGAGGATGAGCACCGCCCTGGCTAGCTGGAGAACCCGAATAAAGAAGAAGATATTTAAAGAAGAGAAAAGTCTCGAGGAGATCCAGAAGATTGACCCGCAGATCACCGAAGATCAATTCCAGGAGTTCAAGGCCAAGTGCACCTCCGAAGCAGCCAAGGCCTCGGGTAAGTGGGGAAAGGAATTGCAGGAGATGAATATAGGTCACCACCATCTTGGATCTGGTGGTTACAGAGCTGCGGAGCCCAAATGGGATAAGGAGGACGACGAGTATAGAGCTAAGGGGATACCTAACCCCTTTTCGAAATTCGAAAACAAGCAGCTTCGAAACTTCATCAGGGCTCGTTACTATGTGGACCCCAAAACCAAAGAACTCACCACGGAAACTAAGGTGAAGGACTTCGAGGTTCTTGCGGTAAGTAATTTAATTACCGCGGATCAAGTCGATTACATTATAATCGATCAAGTCGAATTTCTAAACGGTTCACGTTACTTCTTCTGCAGGACGAGGAAATTGCTAGTCAGGGATCCCATGGTTCCTCATCCCACGGGTCGACAGCGGCCACCCGGTGGGATAACCCTTTTAACACTGCGATGAATCGGGCCAAGAAAATCACGCCGGTTATAAAGAAGCCATCGTCGGCTGGCCGTCTGGCCGGCTTCGGGGCTAAGAATTGGGTGGATCATTTTGGTCCACCCCCGAGGACGCGTGTGGAGGGAAGGAGCGACGAGGAAAACCGCGAGGTTCAGGAACTTAAGGAACAAGTGGCACGGATCCCGCAGATCGTCCAAGACAACCTGGCAATCACCCTCACCTCCATCCTGCCTACCTTGGTGGAGTCAATAGCGAACTGGAGTGCGGGTGGTCGACAAGGGCCGTGCCCGATTCCAAGCATGGTCAGTAGCCACTCAAATAATGTGGCACCGACGATCCGGGTGAATTATGTGTTCGTGACTACGCCCGCTAGCACGGCGGCACCAGAAGCATTGGTGACTCCGCCCGCTAGCACGGCGGCGCCAGAAGCATTCGTGACTCCCCCTGCCATCACCGCGGTGCCGGAGTTTAATGCAACCGATAGGGAGAATACATCAGCGACTAGCACCGTGCCATCAAGCAGCCCCTCCGTCTCTTGCACGCCCATCGTCGTATGCGGTGCCTCGACATTAGCTGAGCTCGACGCCATCACGGTAAACCAAATAGTTTACCGCCTTGCCATTTATTACTCTTATGGCATCTTTTTAATGCCATACATGTTGTTCGCAGACGGATGTTCCACGCACTCTCTTAAGCTTCGTGAACAACGAGTTGATGGATGTTGCCAAGGGTACCATCATTCAACCCTTGCACCGCACGTTCCACTCAAAGCCGATGCCAGATAGCGTGCATAGAGTTAAATTATCCGAGTGCTAAAGGGCTGCGATGACCTGGAACCTCCCATTCAACCCCCAGGAGCGGATGAAGAAGAGCCGGCTGTCCTCATAAGTTGCTTCGGCTTATTCCTGCTATGGCCAAAGAGCATGATTCGTTTGGGGACGGCCGGGGCCATCACCCCACAGACAACAACACTGTCTGTTGTGCCAGCACAAAGCCATGGCAAGACCCCCACACCGTCACCTCCACGCGATTGTTCGGCTGGTCATATTGACATGACCATGGCGCAGGATCCGAACGAGGATGACGAAGATTACTTCGATGATTTCATCAACACTAATCTTTTCCCCGGCGACCTAAACGAAGACCCAGTTGGTGGCCCCGCAGAGAAAGCCACTTGCAACAAACGTCTCTTTGGTTCTCAAGAGACGCCTCCAGCTTGCACCTTCACCGAGCTAGCGGATACATTCAGTCGGCCCTTTGTTCTAAGCCCTGACACACTACATAGGGCGATCGATGCTCAGATTGCGGTGCCTACCCACTTCCCAAAAGGCAAGAAGACCAAGAAAAGAAAATCTCGCAGCTCGAGCCAGCCGGTGGCGTCAACTGCGAATCCGATCAGGTTTCAGGACGGGCCACCAAGACCAAAGGGTATTATGTGGAGGATGCATGTGGCTGGTGAGCCCATGCTAACTAAGAAATTGCTCAGGCTCGGCACTTTAGAAATGAGGAGTGTGCATGACGGTGTGCTGACGATAGAGAGACGCCTTCTTGCGGAGAAAGATCCCTCGCACCCGGTATTCGTGGTTAAGGTGCCACGAAGCTTGGGCTTCGTTGATAATGTCCCCGCGGATCTGTTCTTCCTGTGGTTTGACGACATCTTCAATATATTCCACCTGTATCCGCTGCACTATACCATGGTACGCCTGTTTTCTCTCAGCATGGCCATTCAGATCAGTAGAGAGAACACCCTGGGCATCGCTATAGTGGACCCCTACTACATGCGTGATGGCTGCTTGGGAAGCGCCATTGAACGATGATTCGTGGCCTCGTACCTCCAAGGCATCTTGGTGGCGAACAAGACAAAGGAATACATTCGCGTGCCTTTCTTTCCCGATTAAGTCATTATTCACTCGCCGCCATAACATGCTTTATTAGATTTTCATCATTCTTTTTCCAACACATTCCGTTTGAATTGTTTTGCGTAGAGATCAACACTGCACACTCATCTGCTTGTCGCCGAAACATTCGCAAGCCACGTATTTCGACTCGGGGAGTCAAGAGAAGAAGAAAAACTACGACAAGATCAAGGAAGTTCTGGATGATGCTCTCATCGGCTATGCCTCAGCGGAAGGCGCCACCTTCGTGCGTAAGAAGCTCAAGTTTGGCAGGCACGTCTTCACCCATGTGATGGAATTCCCCCGCGTGAAGCAGCCAGCAGGCAGTCAGAAGGAAGCCTACTATGCACTCCATCACATGAGGGCGTTCCTACTAGAACAACAGAATTCTACGCTACCAGATCATCTCAAACGGTGGGCCGAAGTCAAGGCCAGGATCAATGATTCAGATATTAGACAAGAGATGTATCGCATCCAGCAACAGTTTGGGGCAATCATCAGCCTTGATGTCATGACTTCAGGGGGGGTCTTCTATGGAGGCAATCCCCCGAATAACCGTGACGTAGTAGATCGCCTAAAGATGCAGGGTGACTATAGGGCGTTCATGACGAAACAAGGCGTCCTCCCGTTCCCTGAGCCGAGCCAGAAGTCTTGATGTGTTGATCTAGTTGTAGTTCTTTATCCCCACGTGTACTTGTGTGTGTCGACATGTACATGCTACTACTTGGTATTTTTTTTCTTACTTTGTTACCTTATTTGATAAGTATATCTTTATATGCGACTTTTACTTGTTTTTTCACCATCATTTAATTATTATTGCCAACTTTTAGATGACGTGGTACGTCGTGTACAAGGGACGGGTTCCTGGAGTCTATGATGATTGGGAAGACTGCCAGAGACAGGTGCACTGTTTCAGCGGCAATAGCTACAAAGGGTACAATACTATGGCGGAGGCAGAAGCTAGATACGCGCGCTATCTAGCGGGAGTTAGGACGAGGAACCGGATGAAGACCTATACCTCCGTCGTGGTGATGGTTATTGTCTTTGGTTGTCTGTCATGCATGTTCCTACTTTAGATGTCTAGGCGAGTTTCCGCGAGCTCTAACTTGGTTGAGACATGTATTCATGTCATCACTAGCTACTTTGTAACTTGATCGAAATAATATAACTTATACTGTGTATTTATGTATGTGACTTATCTATATATATTTGTTTCTATCTTGTCTGTGTATTTATTTCTGTATTGTATATCTGTGTATTTATTTCTGTACTGTATATCTGTGTATATCCGCTGTATTGTATATAATCTGTATTGAATATCATCTGTATTGAGTATTTTTTTTTCTTTTTTGAAAAGCTAAGCCATGGCACACATATACGTTGTTAGTGGCGCACCACGTTGGTTGCTCACCTGGTCAGCTACTAGTAGTGCACTACGTCATGCGCCACAGGAATAACCGTAGTGGCACACCAGCCAGTGCGCTACTACTAACTACATACTAGCAACGCACTTGTCATGCGCCACAGGAAAAACAGTGGTAGCGCACTGTGTTGTGCACCACTACTATGTCGAGATTCCTGTAGCGCACCCGGCTGGGCGCTACGGGCACTTTTTAGCCGTAGCGTAGAAGTCGTGGCGCACCCCTAGTGCGCCACAGAAGGGGAAAATAGGTGCGCCATGGATTAGCTTTTTTCTAGTAGTGGGGTCCTGAGATGAGCTGCTTCCTCTAGGGTTTCTGCGAGTCATCTGAAGATTGAGATAGATAGTGAGACAAGAGGGAAATTTATATGGTTCAGGGGTTTGTTTTCAAATGCTTTAACTTTGAGTTAGACTCGGGTTTTGAAAACTAACAATTTCTTCTCATTCATTCATTCGAAGCACACAATACAAACACACACCACAACTAGAAAACAGATGGTTTCAAGAACCATTCTATGAAGCTACGATACAGTGGGACCGAGTACAACTGACACCTACGATAGTGCTCAGGTGCGACTAATCATCATCGGGGGTGTCGAGCTCCTCATCATCAATGAAGTCAGCATCATACTCATCAGTGTTGTCCTCCATGGCAATGTCCTCCAGGTATTCATTGTCATCACTGAGGTAAGAGTGAATATCCCCACGGATGTCTTCACCTTCCTCCTCCTGCTGCTCCTCCTGCTGGATCTCCTGGTCATGGATCGTCTCCTCCAAGGTGGCTATCTTTTGATGAAGGCGGGCGATGATGCAATCCTTTTTGTCGCGCTGGCGACGAAGTGACTTGCGTTCCTTGGCGAGGATGGCAAGGGTTTGCTTCCTCTCCTCGCCTTCAGCATGGTTCTGGTTGGCGTAATCATGGACATTGTCCAACTCCTTTTGTGTCTCATGTAGCATGAAGTCCATGTGGTCCACGTAGTGCTTCAACTCTGGATGGGCCGACATGGATAGAGGCTGTCCCGTAGAGTCACGTCTTACGTAGTGAGCAAAACGGGTGCCGATGATCTGGTTAATGTTCTGAGCACACAAGCGAGCAAGAGCTTCTTGCATAGTCCTGTCTAATCCGTCTAGCCAGTTGTTCTCCCGAACGCTAAACTGAATCTTGTCAGAAAGAGGTGGCTCCATTTTGCCTCTCAGGTCGGCAACAATCAACCACTGTAGCTACCCTCCAAATTGGTTGTTGAGTTGTGCTCCGAAGAACTCCGGGTGCGGGCGTCCAAGATACTCCGAGAGCGAATCCAAATCCCTCTCAAAGATAAGCTGTCCTCTGTTTCCCAACAGGTAAAACTTGGTGTATTTGACCTCCATCTATAAGAAATTAGGATGAGTAAGTTAGTGAGGTGTTTAAGTGTGCCAAGTTTTATGTAGAATTGTAAGAGTTTTGAGTACCAAGTGATCTCTTTTTGAAAGAATCTCAAGGATAAGAATGAGAATAGGTTTTTGGAAATACTCACTTTCTTTGTTGTGAAACTAGGTTTTTCAGGCGTCCATTCTAACTAGGGTCTCCTATGGTCAGGATGGCTCTGATACCAACTTGTCAAACACCCAGATTTTAAAGTCCAGATGCCTGTTATTCCGTACATCGCAATCCCAGGATTACCATTTTTGCGAGACATAACAGAAGTGGTACCATAGTACATCATCCATTACAAACCATAATAAAGGTCTTACAAATAAAGGATCTCATGATCCAGTCTTACTACAATCAAAGCAGCGGAAAGTAAACATAGTAGGCTCCATCTTCATGGTCACGGGCAATGCTAACGATGGGAGATGATCCTAGTTGTCATAGACCTCCTACTGTCCATCTTCCGGGTAATCCTCCTCATAGTCTGGCCATGGGAATACCCAGGGACAAAGCCATGAGTACTCTTTAAGTACTCACAAACTAACACTAGCATAAGTAAGGTAAAAGCTAGTAGGAATCTTAAGCTCTAGGTTTGTTTGCAAAAAGCAAGGTTAATTTCATAAGGACTTTAAGAGTAAAGGCCTAATTTAGTTCTCCACATCACTTAAGGGGGGAACTAGTTTTCATGTCTACAACTCTGTTGTGGTCAAGTCAAAATAATCTTTCCGGTCATAAATCATTTTGAAACATCTAAAAACGGAACAGTATGGCCACTCCAACTATCCATAACCGCGGACGCGGCTATTCGAATAGTTTGACACTCTACAGAGGTGGTACACTTTCACCACAAAATTTGATACATCCGTCAGGGGTAACCCCGAATCATCATACTTGGTATGCGGATAATCAATCCTAACCTTTCAATTACACACCCTAGTATATGCACCTCCCCTATGAGCTTGGCCTCCCAACCACGACCATCTATCATCCTGGGCACTGCATAGGTGGAAATTCATCACAAGGTAGCCTTAGCTCAACCTCTTCCACAAGGGAACACATACTAAGACATATAAACTTCCAATCAAGCCCTACCCAACTCAGGTATTGTGGTTGTATGGTAAAATTGGAATTGTATCGCATCCAAACCCAACCATCAGTTTTTATCAAAGTCAAGGCTCTTGACTCATCAGTTTCATCATCAAATCATTGTGTTTCATAACACATGTCAAAACATTTCAATAGAATGAAGTATCATTCCAAGGTTTTCATAATCATTTTTACCAAGTATTCCCATCTAAAGTGATCAAGTATTATGCTTAGCACTAGCCACTAATGTTTGAGGGTATCACTATTGTGGGTCCTAATCAAGTATAAGTATCCAAGGCAAATTCTATGATCTTGATGGTATCCATCCTATATTCCACTAATCACAATTCATTAACTAAGTAGGAAACTGTAGCAAAGGGAAAAGTATAACTTGGGTAAAACTGGGGGGGTATAATCAACGTTGCAATATCCCAACATGCCTAGTGCATCTGGTGTAAGGGGCTTGCATAGTTCTAGCTTGAACTGATAGCTGGCCTTGTTAGTTGTAGTCGTTGAAGTTTTTTTCCTCTTCCTCTAAGTACTACTCCTTGTTGTATCCCGGGTCGGCACTAGCATCTATAAATACATTCAATGTACACAATCACCAAACAACACTTCACTACCTCTATTTAGCACACAAGGGCTCACACTAGATGATCTAGCATTATCCTAATCATTACATGCAATAGTAACACATTTTTTTATTTATCTTATTTGAGAAAAGTAATTTCTACTCATTGAAATTATTTAATATTTAATATTCTCCAACTAGAATATGGGATCATATGGACCATGTCCTCACCACATATTCTCATATTTTGGAATGGGATTTAAAATGGTGATCATATATTACAGGGTTTAATATTAATATTTCATAATATTAAAGTGACTAGAAATGCATATATGGCTTTCTTTTAATACTAGTCCATGTTTAACATCTGTAAAACCAAATCTTATTACATATTCATGTAGAGCATGGCAAGGTGACTTTCTGAGAGTTGGAATCAACTCAAAAGCATTTATAGTTTATTTTCTAAAAATGTTTGAAGTGGAAAAAGCCTCTATCTTGTTATTTTTAGTATAGGTGATCTATAGTTTCAATTGGTTTGAATCCAACGGGAGTTACTAGATATTTTCAATACCTTCCTAGCAAAATTTGAATCATGCAATTTGGTTTAGTATAACTCCTTGAATTGAATTTTGAATCTACTGACAGAATGTGGTTTTAACTAAATTGGCAAAATTCTATTTGAATCACTGGGCTTTGTGCGGGAAATAAGTGGGCCGGCCCAACTGCACTGCGCTGACGCAGCGGGCTGCTGATAGAACGGTCCCACGCATCAACCACTAATCTAAACCAACACGGTATCTTTCAGTCTTAGCCCTACGATTAGACTAGGATCTACGGCTGTGGTTCGTCGCCTTCATCGAACTGCTCCGGCGAGACTCAAACCCTAACGTGGCAGTGGGGGTCACTGGGGACTTACCGGGGCTTCAGCTAATGTTGGTGATGGGGGCGAATGGGGTTGTCAACGACGGCGGTTCGATTGGCGGTCACGGCGGCTCCTAGGGTGGCTCCAATCGATGGCTTCCTTCCTCGACTGCAGCGGCGGACTCCGGTCAAATTTCGGCATCGTGGTGCTCGCCTTGCTCCGAGGAACATTCAGTGAGGTTCCTGGGTGAGTGGGGACTAGGATGGTGTGTAGAATGAGGTCTGGGGTGGCCTATATTTATACCCCAGCGCTAGAGGCAGGGCGGCATGGTCTGGCTTCTCTAGCGATGTTGCTACAGGTCGCGTTCAGCATGGTAGAGGACATGGGTTGGTGCGGGGGCTGCGGCGATCTTCACGCGAGTGATGGCATGGCAAGGGCCGGTGTCTGTCGGTCGGGCAACATCGGTGCTCTTGTCAGGTACGCAGGTGTTCGTCACTAACTACGGTGGTCACGGGGCGTGTGGCGACTGCGGGTACGAGCGGAGAGAGTGAGGCGCGGCGTGTGCGTGTGAGACAACTGCGGCGCTCCGTCGTGCTCTCGGCATGGCAGAGGCATAAATGGGTGCGGCGATTCCAGCATCTCCACTTCTCACTGTTGGTCAAGGGATGGAGAGGGGGTGGCGGTGAGGTCACGACTATCCTCTAGGTGTCATGGGAGAGGGCAGCGTGGCGTGCAGCGACTGGTTCGTGGTCGACCAGCATGGCAGACTCGGTACGGGCATGCCACTGGTGCAACGGTGGAGATGAGCCTCTCCACTACACGGCCAAGTACCAGGAATGATCATGTGAAATATATGGAGTTGATTGAAGTACAATTGGTGAGCAAAACAGTGTATAGTGGTTGAGGTTGTACTGTGTCTGCCAGGTGCTCGACCAAATGGCCGCATGAATTCATCTTTGGAATTTTTGAATGATTTTTGTGAGTGATCTGAGAACTTGCTTAGTAGTCTATGGTTGCTGGGAATTGTCAAATGGAATTGGTTTGAGTGCTTTTTGAAAAGTGATGATCTAGGCATATAAACTTGATTCAATTTTGAATTGGCTCTCAAATGGGTTTGAAAATAGTTTCTGTCCTTTTGTAAAGTTGCTTGGATTCACTTTTACTTGGTCTAGCAAGGGGTGAAAAGAATTGGGATTGTTTCTGTTAGAAATCTTTCACTAGAAACACCCAAAGTGGTCTAGTGGTTAATAATGGCAAAAGTGACCATTTAATAATATGTCCTATATTTGATATTCTTTTCATTTGATTTTCTTTGGAAGTGATCTAGATGATGTTGTAATCCTTTTTAAACTAATCCTTATCATTTGTAACAATCAAACATGGCAAATGCAAGCATTCATACACTAATAGAAATCACACATACACTCATATCAAGTTTAATAATAAAAGTTTTTGTTAACCCTAAACTTGGGTAAATTAGGTCTTGATAAGCTTGTTTAATATTTTGAGATGTTACACTCATCATTTTAAGGTCCTCTACCGGATTTGGCTCGGGTTTGCCGGCGAACTTTGCTAGTATGAGAGCTTGGCTCTCGATCACGTTACCCAGCTGAGCCTCCACGGTCTTAGTCTTTTCTTGTAGAGCCTACACATCATTTCTAATTTCAACGGCCTGGTTAGATAATCTTCCTAAACTACTTTCATGGTTCTCCGTAATCTTAATAAGCATATTGTTTTGTTCGGTTTGAGCTTGCATAAATGTTCTAACAGTTTGCTCAAATGGGAGATTGCCATGATTTGTTCCATTAGTATTATCATAATTACTATAAGGAGCTCCTGCAGGACTAGAATGGTATTTTTGAACATTAGAAGCATAATTATTTTTCCATACAGGATTAAAAGGAGTGCAAGCTAGAAAATTAACATCATTGACATTGGTAGTGGTAGCATTAACTTGGGTATCTTCCTTACCATTTACTAAGCTAAGCAACTCATCTACCTTAGATGTAAGCTCCTCATTGTTTACCTCGGTAATTGAACTTACTCTCTTCAAGGTTATTTCTACATGCCATTGGGCATGGTTATTTTGCATATCATCAAGTAACTTCTTTGCAACACTTACATGTTTTCCCATGATTGTTCCTTCTGCTGCAGTATCTAGCATAGACTTAGACATTGGGTTGAGACCATTATAAAATAAATGTAATATAAGCCATTCTTCCATCCCATGATTAGTAAAGTTCATTGAGACTTCTTTCATCCTTTCCCATGCAAGCGCTAGTGGCTCACGGTCTTCTTGTCTAAAGCTTCTAATGTTGGATCTTAGCTGCATAGTCTTAACTTGGGGGAAATTTTAGTCATAAACAAATTAGTGCATTCCTTCCAAGATTTAATAGTGCCCTTTGGTAGAGCTAGCAACCAATCCTTAGCCTTTCCTCTAAGAGAGAAAGGGAATAACCTTAGCTTAACATTATTTGGATCTACGTCTTTAATACACATCATGTCACAAATCTCAGTAAAAGTATTTAAGTGCAATCCCGAATCCTCAGAAGATGAACCCCCAAATTGGTTTTGTTGAACCAAACTTAAAAGGTTAGGTTTTATCGCACAAGTTTCTGCATCAACTATGGATTGAGTGATGGGTGCACGAATAAAATCATCGGTGGGAGTAGCATACTCCCCTAATCTCTTTTGAGCCATGGCTCTTATCTTTTTGGTAATTTTTAAGTAATGAAAACAAATAACAAGTAACTAATTTTTTGGGGGTTTTCAAATAGATAACAAGAAAGTAAACTAATAACAAGAATTAAAATACAACTAATAATAAAACTAAAAACAAGATCTCTAATGACCTCACTAGGATAGCGAAATTTCTTCCCCGGCAACGGCGCTAGAAAAAGGGTGGATACCTTCAATCCGGATTCATAGATGTAGTATAATAGCTTTTTCCCTAAAACACCTAGGTTTAATCGAACCTTGTAAAGCAGTGCTAAAAGGTAATAAGAAAGGACACGTCTATAAGACTTTGTTTGTTCTTTTTACCTTAGTTGACCGGACCAATCTAGTTTATTTTATAATGGGGTTGAATCAATGGATGGAGATATGCCAGGGTTGAAGATCCACCTGCATCTGTACATCAAATGGGATGAAAGATAATAATTATTATAGTCATGTATAGTGTTTGTATTGAGATAATCTTTTGTGGGTAACACATCCTAATATTCTAGAGCCCCCGTGATGCAGCGGGCATAGCAATAGACTTTTAATCCAACCGAGAACACACCAAAGCCACGGGTTGTAAACGATTATTAAGTGTAAGCATCTTCAAGTGGTGA
The DNA here is from genome assembly GCA_910589775.1 of Avena eriantha. Classification (NCBI taxonomy): domain Eukaryota; kingdom Viridiplantae; phylum Streptophyta; class Magnoliopsida; order Poales; family Poaceae; genus Avena; species Avena eriantha. The sequence goes on along the minus strand of OU342745.1, from coordinate 364,461,062 downwards.
TGTTGTTATTGATCCCGAATGGGGCGCTAAGCAAAGACCATACTTCCCTATCTGTCACTGAGTTTCCTATGAGATCGCCACTAGCCAAGGATCTCACCTCAAACCTTTATCAATCTATGGGATCTTGGGTACCTACAAGTCCACATATCGAGGCGAGAGATGAAGAAACAAAAGATACAAATCACGAATCCAAACAAAATACAATTCTCCCATGATCTAGATGCACATAATTGCTGCGAGGTTTCTCTCCAACCCGCAACCCGTGAGGAGTACTCACTCATAACAAATAGATTGGAGATAAAAAACATCATGCAAATACTTAGATTGAAATCAAATATTCTTACAATGGTCGCCCGATCAGAAGGAGATCTAAAAGTACAAAGCAATGGCTATGGCTAATGGAGGGATGGATGCTGGAAGTGATGAACAATGGATGAACTATGGATGAACAATGGTGTGGATCTCCTTTGGGGGTGTTGTGATGCAATCTGAGAATGGCGGCTCTCTGGCCGGTGGCTGGAGCCTCACAATATATAGGCGTCTTCACGAAAGTTGTAGGGTTTGACGAGACGAAGTCGTCGCCACCTGGTACAGGCGGGCGGTACGGGCGGACCATGCTCATACCGGTGGTCATTAAGCGCACTGACGCCTTGGTTGGCTTCTCCAATTACTTAGTCGTGTGTGCTTCCTCAAAATCCTTCATTATTACTCCTTATTTCGCCTTAAAAGTAGTGATTTCATACACAATATAAATAAAAGAAGGGATTTGCATATCTTTGCAATTATTAGTTATTAGTGGCATGGTTGAGAGTTTATTTGGCAATTGCTTGACCAAAAATAACGTTTAAACGCAGTGGAAGATGGCAAAAATCGGAGGCATCAGTTGGTAAGGCTAATTATAGTCATATTATTAGAGGCAAAGCATTAGTGGCGTTGTCTATCACCTATTGTATTACCAGGAGATACGTTATGATGGTACAACATTTGCGCCTACGGTCGAGAAGGATCGGACCTCCACTATGGAAGATGACCTCTCGGCCATACCGCGTATGTATTCCATACAGCTGCTATCCACCAAAATATCAAGTCCGGAGACATATCCAACTCACCAATGTCCGAGGACATATTATGTGTATGCACCAAATAGAAAACCAAGTTGTGACCCTCTAGATAAACGAATAGCGTTGGTAGTTGGGGGATCCCAAAAGCCCCCATGTTTGGTTAGCGATCAACTTAGAACTGGTATCATAGAACGAACGGGTCCTAGGTCAGCTCAAGCAGTTCCCAAAGGTGGTCCCTGTCGGGGCCTTATCATTAGGTGAAGCCATAACCAACAACATCAGATTAATTATCTTATCGCCAACAATATGCGAGTATCATGTTCCACCTGTATGAGAGCGATATACTAAGCATGCCTACGACTCGCAAGGACAAAGCTATATAATCAAACAGGGTAATAGGATAACCAAGGCAATATAGTGGAGTAGGTAAATAAATGTGTGGTACTACAACATCGATAATAGAGGATATGAGTAGATCAAAGGAAGGAAGTAAAGACTACAAATGCAAAACAGGTTAGAAGGAGGGAGAATGCTCGCCTAAGGGAAACCGAAGGCCTTTTATATCTCATGTCGACTCATCGTCCTATCCGGTGAAGAAGCAAAGTACTAGAAAAGGCATCTGATGCAATATTTAATACTAGGCAAGAGATCCGGCATGTTCATGATATGATGCATGACATGGCAAGATACAGTCCCACTTAGAAATATTAAGCGGGATCGATGTCTCAATAACTAATATTAGGTTCAAGTTATTTAGGTGGCCCACAATTTAAATGTTGGATTAACAATATAAAACATGGCATCGGTGAGCTACCTAATTTAAATGGAGTCGAGATAAAACATAAATATCCCGCATATACACTCCATATTTAATAATTAGCTGAGCCTATTATTTAACCCAAAACCACAATATAACATGTATGCAGGCATGAATAATTCATATGCGACAATATAGCATTTATACAAAATAGGGATGGGTTTAGGTAGGGTCGCACATTGGGGTTCGGAACCGAGGGTCGTCGGGTCGACGGGGTCGGTCTTTGGATTTCGGGATCGGGGTCTTCGGCTCCTTAATGGACATCTTCTTGTCGGTTCCATGTAGAAGTTCTTGTCAAACATTCTTTGAGTGTCTCCGGTCCGATATAGTCTTCAGACTTTGAGTATCAGCGTTGAACATGGGATCTACACTGGTACGGTCTTCGGGTGTCCTTATGCATGGCACGGTTCATCAGATAGCACCACACCATCTTCACATGATCACCAACTCATAATCGTTGTACAACCACACAACAACCTTTGAATAAAACCTGCACGAGAGCCTCATCGGCCTTGGGTTCAGAGGAAAGAGGTTGCGAGGGACCAACACACGCGGGTGCACTGGTCAACCTGGGCAGCAACAGTGCACTAAGACAAGCAAGGTTTTCACGGAAGAGCCCAATCGGTAAGTGATGTTGGACGACCTACGATCATTACCACATCAAGGTCTCCAACTTATGACAAGTCGTCATGGACACCCAAGGTGAATCCTATCATCTATGCGAGCCCACTTCCTACCCTATTGGATGGTATACTACTTCATACTCCGTCCCATAATCATGATAGGTTCATACTGACAAGTACGGAGGTAAGGGAGGAAGCCCCGAGTATCAAGCCCGACAGGACAGAGGCTTGGAAGAGGAGACGGAAGAAACAGTTGACGCAAGGACCAAAGTGTACGCCCTCAACTACCTAGAGTATCTAGCTGGCCCGGACTGTTTGACCTCTACCCTCCGGAGTGTCTAGCCTCCCTCCGCTCAAAGCCTGGCGCAACCCATCTGTGACCCGGATCAGACTCCACCCGGACTCCACTCGGAGTGTCCGACTTGACTAGATTGTCCGCTCGCCAGCACCCAGAGTGTCTAGCCCGACCGGACAGTCCCGCCTCTCCACACCGGACTGTCCAACGTAAGTGATGGGCTTGGGCACCGCTAGCTAGGCCTTCGGCCCATGTACCCCTCTAGTTCGTTTCAAACCCTAGTTTTATGCCCAAACTACCCCCATTCTAGTGGCTGGCCTATATACAGACCCCCACCCCTTATTGTACCTCGGAGGCATAGATGATAGACTAAAGACAACCCCCTTTGTGGTATCTCTAGTTTTTCCACACCCCCTTTACCAAGGGGACCGACTATCGTCACTGATGACTACAAGTGCACAGACCAATTGTAGCTAGTTTCTAAGTAAAGATATCGAACCCACAGAGAGCTATTGGTAAAGGTCTATATGCCCCTTGTTACTCTCTACCAAAGTATACTTGTAAGCTGTCTTTGATCTCAAGTAAAGGGTGTTTGAAAGATTTATGGTTGTTTGCGGAAAAGTAATTAAAACAAGTAAAAAGAAAACAAGTAACAAGTTTATGTGAAAGCATGGTTGAACTCAATAGGGCTAAAACATTCTTGGGGATGTAGGATACACCACTAGCATAGTATTATTGTTATGTGCAACCAAGATAACATACTTCTTGTGTCATGATATCTATGGAGAGATCCCCATAATAAGATGTTCACAACAAGGATCATAGGAAGCCAATTTGCTGAGCCTAGTGTGAGGTCACCTCTAAATAACCACTGCGATGTCTGAGAGCAATCACCCATACAAACCACCGCAATTAAGGGTTTCCCCGTGGATATTGTAATTAGTTTAGGGAGTCCCTCTTTAATCCCCCTTTGACCATGTAGGACGAGCCGGCACTAGCCTCCAAGACATGTCCAAAGGATTTCTCCATCCCTTTAAACCCGAAGGCAAATGATATGTGGTCGACTATGCATACCATCTAAAGAGAGAGATCAAACACAAATCGTAATTATATCATAGACAAGCAACTCATACGGACACAAGAATATATCATCTTTATTACAAGTTCATAATGGTGCTAGGGTTTCTCCATCTCCCCAAGAACAAAGGAACAGTCACTCATGGAAGCAATCAATAACATCATCATAATCAAATGAACGGATTAAAGTATGGAGGTAGATCTAATGCAAACCATAATTGGATCTGGAATTACAAAGAGATCTAATAGATGAAAGATGGAGTAATGGTGGTGATGAAGATGTAGCGGTTGATGATGAAGGGGATGATGTGTTGTCCTCCAATAATCCGTGGATCAGCTGGGATTTTACCCCAGCCAAGTTCCTCCTTCAGATCTCTCTTAGATGTGGTGTTTTGTGCTTTCTGGTGGTTGTGAATGTCGGATCTCTCTCTCGTATTTGCTAGGGAGAAGTATTTGACAAGGCAGTCGCGATGACGCCTGGTACAGGCGGACGGTACGGGCGGGGTCCACCTATACCAATGGTCGTTAACCATACTAATGCTTCCTCTTTGATTGGTATTCTTCCAGGTGCGAAGGCAAATTCATAAAATGACTTTTATCACTTAGAAATATCATATAATTACACAATCCGACAACTCTAATTAATATGTTCATATATGACGCCAGGATTTGGGATCCTGTTGAAACAAGAACAAAATAGTGCGTGTAGACACAGTGAAATACAAAAATCCCTACTCTATTTCTGTAAAAACAAAAGGTAAATATGATTCAATTTGGAGGCATCAACTCCCCCAAGCTAGGCTCTTGCTCGTCCCTCAGCAAGATGCTGGTTTCTAGAGAAGATCATCATGTTCATGAGACATGAGTCATTACAATAAATGAGGTAGGAATTGAAGCAGGAATACAACATCGGATGTAGAGATACGTCGAGGGTATTACCATACCTTACATATTACATAACTTAGAGGCTTCCACACCTTTTTCAGGATCAATGAAATTATAAGAAGCTACTAGTGATTCAACATATCATATAATCACGAAGTTTAAAGATATAGAGCGCTAAGTTTAATAGTGAAGATTCCTGATCATTTTCTCTTTTCTTCTCTCTCTTTTTCTTTTTCTATGTCTGATTATTTTGATAGTTGTTTTATTCTTTGCTTCTGATACTTGTATGCCAATATATTTTTTATTACTCCTTTTTTTCTCTTCTTCTTTTCAGTACAACTATTTGATCATGCTCACTACTTCCATGGACTTAAAAAACTCTTAATTATAATATGCTACCAGAGTTCTTCTTCTCATAACTTAATCAATACTTTTGTTGGTGTGGAAGTCCCTAAAATTGTGACAGATGTACAAGGATCATAACACTCAACCTAGTTCAATCATCCAATATAATAATCATGAATCTAACATAACTTGAATTATCATAAAGGCTCATAACTCAATGTATATAATTCTTCTCTTGAACAAAGGGAACTCAAAGTTGATGCAACTAATGCAAATTCGGGAATTTAAACCTAACCATGCATGCAGAAAAGAAAATATGCAAAAGACTGTAAGATAGATTACAAGGTTCTCATAGATCCCCGCAAGCTTGGAATCAATCCGAGTGGCTCAAATAACCCCTTGCGATTATTTGATACCGTGGCGTGCTTCTCTAATTTGCAGGTGGAGAAACTTTGGAATCACAAAGACTTGCACGGAGCATCTTATTTGATGTCTCCAAGATCAAGATACGGATCTGGCGTTGCTCATTGACTTTCTCCAATTGCTCAACAAGAGCCTTGTACATCTTTATTGTTTGCTTATGAGCATTAATGTATCTAAGGATGATGTTGAGATTCTCCTCTAGTCCTTTCATTATCTCCAAGTCCATCTGGTCCAGATAGCGATGCAACAGTTCAATATGTTTAGACGATCCTGGAGATTTTACCTCAATCTTCTTGATGCGATAATCGAGCCTGTCCAAGGAGACTTGAATCTCTTCCCCTTGTATCTTCACCTTCTTCAAGAAAAGCTCCCCATCTCCTTCTAAATCAAGTTGAACTTCATCAAAGTCACCTTCTTTTCCAATGCCCAGGCTGAACACCTTGTGCCCGTCCTTTAGTGTTTCCATCAGCTTGAATACATCCTCATCTTCTAATTTCTTCTCTTCTGGTACATCAACTTTGTCTTCCTCTATAATCCTTGAAGATGACCCATAGAGATCTTCCTTCTCTTGATGGGTACTCTATATATAGGACATGGTTCCGAAGAGTTTACGAGGAAGGAGTAGATTGTGGAGAAGATCTGTATTATCCATACAAGGAGAGAGCCCTTCTGGGGGACTTATAAAGGGTTAGGTGCAAGGTAAAATTCGTACGGGGAGGAAAAGGGTCGCCTTAGAAAAGAATCTTAACAAATATAGAAACAAATAAGTCCAAAAGAAGGAAATTATGGTTGTAACGACCAGTTGATACACGCGTACACCTGTACGGCGCGCCCGTACCAGGTCATTTCCAAAAACAACACGGGTTAAAGTCGGTAATTAGTAAACCAACTAAGCAGTACGGGTGGGTCCCACCCATCCTGCCCATCTATACCGACTTCACGGCGGTTCAATTTCATTTTTTTAAACACCAAAGTGAACGGAAATCAGAAGGTGGCCATAGAATAGTTAACGGCCGGCCGTACGGGGGGCTGTGCCCGTATGGTGCGGTCGTACCGACTATGTGAAAACGAAACCGAGGCACCTGCAGTCTTAACGACCAATGGTACTGGCGGATCCGGCCGTACGGCCCGCCTGTACCGATCTCGTAAGACGGGCAATGAACTCAGAAAAATGAAAGGAAAACAAATATGCAAAAAGAAATAGTAGAAAATCATCTAGAACAAAGATGTGTTTAGTATTTCATAAGCCATGATCATCGAGGTAATATGGTCTCATTTTAGTTTCTTTTCTTCCTCTCTTCGAATAAAACAGGTCGTAGAAAATCACCAAAACCTTTGCAAGAAGATATAGAGACCTTCCTTTTTGGTAGTGTGGTTCCCGCGGGTATGCACACAGATGACACCTGTTTTGGGTGAGCAACTTCTTGAGAGTCCATGAACTTTTCCTCCATCTCTTCCTTCCTTTATAGAATCTGTAAATCGAATTCTTGCAGAAGTAGAGTCCAACGGATCATTCTTGGCTTAACATCAGTCCTTTCTAGGGTTTCCTTTAAGCCAACATGATCAGTATGTACTCTAACTTTGTTGTCCATGATATAAGATCTAAATTTATCATAAGAGAAAACTATTGCGAAAAATTCCTTTTCTACCATAGGATAGTTCTTTTGGGCCTCTTTTAAGGTGCGACTAGCATGATGAATGATATTAAGGTCATCACCATCATACTGACAAGGAATTTCTCCTATAGCTTCATGACTAGCTTTGCAAAATAACTCAAAAGATTTCTTCCAATTATGTGGTTTTATAATGGGAGCTTCAAGAAGGGCTTGTTTTAATATGTTGAAAGAAGTAAGACATTTTTCATCAAAATTAAAACGGACATCTTTTTTAAGAAGGTTAGTTAAAGGTCTAGAAGTTTTTGAAAAATTCTTAACGAAATTTCTATAAAATCCTACATGTCCTAAGAAGCTTCTTATACCTTTTATATCTCGAGGAGGGGGTAACCTTTCTATTGCTTCAATCTTTGCCTTATCGACTTCTATGCCCTTACCTAAGACTTTGTGACCGAGTACTATGCCTTCTTGAACCATAAAATGACATGTATCCTAGTTCAATACTAAGTTAGTGCCTTCACATCTCTGCAAAAATTTATGAAGATTATGGAGACAATGATTAAAGGAAGTTCCATAAACAGAGAAATCGTCCATGAACACTTCCATAATACTTTCAACATAATCGGCAAAAATAGTAGTCATGCATCTTTGAAAAGTGGCAGGATCATTGCAAAGACCAAAAGGCATACGATGATAAGCATAAAGGCCATAAGGACAAATGAAAGTATTTTTTAGTTAATCATTAGGGTGTACAACAATTTGGGAAAACCGGAATAGCCGTCTAAGTAGCAAAAATGATAATGCATAGCAAGTCTTTCTAAGGTTTGATCTATAAACGGTAAAGGGTAATGGTCTTTCCGAGTTTCCTTATTTAGTTTCCTATAATCAATGCACATCATGTGTCCAACAACACTCCTAGTAGGTACCATTTCATTATGTTCATTTTCTACAACTGTAAACCCACCTTTCTTTGGAACACAGTGAACAAGACTTACCCATTCACTCTCCTCCACATGAAAGATGACGCCTGCATCCAACAAACGTATTATTTCTCTTCTTACCTCCTCTTTCATGTGAGATTTAAGACGTTGCTGAAAGTTCGCGACCGGCTGAGCTCCTTCTTCCATGAATATTCTATGGGTGTCTATCGAGGGACTAATCCCCTTCAAGTCACTCATCGAATACCAAGAGCATTTCAATGCATGCGGAGAACCTTCATTAAGTTTTCCTCCTCTTTCTCTGCGAGGTTAGCACTTACAATAAGAGGAAAATTATTTTTCTCGTCAAGAAACCTATATTTTAGTTCCTTTGGTAGAGTTTTAAGAATTGGAGGAGGAAGGGCCGCATCTCCTTTCCTTATGGGTTCTTAATTGATCTCGATGTCCACCTCAGGTGTGGAGTCGAGATAGTTATCAATAAGCACAAAATCAATAGGATATTTGTAAGGTCTAATACATATTGGTATGTTCCTAATTATTATCATAGGGACTCTGAGAGTCTTATCTGCAAGCATTATAGTCATATCCGTGTCTTCCAATTCAGTTGAAGCTAATTCATTTTGAATTTTTAAATAAAAATTAAAAGGGATACCGTTAACAACTGTACCAATATCACAAAGGCCATAACAGGAAGTTCCTCCAAAAGTGCATGGGAGGATAGGCGTACCCACTTCTTTAGCTTTTACCTTTCCTTCAACGAATTGTGAAGCTTCATTATCAAGCTTAATCATATTGCAATGTGCAAATATGGTTAAAATATCTTCCTTTATTGATGCATCTGCCTCTTGTACACGCTCTTCTTTCGTTTTCCTTATTTCTGTTTCTTCTTCCAGCTCCTTGAAAAATAATTCTTCCTCTTTGCGTTGATCCCTCCAGTTGCTGAGCCATAATATGTTTTCTCACCGTCCTTGGAAAAGGAAAGGGTTCAACATATGGGGGTACCTACCTTAATGGCTCGACAAGGGCCGTGATTATTGGACCTTCTTCTACAACTAGCTCGGGTGGCAGAGTATAATGAAGCCAGTCTATCTTTGGAGCTTCAATATGTTCTGTAAAACACTGAAGGATTTGCAAGATAATATCATCATCTAGTTGCAATTCATTAGGAGTTTATTTTACCATACCGGAGTCTTTATAAGCATTGAGACAACCATATTCAATTTCTATACCTCATTTGCCTCCTAAATCAAATCCCCATGTGTCTCTATTACGATGAATTCGTTCTAAAAGTTCCCAAGCTTTAATTATAGTTAACTCCATCAAAGAACCTCCTGAGTTCATGTCAAGCTCATGTTTAATTTATTGACTAAGTCCTCCATAGAAAATATGCAAAATGTACCATTCAGGTAAATCATGATGGGGCCATTTATGAAGTAGAGACTTGTACCTTTTGTAGGCTCTTACCAAACCTTCACCTGTGCGGTTCTTGAAGTTTGTAATTTCCCTCCTTACTTCAGCAGTTTTTACCTTGGGAAAGAATCGAGACACAAATTCTCCCCTAATTTTTTCCAGTTATCAATTTTATCTGTAGGGCAAATTCTATACCAAGCCAAAGTAGTGTTGGTTTGAGATTGGCTAAACAACTTTAGTTTCAATTCATAATCAGAATATCCTCTTTAAGAGTCCAACACAACTCAGTAAAATGCATTAAATGATTGTAAGGATCCTCATCAGGATCATCTCCTACAAAAGTTTTCTCTTTAATACTAGCGATAAAAAGAGGGTTGACCTCGTATTCTGGTTTGCTCCCACTCGGGAATTCTTTAACTAGTCCTCTATTGAACTTCCCGAGGTATTTAATAGCATCGAGCTGATTAATCAGTCCGAGTGCAGTCATGGTGTGTACCTGAAACTTATAAACAACTTTAGTAAAACAATGAGTAAAATAAGTAAGTAAGAACAACGACCAAAAGCGCTTAGCTCTCCGGCAACGGCGCCATAAAATAGCTTGATGGCCATAAGTGCATAAACCAATTGTAGCTAGTTTCGAAGTAAAGATATTGAACCCACAGAGAGCTATTGGTAAAGGCCTTTATGCCCCTTGTTAATCTCTACCAAAGTATACTTGTAAGCTGTCTTTGATCTCAGGTAAAGGGTGTTTGAAAGGTTTATGGTTGTTTGTAGAAAAATAATTAAAACAACTAAAAAGAAGACAAGTAACAAGTTTATGTGAAAGCGTGGTTGAACTCAATAGGGATAAAACGTTTTCAGGGATGTAGGATACACCACTAGCATAGTATTATTGTTATGTGCAACCAAGATAACATACTTCTTGTGTCATGATATGTGTGGAGAGAGCCCCATAATAAGATATTCACAACAAGGCTCGTAGGAAGCCACTTTATTGAGCCAAGTGTGAGGTCACGTGTGGAGAGAGCCCCATAATAAGATGTTCACAACAAGGCTCGTAGGAAGCCACTTTGTTGAACCAAGTGTGAGGTCACCTTTAAATAACCACTGCGATGTCTAAGAGTAATCACCCATACAAACCACCACAATTAAGGGTTTCCCCGTGGATATCGTAATTAGCTTAGGGAGTCCCTCTTTAATCCCCCTTTGACCATGTAGGTTACAAGCCGGCGCTAATCTGTCACGGGGAATTCCGGGTATGCTTCCAAGACACATCCAAAGGATTTCTCCCTCCCTTTAGTCCCGAAGGCAAATGATATGCGGCTGACTACGCATACCATCTAAAGAGAGAGATCAAACACAAATCAAAATTATATCATAGACAAGCAAGTCATACATACACAAGAATATATCATCTTTATTACAAGTTCATAATGGTGCTAGGGTTTCTCCATCACCCCAAGAACAAAAGAACTACTCACTCATGGAAGCAATCAACAACATCATCATAATCAAATGAACAGATTGAAGTAAGGAGGTAGATCTAATGCAAACCACAATTGGATCTAGAATTACAAAGAGATCTAATAGATGAAAGATGGAGTAATGGTGGTGATGAAGATGCAACGGTTGATGATGAAGGGAATGATGCGTTGTCCTCCAATGATCCGTGGATCAGCTGGGCTTTTACCCCAGCCAAGTTCCTTCTTCAGATCTCTCTCGGATGTGGTGTTTCGTGGTTTTTGGTGGCTGTGAATGTTGGATCTCTCTCTCTCATCTTTGCCAAGGAGAAGTATTTGATGAGGCAGTCACGATGGTGCCTGGTACAGGTGGGCTCCGCTCGTACCAGTGGTCGTTAACCATACTGATGCTTTATCTTTGATTAGTATTCTTCCAGGTGAGAAGGCAAATTCATAAAATGACTTTTATCACTTAGAAATATCATATAATTACACAATATGACAGCTCTAATTGATATGTTCATATATGACTCCATGATTTGGCATCCTGTTGAAACAAGAACAAAATAGTGCGCGTAGACGCGGTGAAATACAAAAACCCCTACTCTATTTATGCAAAAACAAAAGGTAAATATGCTTCAATTTTGGACGCATCAGTCACCAACCTCGTTGGACTTTGCATCGCGCATCTATCATGTACAAGGCCTATGTTTGCAAGAGCATGAGCATAGTTGTCAAGAACCTCTCCAAGGTTTTCACCCCTCTCCGCTTGGGACTGCCGGAAGCACATTGACCGATCTTTCCTTGTGAGGATTCTATCGGACCGGTGGCTGCCGACGGGAGCAATTGGCATTGCATCGTGTCATGTTTGCATGTTTTCATCATGTTCTTCGTGAGGTGTGTGTTCGCTTCTGCTTCTGCTACCCCTCTCCTTTCCCATCAATTTGCCCACGAGATCCATGAAGATCAGGCCACCCTTGAGGTTCACCCTTATCATCTGGTATTAGTAGCTTTTGGTTGCCACAGATTTCTCACCAATTTGGTATTTTGCCCATAAATTCGAAAATTCCACCAAAAATATCCTAATTTCGTGTTTTGGATCCATCTAAGATTTGAGTGTGTTTTGGTAGGTTTTGATCCATGGATTACTTGCTAAACTTGTTGATTTACCTTCCCCTGTGTTTCCATAACCTAATTCCTTGATTTTCCGCATCAATTTGACATTTTGGTTTGAGTTTTTCTGCCTAAATTGAGCCCAGTTCGTGTTCCTGCAGTTCTGGAATCAACCGGACCGGAGTGTCCGGCGTAATTTGATCAGAGTGTTCGCCCGGCTAGAGTGTTCGGCCTACAAACGCTGGAGTATCCGCCCCTGCAGACAGAAAAACTATTTCACGGTTTTGAGCATAACTTTTACATTTGAACCCGGATTTTGCTGTTCTTTAGCTCGTTTCGAAGAGAACAGAGAGCTCTACATCATCATCCAAGTTTTTCATGATATCTACGCCATCCAAATTCCGTGAGCAAAGCATAATCCAATAATAAAGGGTGAAAATCATCTTTGAAAGGTATAAACATTCCGTGACTTCTCCCCACTTGCATTCCGTTGTGAACTACACTATATTTGTGACAAACAAACACCTATTGAGACTAATTCCTCCTATGATTGGTTGGTCTATGCACATTGTATACATTGTCTAATTCCAAGCAAAAGTTGTGAGCGATATCTCATATAGTTATCTTGTATAGTTGTTGGCACAAGGAAGAGGCAAGTGAAAAAGAATAAAAAGAAAGATAAAGACTGATACAAAAACAAAAAAAATCTAGAAAAAGAAAAAACAAACAAGTGCCTCATAGAATAGAAAGAACAAGCTCGATGAACATCATATAGGTGGTACTTATTGTGCATATCTTGTAGCCCACCAAATTTTTATTTGCAATCAAACTAGCGTCTCTCCTTGCACTTGTGCGACACGAGATTATAGTCTTCGCAAGGTAATCATTTCGTTCTTATCTCACTTTCTCTGTCGCACAAGCCACATTTATCCCACTGTGTGCGTTTCCTTGAACATAATTCCTATCTCGTGGATTGACTTGTTTTGCTTTGTGATCATCGTGGTTCTTTACTTGCCATTACAATATCTTAATTTCATATTGTTTCCTTGACATGCCACTTTCCATACCCATCCACCATAAGCTTTGTGTGTGTTTTTTGGTTATTAGTTGAGTTTAGGTTGCCTTGTCACTTCACTTGCTTGGTTTATTGCACTCAAGTGTGGCCACTTGCATGATACTATCTTCAAAGATAAAGTAAGGTTTGACGTTGCATCCCTAACACCCTCTACCACATCCATATACACCACTTGGTCTTGTGAATCATGTTAGGGACTCTAGAACTATGGAGGATATCTATGAAGAATCCATGATGAGCCACCATGACTATGACTCCACAAATATAGATGACATGATAGAGCACTACATCGACAATGGCTTCACATGCTTTGAGGACCCGGAGCACTACTCCTACAAAGACTCCACATGAGTAGAAGACATGGAGCAAGACATTAACTATGGCCCATCAAGCATGGAAGACTTGGAGCTCTACATTGACAATGGCTCCTCATGCATGGATAACATGGAGCACTACACCGACAATGGCTCCACATGCTTGGGTGGTATGGAGTACTACATCAACAATGACTCCCCAAGCATGGACAACTTCGAGTGCGACAACGATGACGCCTCACCAAGCATGGTGGACATGGAGAACTTTATTGACTTTGAGGGCTCTTCCATGAGACATGAAGAATTCTTCCACCGCTTGGAGATGGAAGACTACTATGCCAAGCAAGCGGAAGCACATCATCAAGAAACCATGACCTTCAAGGACAAGTGTGCCACACCAAAGGGCACCACTTACTTTGATGATCAACCTCCAAGACGTCAAGCGCCCCCACTTCCAATGCATCAAGCGCCACCAGCTTCAAGGCATCAAATGCCAACATCTCAAAGGTGCCAAGAACCAACATCTCCAATGCGTCAAGCGTAACCTCCTCCAAGGCATCAAGTGCCACCTAATCCAAGAAAAGTGGCGCCACAACATCATCTTCCACAAGAGGTGCCACAAAGCAAGAATCTTCATCGACATACATCCTCTCGTGATCATCACCGACATCAAGAGGATACAAGACGTTGTCCAAGGCATCTTCTCCACCTCGAGAGTGCCAAGTTCCAAAATCGTTTGGAGAAGTTGCAAAGCAACCTTGTTAAGTTCAAGGAGGACATGGACGACAACTTCGCCAAACTTAACGAGTCAAGCTCAAGAAGGCACCACAAGCACAAGAAGAGTGCCAAGGAAAAGGATCATCACGTCAATGACCTCCAATGACACCATCATAAGGCACCTTCCACTACTAGTGCCACCACCAAAATGGCACAAAGAGCAAGCCTTCTTTCACACCATCAAGCTTCAACGCCAAAACTTGACGTCCTAGATGACGCCTGCAACTTCATGGATGAGGAGAACCAAGACCGCTACTTCACCAAGTTGGACGAGTACATCAAGAAGATGACTACACAAGCCAAGGTGGTCACGAAGAAGGATGGAAAATCTCCAAGTCAAGAGTCTACACTTCAAGATGGAGGAAGACAAGGCCACATATGGGATGAAGTTGATCCAAGCACCGCTCTCGACATCAACATGAGCATGTTTCCACCACTACTACAAGATGGCGACGACAAGGTCGAGAAGGGTCAGCATGGGACTTTCCCTTCACCAAAGGAGGCGCATGAAGTGGAGAAAACCAAGCCTATCCATATATGATTGAGTGATGATGTGGTACCAATCCCATGTGAGTATGAGAGCCACTTAGCCCACTTGAGTGAGAGCAAGAGTGAGATGAGTGACCTGCCATATGTGAGATTGAGTGCTTACAATTGGAAGGCATGAGTGATACACCGAGTGAGTTGAGAGTGGTAGTTGATAGGTCATGTGAGGCCATTTTGATTTCTAACGACTTACCCTCTACCTCGAGTGTGTTTTCTCATGATGTGCCAATCTCCATGGATCAAGAAGCAACAAGCCTCGAGATGATGATGCCTCCTATCGAGAAGATGTACATAGTGGATGAAGATGATGCTATCCCCATATATGATGAAGAAGTCGCCCACATGGAGGCAACTACCACCACAACAGTCACTGCATATGAGAGGTATGGACAAGGTAAAAATAAGGGTGTTGATGATGACATGATCCCACTAGTGGACATGAGGATTTGTGATGATTTGCAAGCTATGGATGATACTTGTGACATGACATATGTTCCATGCTTATTCCCATGTGTTGATTTTGCTATGAATCATGATGGCCATGTGGAATCCTTTTATTGTCATGATATTTCCATAGACATGATATGCTCTAAACGTTACATTGATGATATCATTGCTTGCACTTTGTTGAACAATTGCTCTTTCCAATGTTTTGCTTGCAATGATGAAGAAAAGGTATCCCTCGGACCATGCTTTGTCATGGATATTTTACAATTTCTCCCGTTGCTAGCAATAAGATGGATAATTTATTTCACTTGTTTTTATTGCAAAAATAAGTATCATATGGTTTCTAATGAGATTTCCCCCGTAGCTTTCTCAAATTTTGGAGATTTTGGTAAATTCCATGATAAGCATGTTCCTCACTTGCATACTCACCATGCATCTATTTTCACACTTGATTGACACTAATGGCGATGTGCACAAGAATATATATGTCATGATGGATGATGTGTTTCTCTACCATGCACACACGTTCTTACTTTTGTGTATGATGTGTGTAGGTACCCGCACTATAATGTCAACCTTGGTTGAGCATGAGTTGACAAAAAGAGCTCTTGAGATAATCCCTCACATGAGTTCAAGATTGAACCCAGTTCTGATACCTTTTGCATGCTTCGCATCTTTCATGTTGAAAATTTGATTTTTCCTATGGCTTGCTTGCAAGCATGTTGATGGTATTCTTTCACCTCGCGACAATCATGTTTATTTGCTATTGGATATTGATGCTTTGTGTGTTGCAAAAAAAATGTTGAACAATTTCTCTTTCCGATGTTTTGTGTGCAACCATAATGCCACTATGAGCATGTATTGTCATGAGAGCTTCCAAGTATCTCGTATTGTTGTTGCAACAAACATAAGGAACATTTGCTCTTTCATGTGGTTTGTTTGTAAGCATGTTGTTTTTGCTTCCACTTATGATACTCATATCCCCATGTTATTTGTTTTTGATGATTTCTGTATGGCATCCAACATATTAAACAATTTATTTTTCCAATGGTTGGTTTGCACACATAATGATGCTGTTTTGGATGTTCTTCCTCATGTGTTTTTTCTGAATTCTCCTATTCTTGCATCAAAGATGTTGATCAATATTTTAGTCAATTGCTTTAAGTGCCACACTAAGACGTTATATGGAGTTTTTGAGTTTCCACATTTGGATGATGTTTAAACAATTTCCATGCACATTGACCTTGCATATTCATTCATTTGCTATCCTTGTATTGTGCTTATAGTGTTGTGAATAAGAATGGACATGCCACAAATGACATGCTCCCCTATCACGCATGAAAATATTTTGATTGGTCTTTATTGTGTGAAGGTACAGATGCATAGGCGTCAACCTCTATGGACCATGAGTTGATAGGACGAATTGTAGAGAGTTACATATGGCTGCCCTTTATCGAGCTATCTCTACCAAAAGTGACTTCTATCTACTTAAGGACTCATGCTATAATCTTCATGAATTGGCTACTCTTTGAGTGTTGCTTCACTTTTGTTGTGAGCTTTGTAGGCTTCATGGAAAGTGAAGGATCATTGAAGTGTTGTCAAATCAATCTTCTCGACAACGACTATATGGTGAACCCCAAGATCAAGAAGGTCTCTCCACATCCTTTGCATGGTGATGAGCGTATAGAGTCGAGGATGACTCTTTTTGAAGGGGGGCTGATGTAGGCCTACCTACGGTCGTTACCACATCAAGGTCTCCAACTTATGCCAATTCATCATGGACACCCAAGGTGAATCCTATCCTCTATGCGAGCCTACTCCCAACCCTATTGGATGGTATACTACTTCATACTCCATCCCATAATCATGATAGGTTCATACCGATAAGTACAAATGAAAGGGAGGAAGCCCAGAGCATCAAGCCCGACAAGATAGAGGCTTGGAAGAGGAGACAGAAGAAGTAACCAATGCAAGGACCGAAGTCTCCGCCCTTGACCACCCAGAGTATCCGGCTGGCCTGGAGTGTCCGGCCTCCCTCCGCTTGAAGCCCGGCATAAGCCGTTTGTTCCCTAGATCAGATTGCACCCGGAGTGTCCGGCCCAACTAGACTATCTGCCCGCCAGCACCTAGAGTGTCTGGTCCGACTGGACTGTCCGGCCTAAGTGACGAGCCTGCACGCTGCCAGCTGGGCGTTCGGCCCATGTACCCCTCTAATCCGTTCCAAACCCTAGTTTATGCATAAAATACCCCCATTCGAGTGGCTGACCTATATGTAGAGCCCCCGCCCCTTATTGTTCCTCGAAGGAATAGATGATAGACTAAAGGCAACCTCCTTTGTGGAATCTCTAGTTTTGCCTCATCTCCTTTACCAAGGGGACCGACTATCGTCATCAAACTCGTTGGACTTTGCATCATGCATCCATCGTTGTACAAGGCCTACATTTGCAAGTGCGTGAGCATAGTTGTGAAGACCCTCTCCAAGGTGTTCATCCCTATCTGCTTGGGATTGCTGGGAGCATGTTGACCGATCTTTCCCTACGAGGATTCTATCAGACAGCTGGCCGCCGATGGGAGCAATTGGCCTTCTATCGTGTCATGTTTGCGTGTTTTCATCGGGTTCTTTGTGAGGTGTGTGTTCGCTTCCGCTTCCTCTACCCCTCTCCTTTCCCATCGATTTTCTCACGAGATCCGTGAATATTAGGCCACCCTTGAGGGTCAACCTTATCATCTGGTATCAGCAGCTTTTGGTTTCCACGGATTTCTCACCGATTTGGTCTTTTGCCCATAAATTCGAAAATTCCACCAAAAATATCCCAATTTCGTGTTTTGGATCCGACTAAGTTTTGAGTGTGTTTTGGTAGGTGATCCATGGATTACTTGCTAAACTTGTTGATCTACCTTCCACTGTGTTCCCATAACTTAATTCCTTGATTTCCCTTGTCAATTTGACATTTTGGTTAGAGTTTTTCCGCCCAAATTGAGCCCAGTTCGTGTTCCTATAGTTCTAGAATCAACAGGACCAGATTGTTCGGCGATTAGATCAGAGTGTTCGCCTGACTAGAGTGTCTGGCCTAAAAAGGTCGAATTCTCCGCCCCTGTAGACTAAAAAACTGTTTCACGGTTTTGAGAATAACTTTTGCATTTGAACTCGGATTTTGGTGATCTTTAGATCTTTTCGAAGAAAACAAAGATATATACATCATCATCCAAGTTGTTCATGCTATCTACTCCATCCAAATTCCATGAGAAAGGTGCAATCCAACAATAAAGGGTGACGATCATCGATGAAAGGTATAAACATTCCGAGACTTCTCCCCACTTGCATTCCTTTGTGAACTACACTATCTTTGCGACCAATAAACACCTATTGAGACTATTTCCTCCTATGATTGCTTGGGATATGCACATTTGATACCTTCTATAATTCTAAGAAAAAGTTGTGAGCGCTATCTCATATAGTTATCTTGTATAGTTGTTGGCACAAGGAAGGGGCAAGTGAAAAAGAATAAAAATAAGAGTGATACAAAAAGAAAATAAAATATAGAAAAAGAAAAAGAAACAAACAAGTGCCTCATAGAATAGGAGGCGCAAGCCCGATGAATATCATATAGGTGGTACTTATTGTCCATATCTTGTAGCCCACCAAATTTTTATTTGCACTCAAACTACCATCTCTCCTTGCACTTGTGCGACACGAGCTTATAGTCTTCGCTAGGTAATCATTTTCTTAGCTCACTTTATTCGCCGTACAAGTCCCATTTATTCTACCATGTGTGTTTCCTTAATATAATTCCTATCTTGTGGATAGAGTTGTTTTGCTTTGTGATCATCGTGGTTTTTTACTTGCCATTACAATATCTTGGTTTCAGATTGTTTCCTTGACATACCACTTTCCAAACCCATCCACCATAAGTGTGCATGGTGGAGTGCGTGTACTGGCGGCAGCGGGCAGGGTGTGTGGTGTGCCGCTGATACGTTGCAAACGTATCCATAATTTTTGATGTTCCATGCTTAGTTGTATCTACTTTCTTATGTTTTGTCCACACTTTGGAGTACTTTTCATATGATTTCTTAGACTAACCTATTAACAAGAGCCACAGTGCCAGCTGCATGTTTTCTGCTATTTTTGGTTCCAGGAAAGTTAGAAAATGAATATTCTCGGAATTGGACGGGACAAAAGCCAAAGTCAGTTTTTCACCGAGGGACACTAGGAGCTAGAATATGAGACGGAGAGGGGTTGGGGCCCGACCACACCACCTGGCCGTGCGGGATGGCCTGGCCGTGCCAGGGGGTGGTCTGGCCGCCCCAGGCACCCCCTCGGCCCCCTCTTCGCCTATAAGTTGCCTTCTTACCTAAAAACTCAGGGGGTTTGACGTTTTTCTAGAAGGAGTTCCGCTCCGCTGCCACCACCAGATTCCATGAAACAGCACCAGAAACTCCATTCTGGCACCCTACCGGGACAGGGAATTGGAGGAGATCATCGCCATCATCATCACCATCGCTTCTCCATCAACCATCCGTGTTTCCCCCATCTATGAGTGAGTAATCCCCCGCTGTAGGCTATGGGGATGGTAGGGATTGGATGAGATCGTTTATGTAATGGCATCAGATTGTTAGGGCATGGTGCCTAGTATCTATTATTAGTGCTATTTGACTTTGTTGCAACTTGTTATGCTAAATGCTTGTCACTAGGGCCCGAGTGCCATGATTTCAGATCTGAACATGTTATTGATTCAATTTGATAGTATTGTCTTTGGTCATACCTGCAAGTTGTATACACACGTTGTTGTCTGGAACCAAAGGCCCCGAAGTGACAGAAATCAGGATAACCGGAGGGAATGGCTTTGATGTGAGGATCACATGTGTTCACGGAGTGTTAATGGTTTGCTCCGGTGCTCTATTAAAAGGAGCACCTTAATTTCTAGTAGTTCCCTTGAGGCCCCGCTGCAAACGGGCTGGCAGGACAAAAGATGTTGTGCAAGTTCTCATTGCGAGCACGTATGACTATATATGGAACACATGCCTATGATTATCTAGTACTTGTATGCTTTATCTTATTTATCTGCAATTGCCCTATGTTTGATTGCCATGTGAATTGTCTTGTCCATGCAACGCACATCCATCCATCCCTATGTCTACCGCGCTTTAATCCTACTGTTTACTGCAATTGTTACTACTGTCTTTACTTCTACTACTGTTATTACTTTGCTATTGCTACTACAAAATTGTTGGTACTGATAAACTGCTATGAGCAAGATTGTTTCCAGGTGCAGCTGAATTGACAACTCAGTTGTTAAGGCTTATAAATATTCTTTGGCTCCCCTTGTGTTGAATCAATAAATTGGGTTTCACTTCTCTCAAAAATACTGCAATACACCCCCTATACTTGTGGGTCATCAAGACTATTTTCTGGCGCCGTTGTCGAGGAGCATAGCTTTATTTATCAAGTCCACTTGGAATCACTATTGTTCAAGCTTAGTTTATTTCCGCTTTTTTTGTTTGTTTCTTTATCAAAAATACAAAAAAATAGTTCATACTCTAGTTGTTATTTCCGTTGGTCTGTTATTGTCTCGATTTATCATGCTTTCTATCAATGGTTGGTTTCTTTGAAACTGAATCTTATTGGCAAGGTGGGTTCACGGAAGAACAAAAATATTATTATAAGGAACACCGCTTGTCACAAAAAGGGAAACACTTATGGGAACAAATTGATAAATTGTATACCAATGCTATAAACGTGTGCTCTACTTATAATGTTACTTATTGCTTTGATAAATCTTGTTGCTGTAGGAGGTACAAACACCTCCCTTTTCAATGTGAGTATAATGATGATGTTACCATATCTTCTTATGTTAAGGGAAATTATGACTTTTATGATGTGGAACAAATTGAGGAATTTATTGCTTGGAAGGGTGCATTTGAACTTGCTAGTTTTCCTGAAAATATTGAGGATTCACCTTATAAATATGAGGTTTATGATATACTTAATTTTGCTTTGATAATTACAAGGAAGAAAATGGCTATATTCTTGAATATATTAATAGACGCTTTCCACAAATGGAAGAGACTAATGCCTTGCAGGATCTTATGAAAGAAGAAATTAATGAACCTGAAAGCTCATTAGATGAAAAAGAGGAGGAGAGTGATGAACAAAAGGAGGAAGAATGGATTAGCTACCCACGCCTACCTTCTAATGAGAGTAACTCTTTATCCCTTACATTATTTGATTGTCCCCCATGCTTACCAAAGGAGGATGAATTTTATGCTCATGTTATTTGTGATAATCCTTTATTTGTGCCTAACTTCGAGATGCATGGTACTAAAGAGTTTTGCTTAGAAATTGTTTATGATAAAGCTCTAGACGATGGTCCTATATTGAATGATCAGTCATCTTGTTATAGAATTGTTAAAAGTGGGTTTGAAGGTTTTAATCCCACTATTTTTGAGCTTGATAAAAATTATGTTTTTGTAGAACATGAAAAGCATGCTTTATGTGATAGTTATATTGTTGAGTTTATTCATGAGGCTACTTAAAATTATTATGAGAGACGAAAATATGGTTGTAGAAGTTTTTATGGTATTGAAACACCTCTCTATGTGCTAAAAGTTTTGAAGTTACTCTTGTTTTATCTTCCTATGCCTGTCACTTTGTTCTTTGCGAATTTATTTGCATACAAGATTCCTATGCATAGGAAGTGGGTTAGACTTAAATTTGTTTTGAATTTGCTTCTGGATGCTCTCTTTCACTTCAATTCATATTTCTTATGTGAGCATCCTCTCAAACTATCATGCCTAACTTAAAGGCATTAAAGAAAAGTACTTATTGGGAGATAACCCAAAAGTTTTAGATGAGTCTTGGAAGTTATTACTTCAGTAATAACCGCTCCTTATCCTTTTTATTTGCTTTTTGTGCCAAGAGTAACCTCTAATGAGAGAGAAGTAATGAAAGTTGTTGTCCTGAAACAGATTTCTATGCTTCACCGTAAACATTCGTGTAAAATATCCGTACGCCTTTTTGAGGCGTGATTTTTTGTGCTTCTGCCCCAGGTTGTTATATAACTTCCGTTAGATCAACACTTTTCGATTTGAGCAACAGAAGGTCTTCGAAAAAATTCGTCTTTACCTGCTGGTCTGTTTTGACAAATTTCTACCATTATTTGCATTTGCTTCTTGTTGGTTCCTTTTTGAGTTGTTTTTGGGAATTGAGCTTTTTGAGGGAAGTGCTATAGTAGCTAGTATTTTAATGGAAGTTTTATTGGTGTTGAAACTGAACCTAAAGACTTATTATCTTGAGTGCACTAATGTTGCTAATAAAGATTGTGTGAAGTTTTGTATGGAGGAAAATTTGCAGGTGTATGGATGGAATGAGTAATGAGATGAAGGATGGACTAAAGCTCAAGCTTGGGGATGCCACGCGTGTCACCCCAAGAAATATCCAATAAGTACATTCGTCAAAGCTTGGGGATGCCCAAGGCATCCTATTCTCCATCAATAAAAATCCTAGGTTTCTTCCAAACACTTCATTTTTATTGTTTCATGCACAGTTGTGTTGTTCTTGGAGCGTCTCCCTTTTCGTTTTCATTTTGGTTTTTCATTTGCTTGGTTTGCTTAGTTTGCTGAATAAATTGGTTGGACCCCCTCTTTCATACATTGGTTTTCAAATAGTTCGGTTTGGATTGGAAAAGAGTAGGAAAGTTCATGCTTAAGTGGTAAAGAGAGCTTGTTTTTGACTGTGGCCTATGCTTTGTCATGCCATGTTTGATATTGTTTTGGCTTTATGATTAGTATTCTTTCCTGTAGCATGACATGTTATAAACAATTGAGATTGCTTAATGTGCCTTGGAAGGATCATGTGTTGTTTTAGCATATTAAAGCATAGTATTATGGTATTCTCCTTTGATGCTTTATTTGGGTTGACTTGGCACATGCTCACACCATATTATGACTATCCAAAGTCGCCATAGCCTTGATGATCCTTTAGTTTTCAACTTGTAGTATCACTTTATGCTTTGATCAATGATGTTTTGTCGCT
The DNA here is from genome assembly GCA_910589775.1 of Avena eriantha. NCBI lineage: Eukaryota > Viridiplantae > Streptophyta > Magnoliopsida > Poales > Poaceae > Avena > Avena eriantha. Next base: position 364,437,811 of record OU342745.1, on the reverse strand, counting down.
CTGCATGATTATGGCCATTATTGCTCTCTTAGTTTGTCGCTCTCAGTCTTTTGCTAGCCTCCGCAACCAAGAATGAGTTCCACTCATGCATCCAACTCCTTAAACCAAGTTATTCCAAAGAGTCCACCATACCTACCTACTAGCTTATGCCATTCCTAGTATATTCATGCTTTTGTCTACCTTCCGAATTAAACTTGTTATGAGAAAACTAGTGACTAAAGCTCTCACGAACTTGATAGCACACTTTATTTTTCTTGCCCTTAATAAACTTGAACCATTGTGTCTTCTATGTTGTATATGCTTGCACTTATTTGTTGGGGATTAGCAAAACCATGATTTCATGGGGAACGCTTTCAACATTGCACTTGGTACTTGTACCTAGTCTATATCATGCTCTTTTGTCTATAGATGTCGTCGGTGTGAAATGAAAGGGGAGCTTGTAAGTCCATGGAGTTATGTATATGTGTTAGAGAAACGCCTGGGCCGCTAGTCTAATCCATGCTGACATGGTGGAAACATGCAGCATGACCATTATGAGTTGTCTATGAAGCATTCTTCTTATAAAAAAACGAGTCAGATATTGAGAAAAGAAGAAAAAAGAGAGATATAGGAAAAGAGGAAAGAGAGAAAAAAGCACCATATTGCCATGGTAAATAAGAAGATTGCTGAGATGCTCGTTGTCTGCTTGCCTTGTCATTTTGATATGGGCATTCTTCCGTATCATCGGGCAAGGGGTACCGCGTTGGTGGTTCTCTATGATACACATGTACTTACGATGACAAGAACTTACCGGTGACTAAACTTGAGTAGCATGAGGAGCGGCCCTCATATTTAAGGGACATGAGATTTCCAACTTAAACTTCGTCAAGCATATACTTCATAGTTTGTTCACTTTAACCTTAATCACTTTAAGATGCTTATGATAGGGGCAATGAGAGCTAAAAGCTATTAAGTACCATAATTTTTGGAATCTCTTTATGAAACTTGAATCCCTACTTCCTTCTATGAAGGCCTTTCTTCAACTTATATATTGAGTCTCCACCTTCTATCTTTATGCACTTACTTTGAGAGCATAGTGGCCATTCTTAGTTCTATGTGCATTGTCCCAAGACTAGTTGATTGATGCATATCTTTGATATTGCTTGTTTTAAACTATTGTATCTAGTCACTCTTATGAACTTTGAAGGTGTCCTATGCATTTATGTTTGCTACTCTATGAGGGACAAGCTGAATGCCACTATGCTATGTTTTCTTTATGTAAAACAAACAAACGTCTTGCAAAGCATTGTTATCCATGAATCTTTTGTTTGTGCCATTTCATGTTGCAACATAGTTGCTTTGTCTTATTGTTAGAACTTTATCTTTCATGTTATGTTGAAGTACTATGATCCCAGCTATGAATGTTTTACGAATACTTTGATCAAGTTTATGATGGTGCATGTCACCTCAAAAATTATTCTTTCTTTTTATCACTTACCTACTCGAGGACGAGCAGGAGTTAAGCTTGGGGATATTGATACGTTGCAAATGTATCCATAATTTTTGATGTTCCATGCTTGGTTTTATCTACTTTCTTATGTTTTGTCCACACTTTGGAGTACTTTTCATATGATTTCTTGGACTAACCTATTAACAAGAGCCACAGTGCCAGCTGCTTTTTTTGTTGTTTTTGGTTCCCGGAAAGTCAGAAAATGAATATTCTCGTAATTGGACTGGACAAAAGCCAAAGTCAGTTTTCACCGAGGGACACACGGAGCCAGAATACGAGACGGAGAGGGGCTAGGGCCCGGCCACACCACCTGGCCGCGCGGCCAGGCTTGGCCCGCGCCAGGGGGTGGTCTGGCCGCCCCAGGCACCCCCTCGGCCTCCCCTTCCGACTATAAGATGCCTCTGATACATAAACCCTAAGTACCCGATCAAAAATCCACGAAAGAGTCTGTAGCTGCCGTTGTGTCCATCCCTAGATCGGGAGGGATCTGAAGCTCTTCTCGGCACCCTGCCGGAGAGGGGATTTCACCCTGGAGGCATTCTTCATCATCATGCAAGCCTCCGGTGTGATGCGTGAGTAGTTCATCTCTGGACTACGGGTCCATGTAGTAGCTAGATGGCTGGTTCTCCTCCTTTGTGCTTTCATGTTTAGATCTTATGAGCTCCGTTCATGATCAAGATCATCTATTTGTAATTCTGCATGTTGTGTTTGCGGGGATCCGATGGATATTGAGATGCTATTTCAGATTGATTATTGATTCTATCATGTCTTTGTTATTTGTGATCTTGCATGCTTTCCGTTGTTAGTAGCTATCTTGGCCAAGTAGATGCTAACAACTCCAAGAGTTAGTATTTATGCTCGATAGTGGGTTCATGCCTCTGGTAATCTAGGGAAGTGACAGAAATCTCTAAGGTACTAGATGTGTTGTTGCTACTAGGGAGAAAACAACAATCCTTTGTTCATAGAAGAATCGTAATGTTTACTTTACACGCAATTCGTAATGCAATAATCTGTTGCTTGCAACTTAATACTGGAGGGGGTTCGGATGATAACCTGAAGGTGGATATTAGTCATAGATGCACTTGGATGGCAGTGTATGTATAATGTTATAATGCCCAATCAAGTCTCAAAGGAGTCAAGATGATTAATATATGCATGTATTGCTTTCTCGATGTTTGTCAATTGCCCTGCTGTAATTTGTTCACCCAACATGTTATTTATCTTAAGGAGAGCCACCTCTAGTGAACTATGGACCTCGGTCCTTTCTTTTACTTTCAATCTACAAACAACTGTTTACTGCTTTGTGTTTAATTTCTGCAAACTATTACTTTCTTCCATTCGATACATTTAATCCTTTGTTTTCAGCAAAACTGGTGAGATTGACAACCTCATCACAAGTTGGGGACAAAGTTATGTGGTTGTGTTGTGCAGGTCTCCACGTTGCTGCTGGCACCGGTAGTGCGCTCTGCCAAGGCTCAACTAGCAACACCTTTGGGGTGTTTCCTTGCTCCTACTGGTTCGATTAAACCTTGGTTTCATACTGACGGAAAACTTGATGTTGTGCTCATCATACCTTCCTCTTGGGGTTCCCCAACGAGCTCGATATATTTTGGGCCATCACTTGTCTGATCTTTATTGATGGGAAACACAAAGTCGCTGATTTACTAGATGGGATCTAGATTACAACAAGTTGCTATGACAATGTTATGGTACCCTCCCCATTGGCTCCTCTGAGTCTTTATATGAGAGGTCAGGTCTTAGAGTCCAATACAGGTCGGTTTATAGTTTGAAAGGTAATTCTATAATTAAGTCGGTTACACCTTGGGCTTCTACCTTAATCATCACGTCTGGTTCCTAGGCTTTAGGTTCCTTCAAAACCTTTGTCTCCTTATGGGACTTATGAGCCTCATCCTGGATTCGTAGCAGGTACACCGATAATGAAGACCATGTGGGTAATACCCATGTCAGTAGCCCCCGAGGCTCCACTCATGTCATAGACTCGGGTTGAGTCTCCAAATTATTTCAAAGTACACCCACTAGGGGCACCTGAAGGTTTATTCAGATGAACAAACTGTAAGTTCCTTTGTTTTATGGGCATATTGGTATAACGAGCCTGGTGCATCCAGTGGATCAGGGACTAGTTAATTGCTCTTGGGCAAAAACGTCGTGAACCTTCTCAAGCTCAAGTCTCCTGGACTTGGACCTGGTATATGCTGGTGTAGTTCAACTCGGGCCATAGAGGTCTTTTCGAGTAATGAATTCTAGTTTTATGTTTGGGTACCCATCACGTCTGTCGAGATTTTTCATCATATCGTAGATATGGAAAATTTCTAGCAGAGCACATTCGTGTGCGGTTACTAGGACCACAGTACGGATCCTGGGTTCTTACATTTGTGTTGTAAACATGGCATCCATACATGTTATCGTGGCGGACACGGTCTGAGTGTTGGGTCCGTAGCATAGAAAACAAAAAATTTCCTATGATGAGAACTATACGCCAAGGTCTATCTACTAGATACAGAGCAACGGGTGGATATACATCCATGGAGAACTTACCCTCGAAGACAACAGAGTTTTGTTAACGAGTTGGAACTCGTGGATGATGTAGTCGTACGCTTGCCGATCTCAAGATCGTGTGGAAGTCCGAGCGCCGCAAATCATCAGCGCATCCGTCCTCGCACACACGTTCAAGCCACCAAACAACCTCCACCTCCTCGCTCCAGCGATGCAGCGGAAGCAGCAACTCCTTCCAGACGAAATGCCACCAAGAACATGTATCTCGCTATTCCGAGACCATGGGGGAATAATTCTAGAGGGGGAGCGAGATCCTTCACGAGGAGGTGTGAGGAAGAAGGAGTGAGAGGGGGGCCTTTTATAGGAGGAGGGGGTGCCCCTCCCCATGGCCGGCGCCTCATGGGGGTGACCCCTCACCTCCCCCATTCATGTGGTGGTAACTCCTCCACATTAAAATGCCCCTTCACATTCTCTTTTAAAGTCTCCACTTTAAATGCATTAAATTTCTCCAAATTTAATGCTCTCTCATTTAATAAAATCTTTTATTAAATTTATTCAGAATTTTGTTAATTACTTTAATTAACAAACATTCACATAAAACCCCTTGTAACATTTCAATATCACATGCAGAACCACTTTCTGCAATTTCACCCGAAACAATTCTGGTTTCTATCGAAACAATTCCTGTGCTTTGCAATCCTTTTGTCTGAAACATATGTGCTCCAAAATGGTGTCCGTTAACCCTTAAGTGTGTCACCCTACGGTTCGCGAATAATGCAGACATGATTGAGACTCCTATCAGATCAATAATCAGAAGCGGGACCTAGAGATCCATACTGACTCCTGCACATTCAACGAGGACTTCTGTGATCGTGAGAACCTTTAACGCTAGTAACTTAATCCCTTTGTCTCATGATATAATACATGTCCGAAATTCGATCATCGGTATCCAAATACCTAGTTTGATCTCATTACCGACATGCACTCTTTTCTCGTTCTCGTGATATACCATTCTAGTGATCACATCACTTGCTTGCAAGCTATCTTAATGTGATATCACCGAGAGGGCCTAGAGTATATCTATCCATCATCGAGATTGAAAAATTCCACTCTTGATCCATGAGCCTCAACATAACACCTTCATAGCACTGAACCCACCTTTATAGTCACCCTGTTACGGTGTGACGTTTGATATTATCAAGATACTCTTCCGGTGTTTGCAATTAACATGATCTCATGGTCTAAGAACTAAGATTACTTCGTATGATGTTATAGCAATGTAAACACAATGACTTTGATCGTAATGCTATACTTCGGATGAATGTTCATCACATTATTTCACAAATGTTGTGACCTTGTTATTAACAACATTCGATGTCCATGAAAAGGAAACCTTGATCATCTTGTTAATCAACGAGCTAGTCTGAAAGAGAGGCATAACTAGGAACCCCTTTTTGTTTATTAAACACACATGTATTGATGTTTCCTTTCAATACAATTATAGCATGCAAAATAAACATCTATCATATACAAGGAATACATAATAATAACTTTATTATTGCCTCTCAGGGCATACTTCCTTCACTGAGAACTTGAAATTTTGTCGACTGTCTTGTTTGGATGTTGGAATTGCTGAAGTTGTCACGTTTTCGCAGTGACATTGGCATTTTTATTGGTTGCGCAATCAACGCTACCAATGGGAGTGACCTCTGAGGCCAAACTCATCTGAAGCGTAGTCTCATAATCATTTTCCTTGAATTCGTCGATACTCTTTTGTGACTCTGTTGGAGGATTTTTGTTTTTTTTTTCAGGTGCGCGGCTAGTGCTACCGATGGGAGTAGCCCCCGAAGCTATGTTTGCCTAAGTGGTTGCTACATTAGCGCTCGCGTCACAAGACAGATTACTGACATGGGGGTCCAGATCGTCTCCTTCATGGGGCAGTTGGCGGAATTTTTGAATTTGGTAGGGGTGGGATGAGTTTGCCTTGAAATGGGTCATCGCACTATTTGGTAGCCCAACTTTGCGAATCCCGGCAATTACAATCAACTCAGACCTCGCGATGACTTCACACGATAACTTTGGGACCCAAAGTGACAAGCCCGTGAAAAGTATACCCTTCTTGAGGTGGAAGCAGACCTTTTATGTAAGCCCCCGAAAATAGCCCATGTGCATAGGAATTTGTCAAGTTGGCCGAAACTAAGAAAGTTGGATGAGCTGACATGTTGGACGAATACACGTGACCGAGATTTTGTCTGACCCTTGTCCAACATGTGTTTTGAGAGGAAATGGTTTGTGGACACATGGTTGGACCATTCGTACCTGTATCCGACCGTGTTTGAGATGGCGTCTAATACATTTCAAAACTACACTCGAACCAAAAATAACACAACTTTATCATACAAACTCCGATTTTGATGAACTTGAGCTTGGATTGAAGCTACCAGCAAGCTCTAACTCTTCATACAGAGAAACACCAGATAAGAATAGATGAGGTTAAAACCACAATATTAAAGGTTTGACCTCTCTAACAAAATGAACCGGTAAAACCTCCAATGAAAAAACGCAACAAGTGTTTCATACAAAATCCGCTTTTGATGAACTTTAGCTTGTAATGAAGATAACTACAAGCTATAAAACCTCATGTCGAGAAGATCCAAATAACAACCAAAAAATATGATGGCAAGGATGCTAAGGTCTGAGCTCTAAATGAACGATACGGTCAAGCTACTCACCCGAGAGCCACCTTGATATTACGGCTATCGAACCTATAACCCGGTCTCCCAACGACCACCTTGAAACCGATAAAATAGAAAATCTAGCAAGGCTATTCCTTTGCCTTGTGCATTCCACTTGATTCTATAGATTATGGTCATGCTCGCCTCAAGATGGAACACCTTTCTTGATTGCGCATGCTTGATGAAGTCTTCTCTCCCATACTCCGCTATGGGAATGCCTCACTAAGGTATATCTTCACAACTCCATTATTATGCATGAATATTTGCATGCATCAAGCATGCAATATCTTTGAGATACTCATATTGAACTTGCACTTCTTCAACTTGATAACGACCTCCACTTGATGTCATCCTCTAATGAGCTACTTTCACATGGTCTTCTCGAGATGATCATCTTGAACTTGCACTTCTTAACCTTGACGACGATCGATACTTGATGACATCCTATCATGGGCTCTATGGAATCTTCCTTTTGGTGAACATCCGTGGAGAGATGCATAACCACCATAAGAACACAAAACACATATATTATGGGTTAGCTCGCAAAGCACAAATGATACATTCTTACAGTACCACAATATCACTTGATCTCACATGATGCATGCATCATTTATGATTTTGCGTGTTGGCCAACTTAAATCCACACTTTATTCTTCAACTTGGTCAACCTTGTATCTTCGTAAGCTCTATCACACTCCCTTAGCATAAATACAAATCATATCTTATAATAAACTCTCAATATATTAATCCTTTGGGGCTTAACACGTAAGATAGAGCATGACTTTCTTCGATTCCACGCAAGAACCTTGAATCCAGCATGTGGTCTTCAAGCATTGTCAATGCAAAACCTCTTCAAATATAACTCAATGAAACATTAGTTCATAGATCATAGAGATTATCATTAATTACAAAACCACACGTGTGGACTCCATGCACTTCCAGCGCCCCACTTCTTGCTCCACCGGGAGAATGAGATCGTCGTGGAGCAGTGCAGGTGTCTGGAATGTTGCCATAGACCACGGATGTGTTTTTTCCGTTGATAAAAGTTACCTCCACGACGAAGTTAGCGGTCAACAAATACACGCCACATTTTCCAAAGTGCAGCCGCCATTACAACACACAAGCACCGTGCAGAATCTTGGTTTCGTCCTTTCGTCAACCCTATCTATGATCAGTAGCTTATCACTTGTACGTAGCACGTATCTAGGTAGGTAGGTTAGATTGTTCATCCGATCGGTCGTTATCCAGCGGCTTGTGCCATTGACCAGGCTTGCAGCATACTGTCCAATTTAGACCTGATGGTCGGTCGCGAGATATATATACACATATCATCATATAATAACACTAGTAACATAGCAAATATGCATGCCTGTGCTGCCGACCTAAACAGGAATTGGTTAAGAAGCTACAGGTCGATGTATGAATGGATACGGCCAGCAGTGCGTTACGTACCATGGCAAGCTTATTATCGGGTGACAACAGCATGCATGCCCTGACGCATGCAGTGCGGGCTCCTACAACTCAGACGACCGTCGATCGTTCGCTTGGCTGGCAGGTGACGTCCATAACGCCACGCCACGCATATGCAGCACATAGACCGTGTTATTATGATTTGTATGTATCTGGATCCGCTCCAGCTTGCAACAGCTGCGTCAGGTGGTGTGCAATAATACATTTTTTTCTTCTCTGACGACGGAATATAATGTGAGTATATCGAGGATTCGGTTTCAAAATAATCTAGACGATGCACGTGGCGTTATGCATGGTAGCTACAGGAAAATTTGCTGGGTGACATGTGTCCACCTAAAGGACAAACTCATACTAGAGACATATCACGGCTAACGTACACCTTTGTTTTCATTCATGCAACCTGCAAAATCTGTTTTTTTTTCTTTAAACGGATGGAAAACCTGCATTTGAAACACAAGAATATGTGCGTGCTTTGATTGGCATTCTATATGGAACTTACTGCAACACATCGCTTGGACCGTGTGAGCATTTATTTGCTATTCAGCGAGCTCATCTTTGGTGCCAACAACAACTTTATCGTCGATCACTTTTGCTTCCGTGTCCCTCTCTAAAACTTTGATGGGTAAGATGGTCTTTTATAATCGTTGATTATTAGTTGCTAAACTAAATTAGATTACGTCGATCCGCAATGCTCGTACATAGTACTCACGTGTACCAACTAAGACCGCCTGCTCGAAAAATACTTCCCGCCCTTTTGACCGGTTAACCGGCGCAATGACGACGAGCCGTCACACGATCTGATTCAATGAACGTCGTACAAACCGCAGCGCGTGAAGCGGACAAGCATAGGTCCACGCCGTGAACCATGACGGTCGCCGTCATAGTGTGCGTGGCCCGTTGAACTGCAAGTGCCAGTAGCCATGGACGTGTCCACTCCGGCAAGACGTGCACGTATACGGTTAGTATACTAGACTAGCAAGGTGATGATTTTGGATGGACTTTGGTAATCACCTCTACGAATCCCGAATCGTGTCTATGCGTGTATGGTTTTGTAAGTAATAATCAGTAATTAATAGTAAAATACCATCTTACCTCCTTCAAAGTATGGGGAGGGAGGGACACCGAAGCAAACCTCATCGTCGATTTCGGCCTAGGGAGCACCATTGTGATGGGCCATTGAAGGAGCACATCACCGTCCTCCCCGGGTTACTTCCGCGAGGAGTACCTCGTCGCGCGACTACAACGTTGTCTCTGTTCATCGGTTGGCATCGACCGTGCTACCGAAGAAGCCGGTGTTGGTGTCGACCTGAACGGCGCCTACTCCGGCTAAAACCGATGGCAATGCCAGTGGCGACGCTAGGGGCTTTCATGTGGTTAATTGAAAAAGGCAACTAAGCATTAGCAGACTATTACTCACGTGTTGTGTTTATGGATTAATTTTAAAAACTTGATATGCTAAACACATGTAATAAGATTGGAAAGTAGTTCTGTATACGAAGCTGCGTGCCGGAACCGACGCAGAAAAAAAGGGCAGCAAGTTCCTTTTGGAAAAGAAAGAAACATCATCGGCGCCGGCCGGGGTGGAGGCAGTGGCAGGTACACATGCGCATGGAAGAATCAGGGAAGATTGTTCCGGCCGGGACAGCATGATGCATGCACGATCAATGCAGTATATATGTGCATCTCCTTGCTCCGACGGTTCCACGCGTCGAAACTTTTGCGGCTCTGCGTTCCGTTCCGCGTCCCATCCATCGTAGCACTATACACCAGGCGGCAGAGGCACCCAAACGACCAACGTCGTTGCCGTACATGTCGTGGTGGGGGCGCGCACAGTTCGCAAGCCTAGCCTAGGCAGTGTACATGTTCTCCACTCCGACCCATCCATTGCCGCGGATAGACCAATCAGATGCGCTTTCGCGACCGACCGAAACATGCGATTAGGCCAGATGGCCAAGATGTATTGCGTGCGGCGCTTGGCTTCGGCCGGAGACGGCGATCGGGTGGCGCCTGCATGTGCGTCGTCGTCGCTCGGCTCCGGCGGGCCGAGAGCATCTGCCGCTTTCGCGGAGCGGGGGGGTCACTGTTCCCGCGCGCTGCATGCTAGCTAGCTAGCTGCCGAAAGGAAAAAAGCGACGTATGGCGCCAGAGCGACCCGATGGTTTGATGGATGGATGGGCGTAGTAGCTCACATGGCCTCGCACTCGCCTGTGTCGCTCGCTCGATCGAGTTAGGTCCGAGTGCCGGCCGGGATGCTTCTCGATCATCATCGTCGATGGCCTGGGTCTGGGTGCGCCGGTTGGTTGGGGTTTGGTTTCGTACTATGTTTCGATCGAGCTGCTGGTTTGATTCAGTACGGCACGGATACTCGCTTGATTACCCTTCGGATGCGTAGCCGCTTTTGGGAGGAAAGATGCCGTTAGGCCTTGCCAGTTTCGTCTCTCGGCTTCATTGTCATCCATGAATGTATCGGATCCGCGAGATCCTCTAGAGTAGAAATCATCCAACAAGTTATGATTGGCTTGTCCAACACATACGCGGCTGTACCTAGCTAGCTAGCTAGTGTGTGGCAATTACAGTGAATGAACTGGATGCATGTGCAGCCGGATCCACCTGAGCTGAGTGTTGGTCCAGAGAACGGTTTGGTGATGCCATCACCGTGACGTACGCTAGCGAATGGTTACATGCCATCTTCGCTGCTTTGAACGATGCATTCTTCTAGATTCATATGCGTACGGGCAACAAACAGTTGAGTGGCTTTGTACCTCACGCACTCCATTCGTCACTTTATAGTGCATCAATCGCAGAACAAGTGTATCGACACTCAAGCTTAACACCTTCATTTACTAGGCTGGAACTACGTGAACATGTAGTTCTATTCCCTCCATTCCAAAAATATAAGGACCATAGATTTCATCAAAAGACAATGCACTATAAGTGGATAGGTTCTTCAAGAACTTGCTTGGGGTGGATGAAGACCGACCCTTCTCGCTCGACCTGAGCTACCTTGGGTTGCAATCTACATACCTCCAACACATCGATGGGGTCTTCAGGGAAGAGGAAGTGTTGGCGGCCATCCGAGACATGCCAATGGACAAATGCCCTAGTCCGGATGGGTTCTCCACACGCATCTATGTGACCTGCTGGGCCTAGGGATGGCACCCGTTGGGTATGAGTATGGTGGAAGTCTCCCCATACCCTTACCAGTTCCCTCTAATCTTACCTGTCACCCGTACCCATACCCGTCAACGGGTACAACCTTTTCCCATACCTGTCACCCGCCAGGGTAAATGGATACCCACGGGTAAAAATACCCGTCTTTATAACACATAAAATCGAGAAAAAATAGTAACACGTTATAAACATCAACATGTTATAAGCAACGACAAAACCTGGAATAGAGGCACCAATAGTTTGGTGGCAACAATTGGCCGTTTATGAAGTTGCGATGGTAGGATAAATACGAGATCGATACTAATAACTCGAGAATCAGGATGTGATCATATAAAGAAGATATGGACCATGCCAATCACGTGGCGGGGGTGAAGCCATCCTAAATACCCTACGAGCGATTGTGGAACTAGAAAGCATGACCTAGCTAGAGGCAATGCATGATTAGGGAAATTTGATTATGTTAAAATATTATGGAGGCTCCACCGATCAAATTTTGGATGGGTAGATGGGTACGCGCCATACCCGTATCCATTGTACAAGATGGGTATGGAATTTTCCCATTTACATATCCATGAGTTATTTTTTGTCACATACCCATACTCCTAATGGGTTTTTACCCGACGGGTACACGAGTCATGGTACCCATTGCCATCCCATAATTAAGGATGATGTCATGGAAGATTTCCACTCACTCTCTCGGCTGGATTGTCGTGGCTTTGGACTGGTGGACAATGATTTGGTCACGCTTCTGCCCAAGAAGTAGGGTGTGGAGGAGATTCGGGATTTTTGGCCCATCAGCCTTATTCATGGGATTGCCAAGTGGGTGGCCAAGGTGATCGCAAACCGCATAACCCCGATACTCCCGCAAATGGTGGGTGTGCACTAGAGCACTTTTGTGCGTGGACGATGATTGCACAAAAATTTCATGATGGTGCAGGGGACAACCCGCAAGCTGCATGCTAGTAAGACCCCAGCGGTGCTGCTCAAGCTAGACATCACAAAAGATTTTGGCACAGTGGATTGGGCCTTCCTACTTGAAGTTCTCAGGAAGGTGGGCTTTGGGGAACGCCTCCCGATGTGCATTTGTGTGCTTCTCTCCACAACCTCCACACGCATCCTCATGAATGGCAGCCCAGGGCAAAGGTGGCCAATAAACGGGGACTTTGACAGGGGATCCTCTATCCCCACAGCTCTTCATCCTAATCATGGAAATGTTCCATCTAATGATGATTAGAGCTGAGGACCAGTGGATACTCACCCAACTTGCGGCGACGGGCCTACGGAAGCACGCCTCGATTTACGCAAATGATTGTCACCTTCCTGCGACCAATAGTGGTGCACTTCCAAGTGATCTCTAGGATCATCGAGGAATTTGGCGTGGCATCTGGCCTCCGCACTAACTTTGCCAAGTGCTCGGCCAACCCTATAAGGTGCACTGAGGAGGACCGGGTGTTCGTAACCCGAGCTGCAGTGCCCAATCACACAGTTCCCGCTCCGCTACCTAAGGTTGTCGCTTTCGCTACGGAAGCCGTCGGCCGCGCAGCTTCAGTCTCTGGTCGATCTGGTGGCCGCCAAACCGCCATCATGGAAAGCCTCTATGCTCAACAGAGGCGGACGTCAGGAGCTTGTGAAGACAACACTTTCGGCCATCCCAATCTTCGCTATGATGTCCCTTGACATACCTATAGAGATCATTATCGCCATCGAGAAAATCATACGTGGATTCCTCTTGAAAGGGAGGAAGGATGTGCATGGCAGGCATTGCCTAGTAGCGTGGGATAGAGTATGCATGCCAAGGAGATGGGAGGCCTTGGCATCCCCAACTTGCGTTTCATAAACATTGCACTAAGGGCTAGATGGTTATGGCTGAGGCGTGTGGAGCCGGACAAACCTTGACGCGAACTTGACATTTGGGTACTAGAATTGGCAAGGCAGCTCTTCAATGATGCAACTGTCTCCATGGTGGGCGATGGAGCCAATACCTTCTTCTGGACGGACAAGTGGATTTCGTGTGGACATATCTATGAAATAGCACTGGACCTGTTTTCAGCGGTCCCAGCGAGCGCAGCCAGCATACACAAGGTACGTGAGGGAATAGCCAGTGGCTAGATTCATGATGTCTCTCCTAAACTTAGCGCGGCGGCCATTACAGAGCTCCTCAAAGTGGCAGACCGGTTAGAGGAAGTCACCTTGACAGAGGGGTACGCGAGACATTTTCAAGTGGAACTTGGACCCAAGCAACTGCTATACTGCTAAATCCTGCTACTAGGCCCTATTTGCGGGTCGGACCTCGATGGCAGGGGACCTGCAGATCTGGCGCTCACGTGCCCCCACCAGCTGCAAAGTCTCATTGTGGCTAGCCATGAGGAACTGATGCTCGGCCATGAATAGGCTGAGCAGATGCGGTTTGCACCACCCGGCGGCATGCCCCTTCTGTGACCAGTGTGGAGAGACCATAGATCACATGCCGATGGGATGTGTTTTAGCTCAAGAAGTGTGGGCGGCCTGCCTGGGATGGTGGGGCAAGAGTCATTAGATATTGTAGCAGGATACGAAGCTTGTGGCATGTCTTCAGGGTAGACATGGGGGTAAAGGCCGCGAGCACGGCCTCTGGACAGGGATCTCCCTAGTTTGTTGGATGCCCTGGCGCCACCGAAACGATGTTGTCTTTGAGGGGGCCACCCCATCCGCGGAGGAGGTCATCCGGAAGATCTCTTCTGAGGCGGGCTTGTGGAGGACCGTGGGGCTCCTCCGCGACTGCCTAGGGCAGGTGGAGAAGTGGAGATGCCATGAGTAGTTGACTAGGGTGTGAGTGTTGTTGGTGAGACAACGCGGACTTGCGCCTCGAGGCATCTGTGCCTCGGCGCGTTGTAATGCTCAGGCCGATTGGCCTTCTCCTATAAAAACGATACGCCTCCCGGGATGTATCCTAAAAAAAATAAGTTTGATTACTTTTATGGACAAAATTATTAACATCTGCAACACACAAGCACTATCAACAGGTTCCCCCATAAATCATATTTTCTCATGTATTTATTCGGTATTGTATGTGTCGATATTTTCATCTACATATTTGGTCAAGCTAAGTGAAGTTTGACCTTTGACCAAATCTTATACCTTATTTTTTTGGAACGGAGTCGGTACAATTTTGTGAAAGTTCTATATACTATACTCGTGTTAAATTATATGTAAACATACTCATACATACTGAGGCTATGGAAAGTGGTTGTACATTCATCCCACTATTCATCAAATCATAGGCTTGATGTCACGTGTCTTATAAAGACGAGATTGTGTTTTAGTCTTAGGTGATGCACCCGTCACTACCGCGGCACCGGGTGTTCACTTTGTCAGTCCCGAACTCTCGATACTGCACGGCTCTGATCTTCATCTTTGTGCATTTTTCTTCTGTATTTGCGTTTATCTTGTACATGGTATATCTAAAAATAAAAATAAAAGGCTCACTCGTGCGTAGAAAAAGCACGCATCCTCCTTTTTTAAAGAACAACCGGATATTTTCCAGTACATTGACGACATTACGTGATTCTTTAGAAGTCGAATTTTGGTGTGCCGGTCCTCCTCTTTTAGCAGAACAGCCGGTCTTTTTTTTACAGATTCAAATAAATTTTAGAAGAAAACGATCTACTACTGAAAGACAAACTTGACGCACAACGCACCAAGCCTTTTTGTCCATCGACACTTGGAAGCAAACATGGTGTCATGCCAAACTTTTGCCGCTCCAGAAGGAGAGAAATACGTAACTCTTTTGTGTTCTTTCGCATGGAACCATAGACAATATTTAGTATCCAGGGCCGGTAGTTATAAGATTTTCGAATCCTCTGTGGTAAGATGTTGCTGATAATTTTCTTATGCGAATTTAATTTAAAAAACAGATTTTAATGTGTTAAGAATGCTTGATTATGCTGCTAAAAGATGGAAGTTCATGTTTTTAAGATAAAACTCAATCTTACTATGTGCAAGCATCGATCTTGTGTCCTAGCTGAGCACGTTGTGTCATAGTAATACATGTGTATAGTTCCATAATTTCTTAGTGAAGAAAATAAATGGCCATGTAACCATGCACTTCTTAGTCTAAGCACTTTGTGACGAAGGATTTTTAACAGCGTGATGTTTGGGTGGACATGACCGACCTAAATAGCTATGTGCACATTTGTACTCCCTCAGTTACATAATTCTCGTCAAGGTTTCTGTTCAAATCTAAGCTAAAATCTCGACAAGAATTATGAAGACGGCCGGAGGCGGCGGCGCTCCTACGCATGCTTAGGATGAGCCCGATCCGCTCGAGCTAATCGCCGGAAGCGGCCGACGGTGTGGGGGCTGCTAGCCCGGCCGAATAAGGGCGGTTTGGCCCAGCTATTCTTTGAGCGCCAAGTCATCGATCTGCTTCAACTCCGCCTCCTCGATTGGGCCGCAGTCAAGTTTCGTTCTTACTCTCGGAGATTTCCGCATTCTGGCAGATGAGGCTAGTAGAGATCTAGAGCGGAATCATTGCGGTCGTGCGCACCCTTCTAGGGCGCGGCACGAAGCTTCGTCTATCATTCGGAACTATGGGACATGTCTTCATATAGTATATTCATGGATTTGATAGAGATGGAGAAAACTATGGTGGCAACGACCGGAGGATGGTTTTGGCAGAAAGGTTTTAGTTGTGATGAATATAAAGCGGCGCAGTTCTCCTATGTGTCAGGTGTTCGGCGACTTGCAGCAGCAGCCTTGTCAAGAGAGGGTGACAACACAGGTGGACTTGGTGGTGGTTAGAGTGCTTCTGTTGTGAGTGATTGTATACCGTGCAACCCTGATGTTTGGATATCTCGTTGGTGTTGGTGCGGAGGCTGAGTAATTAGTAGATTCGCAATATGTTTTTTGGTAAAAAAAATGAAACACCTACATAATCAAACCGTCACCGCAGGAAGCCTATCTACCCATTTCGCCTTCTGCAGCTTGGCACCGCATGCACCGGCCATTGCCAGCGCTGCTCATGCCTCACCGTCCTCTCGACGTGGACGTGGCGGAAAGGCGGATGCGTTTCCCTGTTCTCAGCGAGCGACTCGTGGACCGCATCTCCGCGTGTAACGGAGCCATGGATACACCGGTGATGATGATTGAGGAGGGGCGATCTCACTCGTAGAAAGCGCGGCCAGATATGCGGTAGTGTACAGTGCAGTGTGGTGGGCACGAGCGATCACGATCGGCGCATGAGGCCAGGGTAGGCACACGGCATCGATGCCCACGCCATTTAGGCGAGGGAATCACCACCACCACGACGACGACAACAGCGCTCGCTCGCGCGGGCACAGGTTCCGTCTGATCGAGAGAGCCATGGCCTGGCCTGGCTAGCTTTGTGTATATATTGGGGCGACGTGACGCGGGCGCTGCTCGTAGCGTGCGCATGTGTCGCCGTTCCGGGCGGTACCTCCTCCCCGCGGCCACTGTTGATCACGTCTGGAGTGTCGAGGCAGGATGGCTGGCAGCGATACGATCGAGCTGATTTAGCCGGACAGAGATGCAGGTCCATATGACCAAATCCAACTGATCACTTGTCGTCTCTCCGTCCGATTCCTGTCTACCATGTTCATGGGAGTAGAATATCTAGCTGTCCATGGGAAACACAAGGTATATCAACAGTTTATCTTTGTCTAGGTGTCAGTCTGTCAGAGATCTTTTGTTTTGGCCATGCAGATTAACAAGAACAAATTATAAGGAGATTTTCGGATATGAGTCGGTGTCTTTACTGTTTAGACACTTTGGGGTGCCTATACATCATAGGAGACTTAGAAATTTTAAATGGAAACCGGTTGAAAACAGATTTGAGGGTAAGTTAGGTTGTTGGCAAGGGAAGTTGTTATCCTATGGGGATAGATTTGTCCTAATTAATTCCGTGCTAATAAGTATGCTCATGTTTATGTTGTCTTTTCTTGAAATACCAAACGGTATAAGGAAAAGATTAGATTCTATTGCTCACTTTTTTTGGCAAAGTGATGAACATAAGAAAAAATATAGAACTTGGTGGAACATAATTTGCCGACCCAAGAATCAGGGTGGTTTGGCATTGAAGTGCTAGAGCTTAAGAATAAATGTTTATTAAGCAAATGGTTGCATAAGCTATTGTCCGAAGAAGGGTTATGGCAAGAGTTGCTACACAACAAATATGTAGCAAATAAAACTCTAGCACAAGTTGTGTCCAAACCAACCGATTCACCTTCTTGAAAAGGACTTATGGAAGTAAAAGATGAGTTCTTTGCTAGAGGTTTTTTCAAAATAGAAGATGGGAGAGATACTAGATTCTGGGAGGATGTTTAGCTAGGAGAGATGCCTCTCACCCAACAGTACCCTCCTTATATAACATTGTACATAGGAAGCACGTCCTAGTTAATACAGTCTTATCACACTTTCCTATAAACATCAGTTTGAGACGATGTTTAACTGAAAGTAAATGGGATGCATGGTTGCATCTCTGTGAGAGGATGATGGTAATATTTTTGACAAATGAACATGATAAGTTTTTATGGAGACTTACTGAGAGCGGTGTGTTCTCAGTTAAATTCATGTACGAAGATCTTATGAATGTCTATCCACGTTTTCCTTCGAGGTACTTGTGGAAGATAAAAATACCGTTGAAAATAAAAAATATTTGGTTATTCTATATTAAAGTATTTGTTAACCAAAGACAATCTTGCTAAGCACAATTAGAATGGATGTAAAAAATATTACTTTTGTGACGAAGACGAAACAATTGTACATTTATTTCTTTCCTGTCCTTTTGCTAAGATATTATGGCAGATGATTTTCTTTACTTATAACTTACCACCTCCAACCAATATCACTTATATGTTTAGGAATTGGCTTAATGGGATGGATAAAATAGACAAAGGCAGAATCCGTATTGGCATGTCGGCTCTATGTTGGTCCATTTGGAAACGTCGTAACAACCATATTTTTAACAAGACCGGAGTTCCATCCTTTTTGTAGGTTATATATATGGCGGCACATTAGATTCAGCTCTGAGCTTTCCTCCTCCCAGAGCATCAGCGGCAACCCATGGTTTCTGGGTGCACCCGTCTTGTGACGGTTACTATGAATTTTTTCAGCCAGGCTTCATGGCGTCATTCTAGTAGATTGACTGATGTCTAGCTACTGTGTTTTTTGAAACCTTTACCTTCGTTCAGATGATTGGTGTTTGTATCAATCTTATCTGACCCATAAACTGTAATACTATTTCTTAGTGTGTGTGCATCCTTTGGATGCAGAGGCCGGAGAACCCCCTCCCTCCCCACTTCTAAAAACAATTTATCATTCACAATAGCGGCAAAGGGCCCAAGAACAATATAATACTGCAATGATTTATTTGGCCTTGCATTGCGCATGACATAATAATTAATTATCTTGACTCTTATTAAAAAAATACTTAGTTGTACTATTGGAGTAGTAATGCATGACTTTGTATTATGTAGGTATAGAACCCCATCATGTTTAACATTTTTGTGTGTTGTATTAATTAAGACAGAATTTCTTTCTGTGGAATACTCCCGCCTTCCCAAAAGGACGTGTATTAGTTTTGGTCAAAATCAAATTTAATAAACTTTGATTAAATATTTAGAAAATAGTATGAATATCTACGAAATCAACTCAATGTTATTAGAATCATCATGAACTATATTTTCACATTATATGTGTTTGACATTAGAAAAGTCAGTATGTTTTTACATACTCACTCTATCCCAAATTACTCTGCGTTCTACGTTTAGTCAAAGTCAAACTTTATAAACTTTGACTACGTATATAAGAAAAATATCAATATCTAAAATATGTAATAAATATAGTTAGACTCGCCATAAAACATACTTTTATATTGTATACAATTGATGTTATAAATGTTATTATTTTGTTGAAAATGTTTAGTCAAGTTTTAACATGTTTAACTTTGACCAAACCTAAAACACGGAGTAATTTGGGACAGAGGGAGTATAGTTGGTCAAACTTTATGACTTTGATCAAACCTAATATACATCCTAATTTGAGAAAGAGGGAGTATGTTATGTCTCTAGCGAGACCTATGTGGTGACTTTGTACACTACTCCCTCCGTCTTTGGTTACAAGGCCAGCACCAAATTTACATTTTCTATACATATATAATGGCCCATTCCCCAAGAAGATTGAAACATTTTTCTCCTTATTTCTATAGTTTTAATTACATGAGCTAGTATTTCTCAAGAAATCACAACGCCATGACTAGTT
The DNA here is from genome assembly GCA_910589775.1 of Avena eriantha. Classification (NCBI taxonomy): domain Eukaryota; kingdom Viridiplantae; phylum Streptophyta; class Magnoliopsida; order Poales; family Poaceae; genus Avena; species Avena eriantha. The sequence continues at coordinate 364,418,176 of OU342745.1, read as the reverse complement.
TTTCTCCGATGCATGGCGTAGCTGCGCTCCTTCTATTGGTTTGCATGGGGCAAGAGAGAAAGCACGGGAAATACAATTAATTATCCCATTACGTGAGGTATTTAATACATGAATTGATATATATAGCGCGAGAAATGGGATATACGGTGATCTTGTATATAAAAGCGTAGAGAGTATAAACAACTCCGACAAAAGGAAGTAGTACAATAGTAGATTATAAGCTTGTTTACATGATATTTTGGCCTAGGCCGAGAAGATAAGTACATAGTAAAAGAGTTAAGGCAAATGCCCATATATATGCGTGCTTCTTGGCAAACCTTTTTTTATGTAACCATATATTCTATTAAACAAAACATTTACAAAGATTACACATATGGCCATCATATGAAATAAAAATACGTGTCAAGCAACTTTGCACAAAGAACCCACAAGGAGTAAAACTACAAGTCCACCCTTGGAGGAACTTGTGCCTTGCCAGTACATAGTAAAAGAGTTAAGGCAAATGCCCATATATATGCGTGCTTCTTGGCAAACCTTTTTTTTATGTAACCATATATTCTATTAAACAAAACATTTACAGAGATTACACATATGGCCATCATATGAAATAAAAATACGTGTCAAGCAACTTTGCACAAAGAACCCACAAGGAGTAAAACTACAAGTCCACCCTTGGAGAAACTTGTGCCTTGCCGAAACGTTGTCCACCGTCATCCTCCGCCGCCACCATAGCCGCGTCAGAAAAAGGAGTGAAAAGCCACCATACCAAGATCTGGGAGAGCACCTTCGCATACAATGATGCTTTTTAAGCTGATGAATTGGACCGCTGCAAGCAACAAGACCGAGACTTTGTGGCACGTCGGCCAGGGATCTTCCCCGTGATCACCAGATCCCGACGCCATCAACTTCATCCGATGTAGTCGAAGAAGAGGAACGCCACCACCTGCTGTCATCCGCGCACCTAACTGCAAGACAGCAAACACAACTAGAGAAGCCGACAAGACCGCCACCCCGCGAGGGTGCCAACCGCCGGCTCCAAAGATCTGCGAGACGACCGGGCCACCTGCCCCCCAACGCCACCGGTTAGAGCGACGTCGAGATGGAGGAAGAGCAGAGGCAAATTATTCCGACGCGGCGCCTTCTCCTTCATTAAAACAACACCTCAAGGAAACACTAGGCCAACCCTAACTACAGGAGCAGAAGCACCAGGGTCCCCACCCCCTCTCGTCGCCGGAGCGGCGGACGGAGGAGGCAGGGACCAATGGCGGCGTTGTTGCTGGGGCAGATGCGGTCGCTCTGTTTCTTACGGAGCGAAACGGTTGAGGCGTCGCTTGTATGCTACCGGTCTAACTCCCAAGTTGAGTGTATGGCCGACTTGGCAAACCTTGTGCATGGGCAGCTCGGCCCGACCCAAAATTGGCCTGTAGGCTAGGCCAAGGCCACAGATCTAGGCCCGAAGGGCGCATCGATCCGGGTCTGTGCTTCACAAAACAGGGATTTAAGGAGGCGGCCTAGCTTGGCCCGAAATTGGCACATGGGACGGGCCTAATCAGGCCCTTGGGCCATGCTTGGGCCTTAGATCTAGGCCCAAAGGGCGTCAAGGCCTGGGCTTCACTAAACATGGATTTAAGGAGGCGGCCCGACCTGTGGCCTGATGGACCGATGAGCTTTTGTATGTTCGAGCCGGGCTTGGGCCATAAAATTAGGCCTGATTGTTTGGTTGGGCCGGACTCGGGCCTAGAATTTTCCCATCGAGCTTTTTCCGGCCTGGCCTGAGAAATGTCCAAGTATACTCCTAGGTAAGAGCATATATTAGATGCGGGACGAACGTAAGAAAAAATAATAAAAAACACAAGCCCTATAGCCAGCCTTATAGTAGCCAACTTTAATATATAAGTAATTCATCGGGTAGGATTTTGGTGCACAATAGTCTTATATAGCCGGCTGCTCGCCCATGCTTGGTTAGTGTGTGTCGGTATGATAACTCGCCGTTTCCCAATAAACACTTGAAGTTTATTCTATATTTATATGTATATAATGGAGACATTAAGGAATGGGTACACATGCATTATTCGATTGTACAACTTTTTTGGAGAGAAGATGATGAAATGAAGTAAACTACCTTAAAAGAAACCAATCATTCATGCATCCTTCCTTCGAGAAATGGAGAAGAAATGTATGGGGAAGAGAATATATTCTCTAGCCAGACCAATGTATCTGTGTAATTGATGATGATTCACAGGTTTGCCCCTCTTTATCTTTCTGCTTCATAGAATGCAAAATGCTATCCGCCTCTATCCAAATCTTAGGTCATGCTACGCTATTCGGAAGCTAATATTCCTGTGACATTTGTGGCAATATTTTATTAAAGAACTCTTAAAAGGTATTATAGGTACGGTCAGAAAATATGGATCGTGCTTTGTGACACGAGAGAAGGATATAATCCCCAGCATTAAAATACTCTGCATTTCTCGCTAGAAAAATAATTTTCAACTACAAGTTGCTGGCGGAAAGAGACGATTTTCACAGTCAGTGTCATGTTTGTTGTTGTGATGCATCGGGGACCTTCCTGAACTGTGCAGTGTTATTTTCAAGACTGGATTTCAGTTTTTATCCCTCGTTTACCATTTCTACACAAATTACTTTAATTGGAGTAGCAAGTTGTTATCCAGATTACCCTATTTAGCAATGTGTCATATTTTACTCCTTAAAAGATTGCACGTGTATTCTTAGTGTTTTTTTTTTTGCACGGGTAAGGCCCCTGACGGCCTGGAGTTTTCATTCCAGCAGTGGGTGTACAAATACAAGGAGGCACAAAAAAGTAAAAGGAAATTACAACGAGGCCCTTCTCTTTCACACAAAACACCATAACAAAGGTGGCAAAACGCAATTGAGACCTTGCAAACCGCCGGTGATGGACAACTTCGAGGCGGTGCCATTCCTACTCCAACCGGGGATGAAACCACTTGGTTGCACATGGGCCTTTTTGTGCCACTCGGGGGTTGGGAAGATCCCCACGCAAAGGAATAAACTGCTTGAGCAGCACTTGGTGCCGAGCACGGCGTGGCCACCTCCTAGCCACTGATAGCGGCGGCGACAAGTGGCCGCCGCTCGGAAGACGTCGCATGGAGCGAAAACTCCGGAAGCTCCCAGAGGCCCAGACGAAGCCCCCCAGACCAACTGCAAGCTCCTGCCCGCCTTGAGCTTGAGTTGTCCTCTCCCACGCCGCCACGACCGGCTAGGAGGACATGAAGCACTTGAGAGGCATCAACATACAGATGGCCGTGCTTGAGTAGGAAGGGGTTGGCCGGCCAGCCAATCTCTGCCTTCACCTCTCCCTCGCCTCCATGGCCGGCCGAGAGAAGAAGACGTGGAGTAGCACCCGAAGCAGGCCACCACTTGGCGCGCGCGCACGCACCAGAGCAGGATCCCCACCGCCTCCACTTCCAGGAGTTGTTGAGCTTCCCATCACCGACCCCTCGCCACCACGGCCGGTCAACGGGAAATGGAGAAGCACGACAGGAACAAAGAAGAGGAGGCAACAGACGGCTTTATTCGAGATGGTGGTGGCCGTCTTCACTGGCTCCACCTCCGGCCAGAGAAGCATGAGCAGCAACGACGAACCCTAGACCACTACCACAACCTACGGGCAAGAAGCCCACTACCAGCAAACTACTAAAAAATCTAACCCTAGCTACTCCGGCACTGCTCCCCGCCCATCTCCGGTCGGCTATTCCGATGGAGAGGATGCAGGAGAGGCCTGGTCTCTCTCATGTATTCTTAGTGGTGGTCCACCGATCCAGTGATGTACACACGGCATGCCATGTAAGTGATTTTATCCCAAGTTATTTTTAGGCAGGATACGGGTAGACAAGGCACAAGAGAAAAAGAAAGGATCGGCATGCCACATGTCCGGATAGTTAGGATTCACATGCCAGAGTGCTCACAAAATTTAATTTAAAAGAGGTAAAAAGGGCACACATCTTTTACTAAATGAGGTGATTAAGATGAATACTTGTTTCATGAGGCCGTTAGTGGTGAGGTGCAAACTTGGAGGTAAAAACTGAAATTCACTCTATTTTTTATGATAAATTGGAGTTCTTATTTTTTGAGAAAAAAGGAGTTCAGATAGTTTAGTCAGGAAATATTGCATACTCCCTCTGTTCCAAGAATAAAGCGCACACGTTTTTCAAGAATTTCATTTGACCAAAAATTTGAGCAACTGCATCTTGATTATATTACACAAAATTGGTACTATTAGATTAGTATTTAAAAACACTTTCTAATGATACCAATTCTTTATAAAATAATCATCACATGCTTGGACTAATTATTGCTTAAAATTAAATCTTGGAAAGCCTGTGTGCCTTATTCATAGAAACAAAGGTAGTATCCGTTAAATCGGAAAGTGTCTTTGGCTCCCGAGATCTATAGGGCTCACTTGATTTTAAAAAAGATTTATATTTACAAGTTTAAGAAAATATCTGAAAATAAATTCTGGTTATAGTCAATGTTGTATCCTACAAGCATGAAAAATCTTAATCCAAAATTATATATTATGGCTATACAAAAATGACGATGTCTGATCAAATTTAGAGATTTGAAATATGCATACTTTGATCCATACTTTTAAATTTTTTGTTTAGCTCATAATAAAAAGTGTTTGAAATGATATTTTGCACTTTTGTGGGATACGTTGTTGGCTACATCCGGTGTTTTTTTCAGATTTTTTCATAACTTACAGAAATATTATATTTGTTGAAAAAAAGAGATCACTCGTACCCATGTGCGCCAAATCTCCACACCTAGTAACTTATGAAGTTCGGGAAGCTCAACTTGTTCACTGAAAAACTATACATAGACACTATCTCGGACGCAGTCCATAATCGCCGGAAGAAGAACGCATCATGAAGCTTTGGCACAACTAATGAAAAAAAAAGATGGTCGTGAAATATCAGCCGGTGAACCACCACTTAATCTAACCTACTGATTTAACTGTCACAGGTTTGCCTAAACAAAAATGCTACACCTACGAAAGAATTTGTTACAGAATCTACTTACTGACTGACATGGCAATCAGTCATGAGAACCGCTCAGCCTCTCCAATCCGGTGGAAACACATGAGTCCGTAACTTTTCTCTGTAAACAATATTCCGTAGGTATAGCATTATTGTTTCCTAAACCTTGCTCAACCTGCAACAGTTAAATCGGATCGAAGATTGCACTACTCCCTCCGATCCATATTATTAGTTGACTTGAATTTATCTAGATACGGATCCAAATCAACTAATATGGGCCGGAGGGAGTATTTGATTTTCTACTTAACGAACACTTGTTCAGTTGCTACTTGCTCCTTGATGTTGTCGAGAAAATATAGGTGTTTAAAAAGATGTTAGGTTGCACTTCTGATGTATACGTAAAGGGTATTCAGAACTCATACTACAGGACTTGTACTGAGGCATCATGCATGTGCATGATACTGAACAAACAATTGTTCGACGCACGTTGTGCAAGCTTAAGTGCATCCTTTAACTTTGAGCACAAGTTTAAATGTCTACAGAGGCTGTCCATAAGTCTGCGATTCTATCAAGTCACCAATGAGATGCAGTCAAGTGTGTGTGGAGTTAGCCTCCAAGATCTGGACCCTGTTGGACTGAGTGAGACATCTAACGAAGTTTAGTCCTCCATGCTAATAAAAACTAATAATCTTTCGGTCCCAAATTATAGATATACGTTGAGTCAATTAATTTGGGACGGTGAGAATACTATGTATTTTTTTTTAGGTAAAAGGCAAGCCGCCTTATTAAAACCTTCTGGTCTCCTTAGATACCCTGGTAAGGAAAAAGAGTGCGTCTGGAACTTGCAGCCCATCAGTCAGCAATTGTTACATCAGCTATGAGTTTAGGAATAATAAAGCAACGAGGGTCATCCGCCCAATTATAGGATTTTTTTTATCTAAATAGCAAACCCTAGCTAATTCATGCGCTACCTCATTTGTATCCCTCAGACAATACTGAGAGTTAACATTACCAATGAGATTCACCAGATCTATGCAATCAGCATAAACAACTGCGCACTCGTCCCACCAAGCTTCTTCACCAGTACATGCGTGAATAATTTCTGTGGCATCTGATTCAGCAATCAGATTACGGCAACCCATACAGTTAGCCAACTTTAAGCCTTCTCTCATAGATATGGCTTTCGCCACCGCCAAAGACCAATATTTGGAAAGAAAACAGTTGATGCTGCAATAAAACCTCCTTTAGAATCGCGAAGAACAGCTCCAACAGATCATGCATGGGTATCAGCATGAAAACACCCATCAACATTAAGTTTTACTTCTCTCCCCCTTGGTTTTATCTACTTCGGCTTCGAACCACTAGGGTTCGACTTGGCTACAGCTGCATTAGATATAATTGTTAACACTGATAGTTTGCATTTTGCCATAGGTGGAACTATCTCATCATGTGTACGTCTCCTCCTCATCCACCACAAATACCAGGACACGACAACGATAGTTTCCTTTAACCCAACATTAAAACCAGGGAGAGTTTCAGATTCCCTCCTGAGAAGGGACTCGAGGACCGCCGAGCCCGACCGATCGACAACTGCTTCCTCTGTCATCAGTTGATTAATCCCAAGAGCTTCCCACATAGCTGTTGCCGTTGGGCATTTAAACAGGAGATGTAAGACGTCTTCAGCTGCTTGGTTACAGATTGGACATTCGTCACTTGTGCCAATATGTCGATCCACTAGGATTGCTTTGAGTGGAAGAATACCGTGCAGATCTCGCCATTTTTTTTTCATTTTTTTCGGAATTTTAAGCTTCCAGACTACCTTCCACACAGGATTAAGCGCTGAAGACCCTGGGATGGCAAGCGTAGCCTCTGATGGACCAAAGTGGTGCTTCCAGTGTAGGTAATAACCCGACTTGACAATAACCGACCATGAGTGGTGTAATTCTATCCAATAAAATAATTGAAACCATGAGTGTTTAGGGGAATTTCCAGTATACGGTTCACATCCACCGTGGAGAATAAGTTGCGCAACAACTGTTCGTCCCATGCTCCAGTAGTTGGATCAATTAATTCTGAGACTTCTGAATAAACCACTCCTTCTCTTGGTGAAATAACTTTTTCTTTCCGGACTAGATGGAATCCATGGATCAGTATATATGTTTATACTCTCACCATTTCCTACCCTCCAAATGTAACATCTTTTAAAAGTAGTTAAGCCAGCTAAAATGCTCTGCCATGTGAAGGATGCCTCTTTTTTTGGACCACCCTTAAGAATATCACCACTTGGATAGTATTTAGCATGGAGGACACACGCACATAAGGAATCTGGGTTATCGATAAGTCTCCAAGCTTGTTTAGCTAGCATCGCTAAGTTGAATGAATGAAAGTCCCGAAATTCCATACCTCCTTCATTTTTTGGATAAGAAAGCTTCCACCATACATACCAGTGCATCTTCTTGCTATTTTCTTCATCACCCCACCAAAATTTTGCTATAGCATCGGTCATCTTTTTACAAATGCCAATAGATAAGAAAGACCGACATTGCATAAACCAAAATAGCTTGAACCACTGCTTTTAGAAGAATCTCTTTCCCTCGTATAGATAAGAGTTTTTCCTTCCATCCATTAATCCGTTGTATAATCCGCTCAATTAAATGGATGAAGCAATCACTTCAATCAGTTCCGACTAAAGTGTGAAGACCTAGATATTTATCAGAAAGAGCTTCTCTGTCAATGTGTAGAACTTCACAGATATCTGCACGCACAAGCACATGCGTGTTAGGGGGGAATATACTTGACTTAGCCAAACTCACCGGTTGTCCCGAATTTGCACAATAGGTATCAAGAATTTGCTGTAAAGAAGTTGCATTATTCAAATCCGTCTTCATAAGAATCAGGAAATCATCAGCAAATAATAAGTGTGAAACCGACGGTGCATTTCTGCACACCCTAATCTCATCAATGCCACCAACTTCTTATTCATGCAGCAATAGACTTGATAAACCTTCCGCACATAAAAGGAACAAATATGGGGAAAGAGGGTCCCCTTGCCTAAGTCCTCTCGAAGGAGAAAACTTCTCCGTTTCTTCGGAGTTAAACCGCACCTGGTATTTCCCAGAGCTAACACATTCCATCATCAGCCCAATCCATCTATCATGAAAACCAAGCTTTCTCATCATGTTCTCTAGAAAAACCCACTCCACTTTATCATAGGCTTTATGCATGTCTAGTTTTATAGCACAGGTCCCAAAGTTACCTGATCTCTTATTTTTGATGGAATGTACACATTCATAGGCCACCAGAACATTGTCAGTAATAAGACCACCAGGAACAAATGTGCTTTGTGTTGGAGATATTATTTCAGGAAGAATAGCTTTCAAGCGGGCAGCCAACATTTTGGAGATGATCTTGTAGATCATATTACACAGACTAATAGGCCGAAATTGAGTAATAGACTCTGGATTATCTACCTTAGGAATGAGAGAATACTATGTAAACTAAACCGGTCACACACAATATTTTGTCAACTTCAAATCCATGTATAAAGACACCGATGTCACGCCTAAGCATAATTAAGAAAGAACTAGCCCTTTGATTAATGGATAACGCACCAGCGGAAGCATCAATGCATGAAGCACGTGTGGACATCAGCATGACGAGGCTTGGCCCATGGATTTAGAGAAAACTAATCATTTTTTCAAAAGTTCAGCACAAAAGAATCTTATCCTGATAATTTTGATACTAAATGTTTTTATAAGGCCCACACCTAGAGTGTTACTATGTTCTATATAATGTGGCCCTGTGGTCCATGCCGTCTTGCTCCGTAGCATGTCTCCATGGTCCACGGCTCATGGTACAGTGGAACATAGACCATGGAGACCAGTGGAATATAGTTTCATCAAACCAAGCATGATGCCCTTAGATCATAGCGTCATGAAAATGGATTAGTTTTGAAAATATTTTTAAGTAGGTTATTTCGTACTGAAATTTCAAAAATAAGTACTATTATCATTGATTCATTTCAACTATATTGGCATATCCATGGGGAGATAACTTGCCAGAACTTTATACATAAACCGCTCAGATGGCACAATATAATAGCCACCAATTTCTCAGCATCCATCACACTTCATATTTCATGGCATCAAAGGGTTTCTCTAAACCTAGCTTCAGAACATTCTGATGCCCTGCCACCAGGGAGTCCTCTGTTGGTTTGTTGTGATGTTCCCCTTCCCTCCTCCTACTTTGTTCTAGCAAAACCGATGTGGCCCTTCATCCCAAAGGGCCCCCCCTCCTTGGACGAGGTGGTTGTCCTCCACATCCTTTTCAATGTGGCGGCGAAAGGATTGGGTGCCGCAACAGGAACGCTGTCCGCGGGAGCTCGGGATGGCACGAATATGGGTGGAGTGACCTGGATTCATACTGGTGGCTGCTGCGGGAACTCCATTGCATCGATTGGGCGACGCGATGAGGCTAGAAGGCGCAGGGGTGGGGAGATCAGCGATGACGCTTGAGCAGGAAAAAAGGAGCTAGAATGTCCCTCCCGCCAATAGTCATGAGTGGATATGGGAGCGGAAAAATCTTGGCAGTCATCCTGGCTAAATCCAGGGTTTTGCGGATCATTTCTCGCACCTCTTAAAAAATTCTGGGTCGGGACATTTTAAGGGATCTATACAGGATGTTTTTCAGCCAAAAACCTATAAAGGGCAGTTATTTTTTAGGGCCGAACATTTAACGGATCTGAGATGCTCTAACAACCTTACGTTTGCTAAGGGCAACTACAATGGGGTGAACTCAACATTCTCTTAGAGTTGTCACGTTGGATTCTTTTCTTAGTTGGAAGATAGAGAATAAAAAATGAGAACTTTGTCTTTCCTTAACTAAAAGATGATCTCTTAAAAAATTGGAAGGGGTTATTTTCTCCACATGCCATCTCTTAATAAGTTCATTTTCCACTAAGATTTAACCAATTCATATTAATTATTAGGGAGGACAATAAAAGACAATGCATTGTACGACTTATTTATATTGACTTTCTCTAGATGACATGTGAAAGGCTAAAAGATAAAAAGAAACTCGCTTTCTCTACCATTACATGCCCTAAGATACTGTTTTCTCATTATCCCCCCCACCAATTATAGTGCTTTAGGTCTTCTCCTAGCTGGCAGTGTTATCTGTTAAGAGATAGTACAAGCTGGAGCACTGAAAAGGGGATCTTGGACTCGCGTACTAAAAAGAAAACAGCCGAGAACAAGATACGGCCTTTCGCGCAGGAGCTTGTGTTGGCTACTTCAAATCCTTCCGCGCAAATTTGTACACCACTGTAAGCAATTGGCAGTTGCATGCTCTTTGGGGACTACCGATCGGCGTGAACCGCAACCTCGTCTGATAGTGTCGAGTAATGAACTTTGAGACATGGTCGTCATCTTGCACTTGGGGACCATCAAATCGCACGCTGCTGTTTCCAACAAATATTAAAACAGCAATGAGTGTTAGGTCTGTCGGATGTCAAGACTCCAAACAACACGTTTGTGTCAGGTCAATTCCACAGCCTGAAAGCATTAACACACAGTCAGCATAGATTACGATAAAGCAGGCGAGCTTTTGTCATGCCTCACGGGAGATGTCCCTCTCCATGGACACTCGAGCAAGATCACCACACCACCATGTTTGCTGACAGGTCGTTGTAACCCACACAATGACAACGCGCAATAGTTAATAGTAGTACCGCATTTAGTTGACTAATGATGTTATAACCTGATGGATCTTCCGCATACAAATGAAAAGCGGCACAGCCCAACTGGTACAGTACCTCTGTCTTGAATGATGTTAACGGGTCCGATTCAGGCCCCTCCTTCACTGGCAGTACCCTAGCCACTATGATGCCTTATGCCTATCCTTGTATCTCATCTCACTTTGTGGACCAGCACCGCCGAGATTTGACCAAAAAGAAATCTGTCACGGCGGCAATGTCAAGCTGCTATCGTATCGCTATGTGGATATATAGATATATACACAGTGTACGAGCGGATGATAATTGAGGGGTTGTGCACAGATTCGATGGATCGGATGAGATGAGACTGATCACTGATTCTGAGTGCGACGTAGCACCTAGGCTGTTAGAGACCTTCTGGATGATGCTGGATATCAGGATGCGTACGTGTCTCGTTTGCTTTAAATCTTGTGGAATTTTGATGCCCAGTTTGCTAACATAGGAAACTACAAAGAACTTGCAAGCAAGACCGTGTACACATTCCCCATAAGATTGGTATCTTCTCATGAGAAGGAAAGGAGTCTGCCAGGATACAAACAGTAACGAATTCCTCAGTTTGTAGAAAGCAGTGAAGTGATGGCTAGCGAATCCATATGGATCATGGATGGGCGGAGTTCAAATCCTGTGTGAAGATATATCTGCAAGGCTGGTTGGTGAAAAAGAAAAGGTTGCCATAATGCCATTCTGTCGAATGTGATGGAGCACCAACCTGACCCAGGTCAACTTCCCAATAAGGTCAGAACTAAGTCCCACTTTCCGTGAGCTTGCTCTACTTTTCTAATTGCATGGGAAACTAAAAAAATCCAGAGGAGATCAGGCAGCTATTCAGCCTCGTCGGATGGATTGCACTGGTCAGCTATCTTACTGAACGTCATGAAGCTAGTCCTGAAGATCACTTAAGCGTAAAGAGAGGCCAAGCGCGTGACACAGGTATTCGGCAAATAGAGATCGCCAATATACGTACCATTTGATTAGCTGAACATTTCTTCCAGATCTTGCGTTATGTGCTGGCTCCTTTTGTTTTTCTACGTACTGGCAATAAAGAACAACTGGAATCCCAAGCACTCCCTCTGTTTCAAAAATATAAGACATTTTAGCTTTGTGAAAAGAGTGTATCTAGTCCCTTTTTAATGTGTAGGTTCATTTAAGTTTAGAGTGAACCTATACATTAAAAAAGGTCCAGATACATTCCCTTCACAAAGCTAAAACATCTTATATTTTGAAACCGAGAGAGTAGTACTCACGTAACAATTCTATACCTCATCAGAATGACAACACCATGTTCGCAAAAAAAGACAACACGTATGACAAGTCCCTGCCATGAACAACTGTTTCACCAAAGAAACTGTAAACATCAAGAATGTTACACCTGTGAAACCTATTAAAATTCCCACTAGCTTGGCTGATGCTTGTACTGGATAAATGCCAGAGTGAGCTCGAAACAAGAAATGCAAAGAGGAGCGTAAGAAAAACTAGTACAATATCGATAAAATCTAAAATGCATCTCTTTTCAGTATAAAATACTCCACCAAATATGCTGCCATATGATTTGGACACTAACCAACAAACTAATGTGCAAGTATCTATCGCTGAGTAGGATCCGATGCAAAAGGGGATACTTGCCTTAACATGGTTTGTTAGGCCAAGAGAGCCGCTTTCTTGCCATAATCAATTTTAAAAGCGACACAATAACAACTACTACTATAAGCTAATGGACACTCCACAACAATATTGGAAACCTTGGGAAGAGCAATCAAAAGGCTAAATCATCTCGGATTCGGGTGGCCCTTCCGATACGGACATGGCAAACCTGGTGGTGCAGCAAAACAGCCTAATCACAGCGGTAATTCAGCTAATTATTGTAACATACAGATAAAATATATTCATATGAAAAATTATATTCTGATGCAATCCTTAACAACAAAACTCCACATTACTAGATGACTAGCCAAAACCAACAAGCAATCGTCTGAAACAACGCAATCATCTAAAAAACAGAAGCGATCATACAATACGCCCCAGTTCATCTCCTCTGCATATGCCGTTTCTGCCGTCGCGCTATCGGCCCTGTTCGTGTCCTAGCCCTGTTTCCATCCACCTCATAAGTTATGTGCCATTCCAGATTCTGTATTCAGTACAGAATCAAGTCAATTTGTACTTTTTCTTTCCCGCATTCAGTATAGATTTACTTTTTTCCTTTTCATGTATCTTTTCTGTTTCGCTGCAGAACATGGTGATTTCAGTTCTTAAATTTGAATCTGTTGATGGGCTTACATGATACGGGATGACCAGGTGTACGTCAGTCTGTTCAGGGTCCTCTGACGACCCATCTTGGAGGTGATGCTTTGTCAATTATGGCCCAATTACTAACACTTATCATCGACAGAGGTCTTATTAGTCTGCACCATCCATCTTCAACTTTTATGTTCTAGTAACTCTGTACTATTTGGTAGTTATGGTCTTTTAGTTGTTGATTTTTGTTCCCAGATTTTCTTATTGGTAATTCCTTAAACATATTTGAGTTATCTCCTCAAATTATATTAAGACTGCTCACCCTATATGATATAATGTGTGACAGGCTCATGAAGGTGTGGATTTGACAAAAAAGATGCAACTCGTCAGATTTGGAGAAATGGAGGACATAATTACATCAGATGACGTTGATACCTAGAGCAGTGGCCGTTAACTCTTTTCATCATGTATAAGGTGTTGCAGTTGAAATGTACTCATCAAATTATTGATTCTCGTGTACAGTGAAATTATCCCTGAAATGAATACAGTAAGCGATTTGTTTATATGCGGGTCTACAGGGTTTCATTTGCTAGCAACATTGTATAATATTTGCTAGTAAGAAATTACGTACAATTTTTTTTAGCCTTCTCTAGAACCTGAAATTGGGTTCTTATTTCAAAATTTAAAGTAGATCAATGAATGTAGAGTCCGCTTGTACCATCCCTAAAGGAAGTCTCTACTTGATAAACACAGTTACACAATCGACCCAATGTTTTATGCACAGAGCCAATGGCAACGCCTCGGAGATGGGTGCTAAAACCGTCTCTAGCACATGTAGAGATGGGTAGAACCATCAGCAGGAGTAAAAAACGTGTCTACAGGACTGTTTTGCTGTAGTACAACAAGAGGTAAAGTTAGGACTTTACTTCTTAGTCGAGCCTCATGCAGTAACTTTGACCTTCTGGGCCTTATTCGGTACATAATCGGTGGTACCAGAGTGTCGACCTCGCTTCCCATTGACCTTTCCAGCCCTAGATAAGTCCACCAAAAAACAAGAGTGATAGAGGTCACATTCTCGTCTGCAGAAAAAGTAATTAAATAACCATACAAGCATGTAACATCCTTATCTTTAAGGTTAGATTTTTAAAAGCAAACGATGTTGCGGCATGATCAAATAATAAATATTTTATTTGTTTGGAGTTTTCCAAATTAATTCCAAAAGATTTCGGAGTTAAATTGGCTTAGGAGGCAAGGATAACATCGTGGAAAACAATTCCTTGCCTCCTACGCCAATTTGATTCCAAAACCTGTTGGAATTCATTTGGGCAGCTCCAAAGAAAATATTAATCTATTATTTGACCAGGTCACGAACTCACAACACCTTTTGCTTTAAAATAACCGAACTCCCAAAAATCAGGATGTTACAAAACACAATATGAGACTGTGAACAGCGCTAGACGGAAAAATTTCGCACAATTAAATTATAAAATGGAAAGGCATGTTTTTCATAACCATAATACGTACAGTAGATAGCTCATGTATGTTGTAGCCGTCTGGGCCACTAAGCTTCCATGCTAAGTTTAAAATATATGCAACGCATTAAACACCTTTTATAATTTGTAATGCACTTTTCAAATGTTGTAAACCGCCATTTCCGCTTACTTTAGCTACTTTGCAAGCTTGGCCAGTTACCCGCATTCGCGATTATTGTATTTTCTGATGCTAGCAATGTATAGTGGTTAAACAGGATTATTTCCTTCATGAGACGTTTTACTGGGTATGGGCTTATATGGTTTCAAATAGGTTATGTTTATAGTTACTTCCTGATATACTAAAGCAATAAACAGGACAGAAACAGATAACATCAAATTGTGTCAAGTGAGGACACGCACACTATGAACCAGACGCTGCCCAAGCCCATGCGAAAAGGGCTAGCATCAATCGCCCTTCTTACGCCTTGGATGATCTGGAAGCATAGGAACAGCTGCGTCTTCGACCACGCACAGCCATCCCGGCAGCTTCTGCTGGCCAACATCAGGGAGGAAGCCTCACTTTGGGCTAGGGCAGGAGCAAAGGGGCTGCGAGTGTTTCTTCCGACGACCTGGGATGTACATTAGACCTTGTATTCGCTCTTTCCGTTTCTCCTCTCACGAGGATGATGTAACTATACTTTTTCTACCTATCCAATGAAATGAAACGCAACAGTCAGTTGCGTTTTCGCGAAAAAAAAAGGACACGCAAACACAAATGACTAAAAAACAGCACAGCTACTTTTCACATAATTCATTCAGAAGCACTTACAAAGGAAAGGGGAGGAAGATGCTGACAACAAGAGCCATAATCATTTGTTGCGCAAGAAGCTTTTCAGTAAAGCTAGATTGGCTACTAGCTATAGGGGACATAAATTGCAACTAACACAGAAAGAAAAAACTATTAGAACGCAAGAAGTGACTGAAAATAGTGCAGCCTGTTCCCAGAATTCATTCAAATAGCACCTACCAGAAAAAAATAGAAAAAATGCTGACAACAGGAGGTCTGTAATTATAATTAACCAACACTGCCCCTGTAAGACTAGAGGGGACATAAAACGCAGCTAACAAGGAAAAGGAAAAACTATTGGACATGCATATTTCCTCCCTGTGTATGGAGATCTTTCAAAAAGATAAGTTAGTGGCTCACTTTGGTTGTATTCCCCTGCAAAAACCTAATTATGCTCTATAACAAACACTATTTGCCTCCTCTTCTTCTGAAAACTCAACTAAGGCAGTGCCGCAGAAATGTTTATTGTTTGCAATATGACATGTAAACCTCACACTGTTAACCTACAGTTTTAGGCATCAGTGCATAAAAAATGTTACTAGTGTTAGTATTTACAACTATATAATTCATCTAATTGCAGTGCAGCATAGATTATATAATAGTCATAGCACCATAAAATCTATGTACAGCATTTTTGCTTCAGAAGCTAACAGTATAGACAAGAAGCCTAACATAACTGAAAGTAGGGGAAAGATAGCATACGAAAAAGTGAATGATCCGATTCCCCTTGAGGACCTGAACACAAAAAATACACTATTGTGGCGATCTATCCTGCTGTTTAAATTTTCAATTATTATAGCCAAATAGTTTCACAAAATCTAAATTTGCTATTTCCTATTTGAATCTGACTATGCTATTTCCGGTCGTTGTTCTAATTCCATTTCTTAACTAGTAATCACTAGTGTATTATGCCACTGCAAGTATTACCTAGTACCTACTTAATAAAGCAGATAAAATACACCTTTGCGTATTGTGAGAAGAAAGACTGACATTTTCCAGTTTCACATTGTAAGGAAGGGGCACTGCAGCAACTGTCCTAGAGTCCACTTACTCATGATTTTGTCAGGGTTCAACAGCTCACTAGCTCTAACAATCCTCTTTCCTGTAATTGGCAAATATGGTAATGGTTGAATAAGAAAACAATTCAACAGAAGTATGGATATCTAAAGAAAGTAAACCATCCATAATTCGTCTAACTGACTACTTCCTACGATCACAAAAGAGTGTATACTGGACGTCAGCATGTTATGCCAAACACTACTAATTTGACCACCAAGTGTGATACATATTTTATATAGAACTACCAAAACACCAAAACTATGTAATATTAGAAAGTACTTTCCGAGCCAAAACTAACCACACCCCACAAATATGTATGTCCGATACAAAATTATGTATACCCCAAAACTAAGCTTAAAAGGTTTGACTGAATTTACCCCAGAACAACTTTCTATTGTGACTGGAGGGAGTTCATCTTTGTGGCTATAGGATATTCCTTTAGATTAAGTAAACCAAATAAGAAACCAGATTGTTGAACAGCAGATTAATGATACCAGACGGGCATAAACATACAGCAATGTAAGGACACAACATGTAATAGACAGTTCGATTCTCTGAAGCACCAAATGAAAAATTAAGGGGAGCGGAAATAAAGATCTTACCCATATGCAAGGCACGGCATTGCAGTCCTACTTTGGGTTGTTGTGTGTTAACTAAATTTTTTATGATTTAAGCTCTGATCAATGTATTCTCCTGAAGAGTGTTGCTGAGAGTAGTGTGAGATGAAATCAGAAAGAAGTGTGAAAGTTTTAACTCTTAAAGTTCTCAGAAAATCTTCAAATATTACAGGTCAGCATTTTAACATCTTCTACTGCTACACAGCACAATTTCACAATGTTAAACTGAAAACAAGAATAAATGGGAACAACGAAGCACCTCAGCGACCAGGATCCTCAGGCAGAGTCCGTTGGCATCACAGCAGCATCGAGCCCCAGATGTGACTTCTTCCGTGAGAAGAAACATATCAAAGCCAAGGTCACCACTGCACCACCCCAATTTCAAGAACACAAAAAAGTAATACACCGCATTCAGCAGCTGAACGAATGCACCGGGTACAGTAACCGACAAGCAGATGGGCTGAGCGAGAGATGATCGTTACAGCCATCGTCGCTCTGCTCGACCGTCTCCCGCAGGAACTTGTCGCGGGGAAGCCATCGTCGCTCTGCTCGACCGTCTCCCGCAATCGAACCAAGCAAAAAAAAATTGCTCAAAAGCCAATCAAATAAGGAAAATGATATGTATCCTCCGGACGATGGAACCGTTCCATCGTCCGAGTTACTCTCGCTCGCACGTTGGGCAGGTCCCACCACAGCATGTCTTATCTTCTTCTCTCGCCAACAACCCCAGCACGATCCCATCCACACGCCACCGCGCGCGCCGGACCTCCTCATGCAGCCGCCGCACGCCTCGACCTCCTACTGCAGCCGTCCCGCACACTCCAATCTCCGTCGTGCCTTGCCCCGCCGCTCCAGCTCCAAGCTCCGCCTGCGCGCTCTGAGTTCTGCGACCTCGGGCCACTGCATCCACTCCGAGCTTTTTGCCGCTGAATCGACCGTCGTCGTGAAGGATGCCGTCGGGAAGACCTCGTCGGAGTTGCTCGCCACCTCCGCCTCCCCATCTCCGGCCTCGCCACCTCCGCGCCCCTATCCCCAGCTCCACGAGGGACCTCGACCCGAGGCGCCGCCGGCTGCCAGCAGCCATGTCGTCGCCGACTCCTTCTCTAGTTGGAGGAAGAAGCAGAGTCGTGGGCGGCGCAGTGACGAGTCGCTGGCTGCGTGAGGTCTGGCGGTGAGTGTACCTGCTACAAGCCGTTGTCGGCGTTGCTATAAGCGGCCGGCGTCCTTGCTACAATCCGCTGGCGGCCTTGCTACCAAAGGGCGGACGGCCTTGCTACAAGCCGCTGGCGGCCTTGCTACCAAAGGGCGGACGGCCTTGCTACAAGCCGCTGGCGGCCTTGCTACCAAAGGACGGACGGCCTTGCTGCACTTGCTAGATTATTTTGCTAGAATAGTTTTGAGGGCTTGCTACAATTGTGCAAAGTTTTTACTACAAGGTGTCCGGTGATGTTTGCCGGCGAAGTTAGTTTTTTGCTACATTAGAAGAACTTTGTTGCTACAACCGTCTTGTGGTTTTGCTACAGCAGTGTCAAGTTTTTGCTACAAGGTCTTCGGTAAGAGTCACCAACGAGTTTTTTCTGGCGATGTTTCCGGCAAAGTCGTTTTTGCTACATTAGTACAATTTTTTTGCTGCATGGTCTCCGGCGAGGTCTCCGGCGAAGTCTCCGGCGATACGTTCTATTTCTGAAACGAACCGTTTTTTTTCTTCGGAAGCAAAAGAGGAAACATATGTAGCAAAAATGGCGCGTTCTGCAGCAAAAGCGGGATTTGGAGGGACACGTGGCGCGCGGGGGAGGAGGACGATGGGAAGCCCCCATCGTCCGGGGGAAGCCTAGCGTTTTCCATCAAATAAAGGGGGACAAATCCGCATTCGTACGACATCAAAAGAGGGATCGCGACTTGGCGGAGGACGCTCTTGGCCTCGTCAAGAGGCGCTGCAGCGACAGTGGAAGTGGTGGCCATGGCTCCGATTGCGGGCGAGCCGCGGAGCGACCAACGGTTAGGGTTTGGCTTCAAGGAGGAGCGCGCGGTATATCCCTGACAAACTACTAGGCAAGATGTAACTGAGCTCGAGGCCCTGGAGCTGCGAACGTTTCGTCTTCGTCATTCTCCTTTGAATCTCGGAATTCCTTCATCCTCGAGAAGGTGTACCGGCCAGCCCACAAGCCTAAGCCCAGAACTCTCATCTCTGTCAATTCAGATGGGCTAGGCTAGATTTCAACTGAGATTCAAATGGTGCTCTCCCATGAAAAACTTGGACTCGAATGATTTCAGAAACGCGAGTCTTCGCGCGAGAAATTCAATCCCCACAACCGGAGGCGTGGAATGCAGCCTAATATGGCCACTAGCAGTGTTTGTCCAATATGTCAAGGAGCATCAGATAATTTGAGGCATGACCTAGTTGATTGCACAATGGCAAAGTCCGCGTGGCTACTTATGGATGAAGATGTCACCGACCACGTCATCGCTACACTAGTAGGGAAAGGGCTCACTGCTGGCGCACCCAAAACTTTACCACCTCGCCGGTGACCATCTCGCCGGGGGTAATTCATTATCGTCGGCGAAGTACACCAATCACCGGAGATAACACCGTATACCACCAGCGAGTATCCCAATTCTTCATGATAAGGTCCCCTAACACTGGCGCACTGCTCTTCGCCGGGGGACTAAAATTTGTTCGCCGGCAATATTATGTACCAGAGAAAAAAGAAATAGACAGAATACACAGTATACAGGATAATGATAGCAAAATACATATTAACACAGGAAATAGTAGCAGTATCCACCAAATGTTCAATATAGCTAGGACATTGGTTCATATAGCATTATCTAGAGTTCACTCATCTTCACCCTCGTCGGAAGAGTCGGGAGGAAAGCAATCAAAATAGATGATGCCATAAGTATGACTGAGCAAAAACTTGAACTCCCGTCCTTCTTGCATGTCGTCGTACAAGATGAGGAGTATGTTCCATCCAGGGCCACTAAAATATGTTCGGACCTAGGGGACCCGTCTCCTGTACGGGCTGCTGGCGCTGAATGGCCACCAAGACCTCGTACTGCTGCGCCATCACCGTAGGATCCTCGCGGAGTGTCTGGATCAAGGGGTCAACAAGCTGTCTCTCAATCAGTCGGTGCTCCTGCTCCTCCACCATTGTGGCGACTCTCGTATCCACAAGCATATTCTGAATGGCCCTAGCTCGATTCTCGGGGAAGTTTAGGATCGCCCTCGCCCCGAAGTGCTGGACTGCCATGCAGTCGTAGGCACATGCTGCCTCCTCAAGGGACCGTCATGTTCCAAGGTGGCGTCTAATCCCATCGACGGTGATCTTAGCCTCCCAAGTGGGGATCCTCGTCGGCTTCTTATACACACCGCGATACTTCGGCTCTGGCTATGACATACTACTTAAACAGACAATCTGACATATTAGCAAAAACAGTGTACAAGTAACTGAATCATAGCTAGGAAGTAGATTACGGATCCATGCACATCAAAAGTTAATGGAGAAAACTTTTTCTGAAGTTCTCATAGTTAAGTACAAGTGCAACATTGTAATTCTTCATTCAGTGGAGAATCCCACTTAGCTACCCTTCCTTTTTCCTCTCTGTTTCTAAAACTGAATTTTACGGTTCAATGAAAAAGTGAATATCTAGATGGTCATCATTTTGATCCCAATTAAGCAGCTACTAATGAATGTAAAAGAAAACTAGCAAAGTCATGTTGCATCGTCCAGATCATTTACCATGTTTATGCACTTAGAGAATAAAAATACTAATCATGTGTTGTGTTGCCAACCTAGCTAGTTAGGTCACGACGAGCAGCACCATACTCATTTGAAACGGTGTCATCTAGCTTGGGGAATCTCCACAACTCAATTGGAGGCCCCAAGAACACACCACAACTCCACACAACCGTCTAGGGTTCCAAGAATCCAAGAAAAATAAGCCCAAGGGCTTGAACTCGCCGAAACTCCGAGGAAAACTCAAACCTATGCACCAAATGCAAGAGGCAAGTCCTTCTCTCTCAAATTCCACCAAAGCTATAAAAGCTATTGGGGGAATAAAAGAGGAAGAACTCAAGAGGAGAACACAAAACTCTCCAAGATCTAGATCCCAAGGATTCCTTCACAAAGAAGGGATTTGGTTTGGTGGGGTTGTAGATCTAGATCTCCTCTCTCAAATCCCTCACAAAGATGCAAGAATCATAGGAGGGGGAAGGAGAGAGGGCAAGCTCATCAAGGTCAACAATGGAGGAGAGAGAGAAGGGCAAAAACCAAGAAGAACCAATTACCCTACGAAGGGGAAGGGGAGCTCCTTTTAAAGGGCTCCCTGATCTGCCCGTTACTCATAGTTTCGCGCACGACCGGTGCTACCGGTGGGTGGCCGGTACTACCTGTGGAACCCAGCCAACGGTCCAAAACAGCGACGCAAACGAACAAAAATGATCCTGGTCGGTACTACCGCCCGAAATACCGATCCAAGTTTCGTCAAATAGATGCGACCAAGATAGAGAGGTTACTGAACAGAAAACGGGGTTACCGGAAGTTGGGCCGGAATTTACACCGGTACTACCGGCGGCAAAATGCCCTAGCGGTACTACCGGTGGCCCGCCGGAACTACCGGTCAGGCAAAAAACTCTAGAACCAAAACTACCATAACTTTTGCATCCGAACTCCAAACAAGGTTAAATATTGGGTATCCCCAAGGGAGAAAATACCATGAGTATATATGTGAGATATCTCCCAAGGTGTGGAGCCAGAAAACCCGCAAGATCAAAAACGCAATAAGATATGCAAGGGAAATCCGTTTTTGATGAACTAGAGCTTGTTATGAAGATAACTGATACATTGCAAATGTATCTATAATTTTTGATGTTCCATGCTTGGTTTTATCTACTTTCTTGTGTTTTGTCCACACTTTGGAGTACTTTTCATATGATTTCTTGGACTAACCTATTAACAAGAGCCACAGTTCCAGCTGCCTGTTTTCTATTGTTTTTGGTTCCAGGAAGTAAGAAAATGAATATTCTCGGAATTGGACGGGACAAAAGACAAAGTTGCTATTTTATTGGAAGACATCTGGAGCCAAAATACGAGACGGAGAAGGGTTGGGGCCTGGCCAGACCACCTGGCCGCGTGGCCAGGCCTGGCCCGCGCCAGGGGGTGGTCTGGCCGACCCCAGCACCCCCTCAGCCTCTCCTTCCGCCTATATATTGCCTCTAATACAGAAACCCTAAGTACCTGATCAAAAATCCACGAAAGAGTCTGTAGCCGCCGTCATCTCCATCCCTAGATCGGGAGGGATCTAAAGCTCTTCCCGGCACCCTGCCGGAGAGGGGAATTCACCCTGGAGGCCTTCTTCATCATCATGCAAGCCTCCGGTATGATGCGTGAGTAGTTCATCTCTGGACTACCGGTCCATGTAGTAGCTAGATGGCTGGTTCTCCTCCTTTATGCTATCATGTTTAGATCTTGTGAGCTCCGTTCATGATCAAGATCATCTATTTGTAATTCTGTATATTGTGTTTGCGGGGATCCGATGGATATTGAGATGCTATTTCAGATTGATTATTGATTTTATCATGTCTTTGTTATTTGTGATCTTGCATGCTTTCCGTTGTTAGTAGCTATCTTGGCCAAGTAGATGCTAGCAACTCCAAGAGTTAGTATTTATGCTCGATAGTGGGTTCATGCCTCTGGTAATCTGGGGAAGTGACAGAAATCTCTAAGGTACTAGATGTGTTGTTGCTACTAGGGAGAAAACAACAATCCTTTGTTCATAGAACAATCGTATTGTTTACTTTACACGCAATTTGTAAAGCAATAATCTGTTGCTTGCAACTTAATACTGGAGGGGGTTCGGATGATAACCTGAAGGTGGATTATTAGTCATAGATGCAGTTGGATGGCGGTCTATTTATAATGTTGTAATGCCCAATCAAGTCTCAAAGGAGTCAAGATGATTAGTATATGCTTGTATGCTTTATCGATGTTTGTCAATTGCCCCGCTGTAATTTGTTCACCTAACATGTTATCTATCTTAAGGAGAGCCACCTCTAGTGAGCTATGGACCCCGGTCCTTTCTTTTACATTCAATCTACAAACTGTTTAATGCTTTGTGTTTACTTTCTGCAAACTATTATTCCCTTCCATTCGATACGCTTAATCCTTTGTTTTCAGCAAAACCGGTGAGATTGACAACCTCATCGCAAGTTGGGGGCAAAGTTCTGTGGTTGTGTTGTGCAGGTCTCCATGTTGCTGCTGGCACCAGTAGTGCGCCCTGCCAACGTTCAGCTAGCTACACCTTTGGGTGTTTCCTTGCTCCTACTGGATTGATAACCTTGGTTTCATACTGAGGGAAAACTTGCTGTTGTGCTCATCATACCTTCCTCTTGGGGTTCCCCAACGAGATCGATATATTTGGGCCATCAACAACTTTTTCTGGCGCCGTTGCCGGGGAGTCAAGGACATCTTCACAAGGGGAGTCCCTCATAACCAATCTCTTTACTTTGTTTTTTTTGCTTAGTTTCTTTTTTGCTTTGTTTGCTTGTTTCTTTATCAAAAACACACAAAAATTAGTTTTACAAGTTTGCTTTCTTTATTAAAAAACACAAAAAAATTAAGTCTTTCTATAGTTGTTACCCCTTCCTTAGCACACCATGTTGATCCCTAAATTCATCCTGAAAGACCTTTCAATAGGGAGTGGTTATATAATTGGAAAAGATAATATTGAAGAATTCTTTAATCATGTTAGTAAACATGAGGATGTTGAGGATAGATCCCTTGCAGAACTTGCTCCAAACTATGAGATTGTTGCAGCTTCTTTAGTTCACATGTTGGAAGCTAGGTTTGTTAACCTTAACCCCTTAATGCAAGTAATGTTTCTTAAACTTAAGGAAATTGAGGACCCTGAAAAGAGGGATTTTATTCTTGAAACTTTGCTTAACGAATTCTATGATGTTGCCAAGGAAGCTAGAAAAATCTTTGAATGTTTCAATATGCTAGGCTCATGTGTAGATGTTGTTGGTACACGAGAAAAGATGAACAAAACTGAACCTAATGGGGAGGAAACTAAGATACCAATACCCTTTAAACTGGTAGCAATACATGAAGCCATAGAAAAGAATCTTGATTGGATTGTTCCTGAAAACCCTTTTAATGAAAATAGTGAACCTAAGAGAATTGAGAGAGGATCCTCTAGAACTTATTTGGATGATATACCTTGCCTTGTTGAAGATATTTCTGGTATTGATCTTAATGCTTCTTCATTTGAGAACACTTGATTCTTTTTCTTGCTTCTTATGCCTAACTTAAAGGCGTTAGAGAAAAGTACTTATTGGGAGATAACCCAAAAGTTTTAGATGAGTCTTGGAAGTTATTACTTCAGTAATAACCGCTCCTTATCCTTTTTATTTGCTTTTTCTGCCAAGAGTAACCTCTAATGAGAGAGAAGTAATGATTGGGAAAGTTGTTGTCCCAAAACAGATTTTTGTGATTCACCGTAAAAATTCGTGTAAAATCTCTGAACGTCCTTTTGAGGCGTGAATTTTTTTACTTATTCCCCAGGTTGTTATCTAACTTTCGTTAGTTCAACACTTTTTGATTTGAGCAACATAAGGTCTTCTAAAAAATTCGTATTTACCTGATGGTCTGTTTTGACAGATTTCTGCCATTTTCTGCATTTGCTTCTTGTTGGTTCCTTTTTGAGTTATTTTGAGGAATTGAGCTTTTTAAGGGAACTTATATAGTAGCTAGTGTTTTAATAAAAGTTTTATTGGTGTTTTAACTGAACCTAAAGACCTATTATCTTGAGTGCACTAATGTTGCTAATAAATATT
Organism: Avena eriantha; assembly: GCA_910589775.1. NCBI lineage: Eukaryota > Viridiplantae > Streptophyta > Magnoliopsida > Poales > Poaceae > Avena > Avena eriantha. The sequence continues at coordinate 364,393,324 of OU342745.1, read as the reverse complement.
GTGTGAAGTTTTGTATGAAGGAAAAATTTCAGGTGTATGAAAGAAATGAGTAATGAGATGAAGGATGGACTAAAGCTCAAGATTGGGGATGACACGCGTGTCACCACAAGAAATATCCAAGAAGTACAAGCGTCAAATCTTGGGGATGCCCAAGGCATCGGGCATCCCCTTCTTCATCAATAAAAAACCCAGATTTCTTCCAAACGCTTCATTTTTATTGTTTCATGCACAATTGTGTTGTTCTTGGAGCATCTTCTTTTTCGTTTTCATTTTGGTTTTTCGTTTGCTTGGTTTGCTTAGTTTGCTGAATAAATTGGTTGGACCCCCTCTTTCATACATTGGTTTTCAAATAGTTTGGTTTGGTTTGGAAAAGAGTAGGAAAGTTCATGCTTAAGTGTTAAAGAGAGCTTGTTTTTTACTGTGCCTATGCTTTATCATGCCATGCTTGATATTTTTTTGGCTTTATGATTAGTATTCTTTGATATAGAATGACTTGTTATAAACAATTGAGATTTCTTAATGTGCCTTGGATGAATCATGCGTTGTGTTAGCATATTAAAGCATAGTATAGTGGTATTCTCCTTTGATGCTTTATTTGGGTTGACTTGGCGCATGCTCACACAATGTTATGACTATCGTAAGTCACCATAAGCCTTTATGATCCTTTAGTTTTCAACTTGTAGTATCACTTTATGCTTTGATCAATGATGTTTTGTCGCTCTACATGATTATGGCCATTATTGCTCTCTTAGTTTGTCGCTCCCAGTCTTTTGCTAGCCTCCGCAACCTAGTATGAGTTCCACTCATGCATCCAACTCCCTAAACCAAGTTATTCCAAAGAGTCCACCATACCTACCTATTAGCATATGCTATTCCAAGTATAGTCATGCTTTTGTTTACCTTCCAAATTAAACTTGTTATGAGAAAACTAGTGATTAAAGCTCTCATGAACTTGATGGCACACTTTACTTATCTTGTCCTTAATAAATTGGAACCATTGTGTCGTCTATGTTGTATATGCTTGGACTTATTTGTTGGGGATTAGCAGAACCATGCTGTCATGGGGAACGCTTTCAACATTGCACTGGTACTTTGTACCTAGCTGATATCATGCTCTTTTGTCTATGGATGTCGTCGGTGTGAAATGAAAGGGGATCTTGTAAGTCCATGGAGTTAAGTATATGTGTTAGAGAAACGCCTGGTTCGCTGGTCTAATACATGCTGACATGGTGGAAACCTGCAGCATAACCATAATGAGCTGTCTATGAAGCATTCTTCTTATAAAAAAGGAGAGTCCTATATTGAGAAAAAAGATAAAAAGAAAAAAAAGATTATGAAAAGAGGAAAGAGAGAAAAAAGCACCATATTCCCATGGTAAATAAGAAGATTGCTAAGATGCTCGTTGTCTGCTTGCCTTGTCATTTTGATATGGGGATTCTTCCGTATCATCGGGCAAGGGGTACCCCGTTGGCGGTTCTCTATGATACACATGTACTTACGATGACAAGAACTTACCGGTGACTAAACTTGAGTAGTATGAGGAGCGGCCCTCGTATTCAAGGGACATGAGATTTCTAACTTATACTTCGTCAAGCATGTACACCATAGTTTGTTCACTTTAACCTTAATCACTTCAAGATTATTATGATAGGGGCAATGAGAGCTGAAAGCTATAAGCACCATAATTTTTGGAAGATCTTTATGAGAGTTGAATCCCTACTTCCTTCTATGAAGGCCTTTCTTCCACTTATATATTGAGTCTCCACCTTCTATCTTTATGCACCTACTTTGAGAGCATAGTGACCATTCTTAGTTCTATGTGCATTGTCCCAAGACTATTGATGCATACCTTGATATTGCTTGCTCTAAACTATTTGTATCTAGTAACTCTTATGAACTTTGAAGGTGTCCTATGCATTTATATTTGCTACTCTATGAGGGACAAGCTGAATACTATTATGCTATGTTTTCTTTATGTGAAACAAACAAACATCTTGCAAAGCATTGTTATTCATGAATCTTTTGTTTGTGCCTTTTCATGTTGCATCGTAGTTTCTTTGTCTTATTGCTAGAACTTTGTCTTTCATGTTATGATTGATGTACTATGATCCCAGCTTTGAATGTTTTACAAATACTTTGATCAAGTTTATGATGGTGCATGTCACCTCAAAAAGTATTCTTTATTTTTATCACTTACCTACTCGAGGACGAGCAGGAGTTAAGCTTGGGGATGTTGATACATTGCAAATGTATCTATAATTTTTGATGTTCCATGCTTGGTGTTATCTACTTTCTTGTGTTTTGTCCACACTTTGGAGTACTTTTCATATGATTTCTTGGACTAACCTATTAACAAGAGCCATAGTGCCAGCTGCCTATTTTCTGCTATTTTGGTTCCAGGAAGTCAGAAAATGAATATTCTCTAAATTGGACGGGACAAAAGCCAAATTTGCTATTTTACCGGAAGACATCTGGAGCTAGAATACGAGACGGAGAAGGGTTGGGGCCTAGCCCATGCCAGGGGTGGTATGGCCGACCCCAGCACCCCCTCGGCCTCTCCTTCCGCCTATATATTGCCTCTGATACGGAAACCCTAAGTACCCGATCAAAAATCCACGAAAGAGTATGTAGCCGCCGTCATCTCCATCCCTAGATCGGGAGGGATCTGAAGCTCTTCCCGGCACCTTGCCGGAGAGGGGAATTCACCTTGGAGGCCTTCTTCATCATCATGCAAACCTCCGGTGTGATGCGTAAGTAGTTCATCTCTGGACTACGGGTCCATGTAGTAGCTAGATGGCTGGTTCTCCTCCTTTGTGCTATCTTGTTTAGATCTTGTGAGCTCCGTTCATGATCAAGATCATCTATTTGTAATTCTGCATGTTGTGTTTGCGGGGATCCGATGGATATTGAGATGCTATTTCAGATTGATTATTGATTCTATCATGTCTTTGTTATTTGTGATCTTGCATGCTTTCCGTTGTTAGTATCTATCTTGGCCAAGTAGATGCTAGCAACTCCAAGAGTTAGTATTTATGCTCGATAGTTGGGTTCATGCCTCTGGTAATTTGGGAAAGTGACAGAAATCTCTAAGGTACTAGATGTGTTGTTGCTACTAGGGAGAAAACAACAATCCTTTGTTCATAGAATAATCGTATTGTTTACTTTACACGCAATTCGTAAAGCAATAATCTGTTGCTTGTGTTGGGGATCGGTGCGGAAAACAAAAAAATTCCTGTGTTGAAACCCTAGAAACTGCTTAGGATCTATCTATGTAGTAATGCGGTAACGGCCAATGCGTCGAGAATACATACCCTTGTAGACTGTACGTGGTTAACGTTCCGCGGGGAACATGGTTGAAGTAGTCATACTCGAAGTCGACCTCAAGGTCACGAAGCTCCTCGCAGGTCACCCCTTGCTCCTTCTTTATCTTCATCGTGCAACAGCTCCGGCTCACGACATTTAAGCGCCCCAAGTGTTGCGCCTCGTGTCTTCGTACACATCCGGTGCACGATGAGACCTCCGGCTCGCCGATCCCGCCGGGAGTGCGGAAGTTGATATCCGGCTAGGAATCCCTGCAGCACAACGGCGTACTGCAGGTGTGCCTCGATCGCACAGCTCAGACTTGTGGCCATGGTCACGAGGTATAGAGATAGGGAGGAGGAGAATGTCAACCAAAGGACTTCTCCAATTGTGTTGGTGTGTCTCATCCCTCCCATGGGCACCCCTTTATATAGGGGGAGGGGGTGTGCCCTCCCCTTTAGGTTTCCCATGTGGGACTAAACAAGGGAGAGAGGGCGGGAAGGCGCATGGGCCTCATGGGCCGCCGGCCAGGGGTGGGCCCCACCCCGCGCAGAGCCCTAGGCTGGCCGGGTGGGCCCCCTTGAGGCGTCTGGGCCTTGGCCGTTCCCTCCTCCGGTTTTCCCTCATGGGCCTTTATTCACTAGGAAGTTTGGCCCATTAGTAGAATAACCCTTCAAATTAGATTTTAATATTATATTTAATATTAATTACACTAATTAATATGTAAATACATATTATAAAATCCGTCTTGACCCGAAACACCTTTTGGTTTCCTTTCGATTTCCTCCGAACGACTACGGATCTTTCTACGGAACAATTCCGACTTTCTCTCTTTCTCTACTGTGATTCCGTCTTACGAATGATCGCTCTCATCGTACCCTTAAGTGTATCCTCTCACGGCTTAGGAATGCTCTAGACATGATCTATATCAATGATCAACAGAGGGACCAGGGATGTCCATGTGACCCCTATGCATTCCTGATGACAATGTCGTTTGAACCGTCTAAATGTAGCATCCTCTTCCTTTTGTTTCTCAATACAACTTGTCCGAGATCCGATCATTGGTATCCCATACCTTGTTCAATCTTGTTCACAACAAGTTCTGTTTTCTTGTTACCATGATATTACATCCCCGTGACCTAGTCACATGTTGCAACATTTATGGATGTAATCTTACCAAGCCAGCCATATGTATCTTTACCCGTCATGTGGGTGAACAAATCTCGGTCTTGCAGTCACATGTCATCTACTGTTCCTTCGGAATACCCAACGTACACCTTTATGGCCACCGTATTACCAGATGACGGTTGATGCAGTCTAAGCAGCCTAGGGAAACAGTGAGTAATATGAGCTCACAGTCTAAGGAGAAGGAGTCTAGGTATAGTTGTTGCAACAATGAACTATATGACTTGATCGTGTTGCAATCCTTCGAGGAATGTCCAATCACATCATTCTATAATGATATGATCCCGTTGTCAGTCGGCATAAATGCCCATGATCTTGAAACCCAGATCATCTTCGTGGCCAACGAACTAGTATGAATAGAGGCTACTAGGGACTTTGTTGTTTCATACGACACCTGTACCAATGTTTCTACTTGGCACAGTTATAGCACAATATGAAACTATTATAAACTAATTGAGATATGACAATAAAAACCTATTTCTTATTTGCCTCTAGGGAATATCTCCTTCAGTCTCCCACTTGCACTAGAGTACAAATAAACTAGCTTGCATTTTACTCATATAAACCATATACCATATGCGTTTACAGATCATGCATGCTCATGGGAAACGTCATGTCCATGTTCTGTTTTACCAGATCATTATGTCTTTTGCAAATCGTTAATGTCTTCCTAATTTTGACATTCACACCATTATCGTATAATGGGTCGAAGTATTTGTTTGATGACAAAGTGAGACTTTGTTTCTAGTGTTTATGATGACGGTCGTTTTCACCGTTGTCATCTAAACTTCGAAACACACTTTGCTATCCTTTGTGTATATACTATAGTCATGGCAGCAGAACGAGGCCGGATTCCAGGAGCTTACAGTGACGTTAGATCAACCTCGAGGGCTTTCTCATGGGCCCTGGGCCCTGGGACACATCATTCTATGTTAAAAGCGAACTAGCCCCGCCATAACATTATACATCACATCAGATGTAGCCTTTATACTTCTATATCTATGTAGATCCTAGTGCATGAAATGCATCTATGCCACTTACATTGCTTCTTGCCATTTATGTACAAACTTAATTCTGGTTCAGTGATCAACTCAGGAATCACTTAAAGACATGTTCTTACAGTTAAGACTTTGTCCTACCAACCAGAACCTCGGGTCACATTACGTCGAGTATACAACATGGTTGTATGGAAGAACCTATGACTGAGGCATAGGAGATGCAACACATCTCTTTCTTTCAACCATAGTTGCAATACTAACTCAATGCTTCATACAGTAAGAACTTCTTTCTTACCTAGTTCCATTCTGAACTTCTTCAGAATCTTGTCTTAGGAATCTGAACATCTTTCAGAATCAAGTGCAGGAAGCATTCGACATTCAATGTTTATTAAACTCACCAATCTATCTCGATAGATCTTATTGTTTAATAACTTCAACTTCATCCTTATTTATCTAACTTAAATATTATTAACACCAATCACATCATTCACATATGTTGTCCACATATCCTAGAATGATTTCACGCTCCCACTCAAATATGACATTCATGTTTGAGATCTAGGGATTTCCCTTAGCTTCCACTCAAAATATGTCAGCTACATATTATGAATTAGCCAAGCTGATTTGCTCCCACTCAAATCTAGGTCCTCGCGACAATCTTGGACATTCCAAAATTCTTTGATCATCATCAAATCGAGAATTCCACTAACGAGATTTCAATGACCATTCATTTCTTGTACTTAGGTCCATCACGCTTTTTTGTATTTCGTAGGTATGTCTTGTTCAAAACATGACAAGTGAATCAACAATATAATTCCATGAACTTGTAGAATATATAGTTGAATCCTACTTTCTTTAGTAAAAGTATTTATTTGAAACTTTATGATCATCATCATTGGTTTCTCCTCTATTTGTAGAGTTTGGTTTCACGAAAAAAATTCCGCTGCGTCACTCAACAATTTAGAGGTGAGGTCAAATACCTTGTTTTGATCTTTTACTTTCTTCCACCTGTATCTTCATCAAGACACATCAACTTAGGAAAACAGCAGGTTTGCCCCTTGTGGATGATGCATTCATAGCTTCCTAAGAATGCTCTACAAAGACTTGTTTATTCGCCACGATTTCGACTTGTCGAAATCTCCAGAAACTCGAACTTTCCATAACACTTATGGTGTTGTTTCCACGAATCTTTAGATGTTCCTTTATATTTCAAATGAGTGTTTGCTTATTTTGATCTCGAACCCTAAATGACAACTATAACCCCGATAAGAGATGATATTATACCATATGTATCTAATATATGTCGATTATGATGTTTAGATATTTCAACACAGTTTGAATTCATCCAATTAACATAATTTGTGAAACATCTTTCACAAGTTCCTTTTATGCTAAACTTAACTTGAATAACTTAGTCATGTCGATCAAATCGAAGAGACTTGTTAATTCAGTTAATTCAATATCCCATTTAGTTATGAACTCATTTGAACAATTCAAAATTATTTCAAACTTCATGTTTCATTAAGTAAATACACTTATTCACTTAAGTCCACAATAAGTGATTTTCACTACTTGTTGAAAATATGATACATCACTATGTATAAGATTCAACATTTCTTCGCATATCACTGTTTTACCAGAATGCGGAGTTTTGGTCATTCTGCCCAAGAGGCACGGTTTTGCAAAGTCTCTAGATTAAGCATCTAGGACCCCGATCTTTCATAAAGAACCTGCAATAACCAAAATGACTTAAACTGTAGTGTCTTTTCATTATTAAGCTTTGGATATCTTTTTGCATTCTGATCCTTTATAAATGTTTAAACTATTATCATTAACATAGTGATGATAATAACTTATTTGTAATCGTAATGTGACCATAAGGTATTGTTCATAAGAATAGTACAAACTAGTTTGTAACTTGTTCATATGAATAATCATCTCGCCAAAAGCAAGACACACAAACCAGGATTACAAATTATATTCAAGTCCACTAATCCAAATGATAAACTTTGAGAGAAGAGGTGATGTCGGCCATCAACTGTTTTGCTCGCCGTCATCAAGTCACGTTGCCTCAAAACCAGCAATTCTCAAGTAGATCATCCTATTTTCACAAAACAGGACAAGTATCAAATACTTTTCAATCTGCAACGAGTTTTGTAAGAACCACATTTATAATTTGTATATCTTACATATACTTTTTCATCCATGACCTCCTTTTGCAATCAAGCCCTTCTAAGAGTTCTCAACTCTAATGCAAGATCACTAAGTGTTTTTGCAAACAATCCAGAGTCATCGAATTATCTCCTAATGGTTATTGTATCAAGAAGAGAAGATCACCTTTTACGAGGATATCCCTCAGGCGTGGGTATTAGTCTATGAAGTTGGACCCTTTTGCTAAGTACCAAATCACGCAATATATTCCCATGGTCGCAAAGGACCTCAATGGGATAGGCCAAGATCTACTAAGATATTTGCAAATAGACATCTAGACTAAGTTTATAATAAGAGATAAATTTATAATTGGTCTCCACTAAAATTGCCATACCCGGGACGATTTCAGTGATCGCATGATCCCTATCCTCTACACCTCCCCCATGTTACATAGCCATCAGTGCATTATCAAAGGTAGACATTCACTAATGCCAATCACATCATCCATGTGACTCATGCTCAATCTTTAGATCTCTTGTGTTCTGAGGCCACGCTTCTGTAGCGTCCTAGGCTCGCCAAATCTAACTTGTGTGTATTCACTGTGCAACATGGCTTACACCCACTATATGCGAACATAGATATGTCTGACACCCAGGACTGTAACCCTAGATCGCCTCATACCGAAAAATTTCTTGGTGGTGCACACACAAGGGGAACACGGAACATTGGAATTAAATAGGGATTATGTTATTTGCTACCATTGAGTATCTAAATACTAGCACACAATAAGATGTAAAAACTGGTATCAACATCATATGTATAATATGATATGATATGGTATTTCTTGCGCCTTGATCTCCATCGAGCGCTCCGACATAATCTCCATCTTGCCCTTGGCTTGACGCCAAGTCCACGACGCCGCCACCAGATCATCCATCGGAACGATGACTATTACTATACTACTTAGTAACAGAAAAGTAAACTACTTTACCTTCATAACGACCAATGCCATATCATAATCACATGCCCCTGCAAAATAAAGTTAGACGCCTCTACTTTATCTATTGCAAGTTTTACGTGGTTGTTAGGGCTTTCGCACTAGAACCGTTTATAAACTACGAACTTTCCAACCACAACATGGATCCGACAATTGTCTCTACTACACCCCTTTCTGGGCCTTCTGTTGTAAATGATATATCAACTATCGAATGAGAGACAGACACCCGCTAGCCACTTATACGATACAAGCCGTATGTTGAGCGTGGAACCAGTCTCGCGTACAGATACGCGTAAGGCCGGTCCGGGCCGCTTCATCAAACAATACCGCGATATAAACAAGTACACGTTAGAGGGTAACAACTAAGGGATCAATGCCCGCAGAAAACTTGTGCGTACTGGCCGTATATCACTCCTACGCATAGATCGGCTCTGATACCACTGTTGGGGATCGGTGCGGAAAACAAAAAAATTCCTACGTTGAAACCCCAGAAACTGCTTAGGATCTATCTATGTAGTAATCCGGTAACGACCGATGCGTAGAGAATACATACCCTTGTAGACCGTACGCAGTTAAAGTTCCGCGGGGAACGTGGTTAAAGTAGTCGTACTCGAAGCCGACTTCAAGGTCGTGAAGCTCCTCGCAGGTCACCCCTTTCTCCTTCTTGATCTTCATCGTGCAACTGCTCTGGCTCACGACATTTAAGCGCCCCAAGTGTTGCGCCTCGTGTCTTCGTACACATCCGGTGCACGATGAGACCTCCGGCTCCCCGATCCCGCCAGGAGTGCGGAAGTTGATATCCGGCTAGGAATCCCTGCAGCGCAATGGCGTACTGCAGGTGTGCCTCGATCGCAAAGCCCAGACTTGGGGCCATGTGAAGGGAATATGTCCGAGAGGCAATAATAAAGTGGTTATTATCTTATTCCATGTTTATGATAAATGTTTATTTTGCATGCTATAATTGTATTAATTGGAAACGTTAATACATGTGTGTTTAATAAACAAAATACAAAGTTCCTGGTAATGCCTCTCATATAAACTAGCTTGTTGATTAACAAGATGATCAAGGTTTCCTGATCATGGACATTGGATGTTGTTAATAACGAGGTCACAATATTGGTGGAATGATGTGATGAAAATTCATCCAAAGTATAGCATTACGATCAGAGTCATTATGTTTATATTGCTATAACATCATACAAAGTAATCTTAGTCCTTAGGCCATGAGATCATGTTAATTGCTAACACCGGAAGAGTATCTTGATAACATCAAACGTCACACCGTAACATGGTGACTATAAAGGTGGGTTCAGTGCTACGAAGGTGTTATGTTGAGGCTCATGGATCAAGAGTGGGATTTGGCCATCCTGATGATGGATAGATATACTCTGGGCCCTCTCGGTGATATCACATTGAAATAGCTTGCAAGCAAGTGATGTGATCACTAGAATGTTATATCACGGGAACGAGAAAAGAGTGCATGTCGGTAACGAGATCAAACTAGGTATTTGGATGCCGATGATCGAATCTCGGACATGTAATATATCACGAGACAAAAGGATTTAGTTACGATGTTAAAGGTTCACACGATCACAAGAGTCATCGTTGAATATGTGGGAGTCAGTACGGATCTCCAGGTCCCGCTGCTGATTATTGATCGGAGAGGGGTCTCGATCATGTCTGCATTATTCGCGAACCGTAGGGTGACACACTTAAGGGATACCGACACCATTTGGAGCAAATATGTTTCAGATAAAGATTTAAGAAAGTGCTGGAATCATTTCGATGGAAACCGGAATTGTTTCGGGTGAAATTGCAGAAATTGGTTCTACATGTGATATTGAAATGTTGCAGGGGAGTCTATGTGAATGTTTGTTAATTAATGTAATTGAAAAAATTCTGAATAAAATAAATAAAATAGTTTTATTTAATGAGAGCTTGTATTAATTTTGGTGGAAATTTAATGCATGTGTGAGTGGAATTTTGAGTGAAGGCTTTTTATGGGAGTGGGAGCTCCACCCACATGAATGTGGAAGAGGTGGGGGCACCACCATGGCTGCCACGCCATGGCCCTTGGGTGCCCCCCTCTCCTCCTCACAAACCACACCTCCTCATGAAGGATCTCTCTCCCCCTCTAGTTATTCCCCATGGTCTCGGATTAGCGAGATACATGTTCCCGGTGGCTTTATCTGGAAAGGAGTTGCTGCTTCCGCTGCTTTGCTAGAGCGAGGGACGGAGGTTGTCAGGGTACCGGACATGTGTGTGATCACGGATGCACCGCTGCTTTGCGGTGCTAGACTTGGTGGTGCTAGACTTGCTAGAGCTGGATCTGATGGATGTGCTGGAGCCGTACCTACTAGACTTCATCACGATCTTGAGATCGGCAAGTGTACGACTACATCATCCACGAGTTCCAACTCGTTAACAAAGCTTTGTTGTCTTCGAGGGTAAGTTCTCTATGGATGTATATCCACCTGTTGCTTGTATCTAGTAGATAGATCTTGGCGTATAGTTCCCATCGTAGGAAAAATTTTGTTTTCTATGTTGCGAACCCAACAGTGGTATCAGAGCCTGATCTATGCGTAGGTGCTTTGCACGAGTAGTACACATATGTTTATATGTGGGCACTGATGATCATGTATTTCATCTTCTATGTATTTTGCATATTGGTGGCATAGTGGGATGAAGCGGCCCGGACCAACCTTACATGTCATCGTACATGAGACCGGTTCCACGACTGACATGCAACTAGTTTTGCATAAGTGGCTAGCGCGTGTCTGTCTCTCCTACTATAGTCAATATCTGATTTACAACGAGTTGCTAATAACTTGGTTATCCTCGTTGTGGTTCATGTTCGTAGGTAAGATCGGTTCTATCTCCGAAAGCCCTAAGCCACGTAAAACTTGCAATTGATAAATTAGAGGCGTCTAGTTTAGATCGTTGTTGGGCTAGTGTATTGATATGGTATTGTGATACATTGCAAATGTATCTATAATTTTTGATGTTCCATGCTTGGTTTTATCTACTTTCTTGTGTTTTGTTCCAGCTTTGGAGTACTTTTCATATGATTTCTTGGACTAACCTATTAACAAGATGCCACAGTGCCAGTTGCCTGTTTTCTGCTGTTTTTGGTTCCAAGAAGTCAGAAAATGAATATTCTCGGAATTGGACGGGATAAAAGCCAAAGTTACTATTTTCCCAGAAGACTCATAGAGCCAGAAGGAGAGTCGGAGAGGGGCCACAGGGTGGCCACACACCCCTTGGCGCGGGCCAGCCCAGGCCGCGCTAGGGCATGGTGTGGGCCCCCTGGCTGGCCACCGACCTTGCCTCCTTCGCCTATAAGAGCCTCCCGATACCAAAACCCTAGATCATCAATCAAAAAGCCACGAAAAATTCCGCAGCGCCGCCGCCACCGAAGGGGAGATTTGGGGGACAGAAAGTCTCTGTTCCAGCACCCTGTCGGGACGGGGAAGTGCCCCCGGAGCCATCTCCATCGCTCTCCACCACCATCTCCATCACCATTGTTGATTCCCATGATGAGGAGGGAGTAGTTCTCTCTCAAGGATAAGGGTTCTACCGGTAGCTATGTGTTCATCTCTCTGTCTATGCATGATCTTATTGAGATCATGAGCTTGTAATCTATAGATCTACCTTGCTACTCAAGTGCTTTAATAGATCTCTGCTCTCCCCATGTGTGTGAAAGTGACAGCGTGCACACCATGGTGGCACTTAGGCTAGAGATTACAAATACTTGTTATGAGTTATATTTGGAGTTGGATGTCTTTATGAAATTGTGGTGTTTGTTGGAACCATCTAGTGCTCAAGGTGATAATGTGGGGTTTTCTAGATGGGAAAGGCTTACTTTGAGGTGTGATGTTATAGCCCTACCATCGATTAGAGTGTCCAACCGGAGAGTAGTTAAGAGTAGTATCATGAAGATAATATATTTATGAGAGAGTGTTCACTAGTGAAAGTATGATCCCTAGGCCTTGTTTCTAAGCACTGAAACACCGTTTGCTACTAGATCTGTTACATGTTTGCTTGCTTCCATCTTTACTTCAGTTTTCTTTTAGTATTCTCCCACATCAACCACACGCCATCAAGCTATTTTCTATCACCGTTACCACTTACAATTATCTATACCACTTGTATTTCACTATCTCTTCGCCGAACTAGTGCACCTATACACCTGACAAGTGTATTGGGTGTGTTGGGGACACAAGAGACTTCTTGTATCTTGATTGCAGGGTTGCTTGAGAGGGGATACCTTTGACCACTTCCTCCCAGAGTTCGATAAACCTTGGGTGATCCACTTAAGGGAAAACTTGCTGCTGTTCTACAAACCTCTGCACTTGGAGGCCCAATAACTGTCTACAAGAATAGAAGTGCGTAGACTTCATATTGTTGTAAGTAGATGTATGATAGATACTCTTACAACACACTTAACGTGTAAGTTCCATAGACCTTGGCCTTACACAGAAAGGAATGATAGAGATCATACCACGATGCAAATGATAGAGATCAAATGCATGGACCATATCATCTCACTTTACACATTAGATGTTTGCATCTTATATTGCTAGTTTGGCGCTTTTGGTAGCATTATAAGATGGTCCCTCATTTAGATATCAAGATAAAAAGTGTTCTTCTTTAAGTATGCACCATTTTATGGATCGTGTCTCGACACATCACGTGATGATCGGGTGTTCTCGACTCTACGCTTTCATACGACGGGTGTAAGACAGTTTTACACACGCGAATACTAAGGTTCTTACTTGGCGAGCCTAGCATGTACAGACATGGCCTCGGAACACGGACCGAAAGGTTAAGCATGAGTCATATAGTTGATGTGATGCCCATATTGATGCTCGCCTTTGAAGCTACACCGACTCAAGTGATGATCGGACTTGGTGTAGTGGATTTGGTTCATGTAATCACCAAAAAGGCACGAGGGATGTCATTTTTGAGTGGGAGTTCATTTCTAATTTGGATTAGTCGAACTCAATTTGTCATAAACTAAATCGAAGTGAATTCGCATAATTTGTTGTAGTCATTGGCATCTGTTCACTACCTTATGCTTAGTTTTAATTGAGATAATAGAACTATAGAATTCTGGATATTTACTTTACGAACTGGTATCGTATTGTTTTGAATGTCAATTTAAAGTTTAGAAGTCCTATTGCAAACTTTCAGCAAACTCTATTTACTCCATGAAGTTTAATAAGTAGTATTAAATCAAGAGTAAGAATTCCAATGTTAGTATCTAAAGTATCATGTTTGCCTCCATGATTATTGATATTCAAAAGTTGTTTTAATATCAAGGTTATCTAGGAGCTGAAAGAATTGTTTCAGGAACCATCATGTGTGGAAGATATTGTGATATCTGAAACAATGTTTTGGTTGCATTATGATAGAGTATAATTTAGCAAAATACATGTTCTCATATTGTATGAGAATTTGTGAAGGATGGAGATGCTAGGCATCCGGGTCTCCCAAAAAGGTGTTGGGAACTAACATTATACTCGCGATTCTTCCTTATAGGCTATAGTAGCTTGATCATGAAAGTTGTCATGATAAGGATGAATAGTAGATTTAAGTAAAATGTTTACTACACTAATAGATTACTAAAGAACGGTTTTTTGAAAGAACACCAAACATTTGATGATGGTGATCCACTTCAAAGTGCAAGTCCAAAGGTATTAGTATTTGACTATATACGCTTTTTATTATGTGTCATGTAAATGACACCACTATTGATGTTGATAGATTCTTTTGAAAGAAAAGGAATTGTTGAAAGAGAATCTATAAAATATTTGGCAGAAAAGAAAAGGTTGGAGATGTCCAACTTAGGTCTATAGAAGATATACATGTTATGGATGTATTCCTTGCTTGTTAAACAATGTGGTTCTAAGGTATTGGATACCGATATTGAATACCGAATTGGTTCGTGTGAAGTGTCATACAGAACAACACAATTCATGAACTGCAACGGCCTAAGTAACTAGCAAGAGAATAAGTGATGATGTTCATCGAAAACAAATAAAGTGTTATTGTGTTTTTAATTGTCGTCAAACCTAGCCTTCAAGATTTGTTTTAATAATTGTTATTTTGTTTCGGTATTACGAGAACGATGGTTGTTCAAATAATTACTGTATTCCATAAAGGATGGATGAACTTTTAGAAATCTAGTTGGAGAAATCACATCCATAAACATTATTGCTAAAATGTCGTAAGACAAATGATTGGAAGATCACTTATGAAGTGACATCGCTGTTTGAATTATATTGGAAAGTAAACATGAAGAAACTCCATGTTGATGGATTTTTGGGGTCTTTTGATTTTGATCAATTGACGCTTGTGAAACTTTCCTCGAGATAATTGAAACTCCGTCCATAGGCCAAAGAGGAACGGATGACTAATTTATTGGATATTATGCATGTTGATGTATATAATCCATTATGTGTAGCCATATGCGATGGATCTTTTGGCTTCATATGCTTTCTCCAGAAATTTGAGTGAATATATCTATATATTTACTTAATAAGGAAGAAGTATGAAACATTTGAAAATTGTTCAAAGACTTTCAAGCTGAAGTGAAAAATCATTGTAACAAGAAAATAAAAGAGTTTATGATTTGATCATAAAGGAAGATATTTGAGTTATAGGTTTAGCAAAACACCTAAGATTTCAGGAATTGTTCCATGAATTCGTATTTCCCGATAAACCACAGGAGTATGGTATGTTCGAGAGATCAAATCAAACCTTGTTTGACATGGTAAGATAAAAGGTGTCATTTATAAAACTGCCATTATGTTTTAAGGATTAAAGCTTTAGAGACTACTGCTTTTACACTAAAAAGAGCACCATCGTGATCCGTTGAAATGACACCATATGAGTTATGGTTTGGGATAAAACCCGAATTGTCTTTTCTTAAATTTTGGTATGCCATGCATAAGTAAAATGTTTACAACCAAAGTCAGATAAGCACATCTTTGTAAGTTTCCCAAAGAATATGTTTGGAATTCCTCCATAACACCGAGGACAAAAGAGTCTGTCGCTTAGAACATCAAGTTTCTTGGGAAGGAATTTTTCGTGAAAAGTTAAGTGGGAGGACAATAGAACTTTGCTAAGGTTGTTGAACCTTAGCTATATGTGCTAAGTAGCGCAGCGCCGGAAAGTATCCTAGTGGCAGCCACAATGCTCATGGCTCCCGTGATTACAAAGGGTGTGATCTTGGAGATTAGAGTTCCTATTGAACCATGTGGGTCGGTAAGAATCAAATAGTAAGATTTGAAACAGAAGTCGTTATTGTTTTGACAATAATGAACCGATTGCATGCAAAGAAGCGATGATGGGCCCTAACTCCATAAAATGACCGGGAGTCATAGAATCTGTGATAGTATCCATACACGAGAAATCAAGTTTCTAAACATGGAAGACCCTCTGGAAAGGCGTGAAGCCTATCGGTCGTGTTTGGATCTATAAAGAAATAGACATGGATGTTTAACATCTATGAAATAGTCGACAGGTCGGAAAGAAATTTACGGCAATGTTCAAGGAGTTGACTATGACAAGATTTGATCTTTCATAGCGATATTTAGTCTTGACGGATTAATGTAGCAACCACTACATATAATTTGGTATATGGTAGTTGAATAAAGAAAATAAGGTTCTTCTAATAGAATGGTTACCTAGGACGTGTACATGACACATTCCAAAGGGTTTTGTAATTCAAAGGGTGCTAAAAGGGCATGCAAACTTCAATAGTTGAAGTGAGCATAGCGGAGTTGGAATCTTCACCATGATGAAAATGTTAAAGGAGTTTAATTTCATCGGAGACGATGAAGATGCTTGCATTTGCAAGAAATTAAGTGGGAGCGCTGAGACAAATTTCCAATACATTATGCAGAGTACATATTGTTGATTGGAAATGATGTATCTTTTATTGACACAAGTTAAGAATTTCATTAAAATAGGATTTCGATGAAAGACTTGGGCAAAAACCGGAATATTTGGCATCAATGTCTATGTGGATAGATTGAGGCGCTAATATGGTTATGCCAGACATATATATATAAGATATTGAAAAGGTTCAATATGGAAACAACAAGAAAGGTTCTTGCTGCATGGAAAGAATTGTATCAAGATTCAAGTGTTTCAACACTTGGTGAGTAAAATCACATGAATATTTTGATCGATTATACCATGATATGTATATATCCAGATATGTCCTATGCTCTAAATGTTATGAGCACATACCGGAATGATTCATAAGATGATCATTGGGCGATAGTAAAGATATTCTTATGAGCTTTGGAAGAACTAAGAATATATCATGTATAAGTGACAAATAGTTAAAGGTAGTTCATTGTAAAGTGTTACAGTGATACTATTTTTGTCACAAGATACAAATTAAATTTATCGGAGGCACAAATCGGAGGCTTCGACATGAGCCACGTCTTCATGGATGGCGGAAGAGGCATCAACCTTATATTCGCGAGTACCTTGCGAGCAATGAGGATCCCTCTAACTTGCCTGGAGGCCTCGGACACAACGTTCCACGGCATCGTCCCAGGAAAAGGCGTATACCCCCTAGGCAAAATCAACCTCGACGTCATCTTCGGCACGCCGAAGAACTTCCGGCGCGAGCGCATCGACTTTGAGGTCGTCGACTGGCCCTCAAAGTACCACTGCATCCTCGGGGGCGTCGCGTTCGCTAGGTTCATGGCAATGCCCCACTACGCCTACCTGCAGATGAAAATGCTAGGTCCCAATGGCATCATCACGATCAACAGAAGCTTCGAACGATCTGACAGTTGCGACAAGGAATTCAACAGAATCTCCCAGTCCTTCGGCATGCAGGAGGAACTCGCGAGACTGAAGGAGACGACAGACAACAGTCTGCCTCCCCTGAGCAGGCCAAGCTCACCTGATCTCTCATTCGACTCATCTGTGCATACAAAGAAAGTGCAGGTCCACCCATCGGATCCCGCCAAGACGACCCTCGTCGCCAACAACTTGAGTCCCGCATAGGAACTCGCGCTCGTCGAATTCCTCCATGAGCATTGGGAAATTTTCGCCTGGTGTCCTGCAGACATGCCAGGAGTTCCCAGGGAATTCGCCGAGCACGCACTCAATGTCAACCCCGACACAAGGCTAGTCAAGCAAACAATTTGGCGATTGTCTAAGCCACGAGCGCAGGCGGTTGGAATGGAGATCAACAGACTCCTCGAAGCCAAGTTCATACGCTAGATCAAGGAAAGCACTTGGCTCGCCAACACGGTGTTGGTACCAAAAAAGGACACGGATATCCTGCGGATGTGCATGGACTTCACCTCTCTGAACAAGCACTGCCCAAAGGATCACTTCCTGTTGCCACGGATCGATCAGATCATCGACTCCACCGCGGGATGCGAGCGCCTCTGCTTCCTAGACGCCTACTCAGGCTATAATCAAATTCGAATGAAGGAGGAAGATCAAGAGAAAATAACGTTTACAACGCCCTTCGGTGTGTTCTGCTACAACATAATGCCTTCGGGCTAAAGAATGCGGGAGCCACCTACCAGCGGTGCATGCAGGCTTGCCTCAAGGAACAACTGGGTCGCAACATTCAAGTCTATGTCGACGACATAGTAATCAAGACCAAGGAGGAAGCCTCTCTAATTGACGATTTGCGCGAAACCTTCGCCAACCTCAACCATTACCGGATCAAGCTCAATCCGGACAAATGCGCCTTCGGCGTACCATCTGGGCAGCTACTCGGGTATCTCATCTCCGCGAGGGGAATTGAGGCGAACCCGAAGAAGATAAAAGCCATACTGGCCATGGAGAAGCCGAAAAACATAAGGGGCGTCCAACAGCTGACTAGATGAATCACGGCCCTCAGTCGATTCATCAGTCGAATGGGCGAAAAGGCGCTGCCCTTCTACCAGCTCCTCCGCAAAAAAAATTGAGTGGACCACTGAAGCGCAAGAAGCATTCGAAGACCTCAAGCGCCTGCTATCCACTTCGCCAGTGCTGGTGACCCCACGAGAAAGGGAACCACTGTTGCTGTACATCTTCGCCACCAACCAGGTGGTCAGCACAGTGCTCGTCGTCGAACGAGCTGAGGAAAACAAGGTCCACGGCATACAACGCCCAGTATACTACCTCAGCGAGGTCCTCACGCCAACAAAATAGCGGTACCCGCACTACCAGAAGCTGGCGTACGGCGTCTTCATGACCGCCCGGCGACTGCACCATTACTTCCAGGAACACCCAATCATGGTGGTCAACGACGCCCTGTTGGGGAATATCCTCAATAACCCCGATGCCACGGGACGAGCCGCGCTTTGGGGAATAGAACTGTCTCCACGAGACATCACATACGAAAAGCGCGACGCAATCAAGTCGCAAGTTCTCCCTGACTTCCTCGTGCACTGGATGGAGAACCAACTCCCGGACAAGCCAGATATGTCCTACCTCTGGACAATGCACTTCGATGGGTCCAAGCGGAAAGACGGAGCATGAGTAGGTGTCATACTGACATCACCCCAAGGGGACAAGTTAAAGAATATTCTGCGAATGCAGTTCACAGACTCCAACAACGAGGCTGAATACGAGGCCCTATTGCACGGGATGAGGGTGGCAAAAGCCTGGGGCGCTAAGAGGCTCATCATATACGACGACTCCAAGTTGGTCGTCAACCAAACGATGCACGAGTGCGACACACTGAATGACAACATGATCGCGTACCGCGACCTCTACGACACACTCGAAGGAGACTTCGACGGTTGCGAGCTGTGGCACGTAGGTCGCGAAAGCAACGAAGAGGCGGACGCACTCGCCAACATAGGCTCTACCTGTGCCCCCATACCACCTGGGGTATTTCTCGAGCACATCTGCGAACGCTCCATCAAGCCAAAGGCCGTAGAGAAGAAAACAAGCGCAACAATGGGCTCGGGGGCTACGCCACCCAATGAGCCAATGGCACTCGATGACTTGGAGCTGGACACCGGACTCGAAGGACCAATGAGCATCATGATGATTGAACAATCATGGACGCAACCGTACATCACGTATCTCCTCAGCAAGAGGCTACTAGACGATCCAATAGATGCACGGCACATTGCGCGGTGATCCAAGGCATTCGCTGTTATCAACGGCGAACTGTATAAACGCAGCATCACGGGAGTACTCCAACGATGTGTCTCCATGGCCGATGGAAAAGCAGTTCTCCTTGACATCCATGAAGGGACCTGCGGGCACCACGGCGGCAGTCGTGCCCTCGTTGCCAAAGCCCTACGAGCTGGATTTTACTGGCCTACGGCCATGCGCGACACCAAGGACATCGTCCAAAAATGCAACGCTTGCCAGCGATTCGTGGACAAGCCGCACACACCGGGCGCAGAGCTACGGCCAATCCCATTGGCCTGGCCCTTCGCACAATGGCGGCTCGACATGGTTGGCAAACTTCCAAGGTCCTCGCGAGGAGGCTATGTCTACCTCTTGGTCGCAGTCGACAAATTCACCAAGTGGATTGAGGCCATGCCGGTAACCAACCAATCAGGGCACAACGCAGTTAAATTCTTCGAGTCCATCATCTACCGCTTCGGAGTGCCACACAACATCATCACCGACAACGGGACGAACTTCACATCCAAGGAGTTCCAAGAATTTTACGAGAACTTGGGGATCAACATCAACTATGCCTCAGTAGCGCATCCACAGACCAACGGTCAGGTGGAAAAAGCAAACGGGCTCGTCTGCAGCGGCATCAAGAAGCGACTCCTCCGGCCACTCGAACAAGCCGCGGGTTGCTGGCCGGACGAACTGCAATCCGTACTCTGGAGCCTACGTACAACTCCAAACAGTGGCACGGGCTACACGCCATTCTTTATGGTGCACGGAGCAGAGGCAGTGCTACCCGCCGAGGTACGGTACAAGGCGCCGCGCGTGGTCGCTTACAGCAAACAAGAGTCATCCCTCGCACTCGAAGACTCCATCGACCTCCTTGACGAAGCAAGGGAAATCGTCGCGAAAAGATCAATGATCTACCAGCAAAACCTGCGCAACTACCACAGTAGGAGGCTTCGCCCCAGATCCTTCGTCGAAGGCGACCTGGTCCTGCGGCTGAAGCAGCAGGGGAATCTCAAGCTTGAGTCCCCCTGGGAAGGACCGTACGTGATTACAGAAGTAATCCCAGGTGGCGCCTATCGCCTTCAAGATTGAGAGACAGGAGTCCCATACTCCAACCCCTGGAACGTCGCACAGCTGCGACGCTTCTACCCCTAGTCGTTTTTACTTTTATATTGCAAATAAGGCTACTCAGCCAAGGCTACTTAGCCACACATTGTACCTCGCACTGTTCTTCGAATAAATAAAGCTAAGTGCCCCAAAACTCTGTGTTCTCCTTTACTTTTCCAATTTATCTACTCGGGGGCTGCGCCACCCTATAGACATCTGTTCTTCAAACCAAAACGCGATATCCTGATTAGCTGGTACATCAATCGAAACCCTTAACACAACCTCAACCCAGCTGCAACGCACCTGACAGGTTGACAAGGGACTGAGATAAAACATGGCCAGGCTAACGAAAAGGACTCGCATAGTGCAACACACTTCATGCTAACAAAGCTCTTTATACACATTTGACAATAAATTATCTACAACACCTATACGAACTTTACAACACAAGTACACTTATGTGCAGGATACAAATTAGGCTACTACTGCAGCAGGAGAACGTTGGTTTGTTCCTCAAAGAAGTCGACGATCTCCTATGTTGGGCGATCCACCGCCTGGTAGTCCGGCACCATATTCCAAGAAGAACATGCTGGTGGTGCAGGCGGCCCAGACGCAATTGCTGCAACATCTACGTTAGGCCTGTGCAATCGCACCATTGACATAGCAGCCTTGGCACCAGCCACCAACTATTGCCTCACGCATTCACGAACCGTGGACAAATCTTGAAACTTGGCAAGGATGGCCAGCAAGCTTGATGGAGTATCATCCAGCGGGAACATCGCCCAATAAATGTTCTTCAAGCATGACTGCGACTTCTTCAGGAAAAGCAGCACTCGCGACGCACGATCCTGTAGGGTCGCCAGCGCAGTCGCACGATCATGATCTACCCAGAAGTATCCACTCTCTTGAAGTTGCTCCTGGGTAAGATCATGCAGGCGAATGGCAATTCTATCCTTCTCCTCCTATGGATGACGCGCGCTGACAACTACACGAAGCAGCAACAACAGCATGAGTACAATGTACCACTGCGAGTGACTAAAAGGAAAAGATGAGAACAAGCAAACTAACACTTGAATTGGTCGCTCAGCTGCGTCACCTCGCCAAGCAGATACTGCTCTCGAGCGGCGGCTTTCTCCGCCTTCGACTTCCACACATCTGTGTTTCCACGGAGCACGGGCAACTCATGCTCCAGTTGCTTCACGCGGTCACGCAGTCGTGAAAGCAACGACATCTCACCTACCCTGGAGCGTGGCGGTGCCACGGTATCATCAAGAATCGGCGAGTCCTGAGTTTCCCTCAAAGGATCACTTGATGTACCCTACTACAAGTCAAGATAGAAGCAAATAAGACGACCAAACCAACACAAAGACAAAAGGATCAGATGCATTCAAGACTAGCAAAAGTATTAGCAGATACACTCGCCAACAGGCATGTTCTTAAACAAAAGGACATAAACTAATTAACTATTACAAATTTAACTAAGGAGCAGCTGGCTTCTTCGACTTCGACGGCTTCAGGGGCTTCATCAAATCCGTGGCAGTATCAGACACCACTGACTTTCCACCGCCCCCTGAGGCCGAAGCTTTCGCTGCCTTCTTGGCATGTTGGAGCTTCTCAGAATACTTCGCAACAGTCTTTATCAGATGATGCCCATATTTGCCACAGGCAGTCGCGAAGGGACCGAAGACTACCTGCTGGCCTTCCACGCTAACAGGCATCGCCTTCGACACCATGGCAGGATCGATCTCGACTCCGTGGGCCTGCACCATGGCAAGCGACATGGACGCGCCGGCCGCACGGAGTGAGTTCTTGAAGCTGGAAGGCACACCTCCCGCGAGTGACTCCACCAGCTCGTCAATATTCTCGACCAGCTCCGCCTTGGGCATAGCTCCTCGCGAAGGCGAATAAGCACGCTTTTAGCCTTGGAGAGCGTGTCCTGCATGGCGGTGCTACGGTCTTCGACTGCTGACAATGCACCTGCTAGAGCGTCATCACGATGAAGGGCCTGCGGGTCGAAGCTCAAATCGCCAGCATCTGTACATAAATTCACACATGGACCAAAACATTAGCGCCACCGGCAAAAGCATTCGAAGCAGAGAAGGGTAACAATATACACAAGCAAAGTACCTGAGAGGGCCTTGGCAATTGAGAACAGTTTTTCTTCGAACAACTTCTCCCTGGCCGCGAAGGAGGCACGCAAATCCTCTTCACGCTTCCACACCTTGTCACGCGCTGCGATTGCCTCGTCACGACCCTTCACAGCCGCGGCAAGTGTCTTCTCCAAGGTGGCGGCGTCACGCAATAGGGCATTATGTTCAGCTACACGACAAACAAAAGTTGACTATCAGTCGACTATATCAAACGGAGAAGACGAAGAAGAATAAGTGTTGAACACTCACTTTCAACCACGCGGTGACGCGTCTCCAGCATTGCATGCTGGCGGCCCATCGCCATCACTTGTTCTGCCAAGTGCGCGGCTTCCTTCACAAGGAGCTATCATACAACAAGGAACCATCAGAGGAAATAGATAACATCGACTGCAACACTACAAAGGAGAAAAAACTACACTTACATGGTCCTCCAATGACTCCGAAGATGTTTGTTGTACCGTCATCCGAGCAACCATTCGATGCTCCCCTGCATGAGGAGAGCTGGAAGAGTTGTGCCCAGAGTGGGCCGCCAATGGAGGGGAAGGAGCGCGCTCGACCTCTTTCTTGGCCCTCGCGGTCGCGACTCCTGATTCCTTAAAAAATTGGATGCCCCTAGAAGATGACGACGCCTCTTGACTGCCAGGCAAAAACCGTATCAACAAATGGCAAACCCAGAGACAAGCCAATAAGGGCAAAACAGAAAAGGACAATTAAGCTAGAAAACTTACCAGTCAAACTTGTCAAAATCAAATGTCGCCTCCACCGACTCTGACGAAGACTCCTTGGGCAATCGCATCTTCTTGCGAGAAGATGGTGCCACAGCACTCACAGGAACGGCAGGAATTGGTGACTCCGCACCAACACCTGTACCTTCCGGGGTCGAAGGAGACGACACATCGGAATCCTCGCTGCGCGAACGCTTGCGAGTATCCGGACTATCGGACTCGGGGGCTTCCTCCTCCACATCAGAAGGGACAGTCGACTCTGACTTGTCCTCATCCAAAGCTTCACGAGGAATAATCCCCTCAGGAAGAGGGAGCTTACAAGGCGACACCGCCCAATCCTGCATGCATACAACAAAATTCAGCAAAAAGCAAGTAAGCAACAGAAAAGCAATCGACAAATTCAGCTACTGCATAGCACAACTATACCTCGGGAGGAGGGTTCGAAGCATCAAATGGAGGAACAACTGGCTCACTGGGAAGTACGTCCTTGACGGTGTACTTGGTGACCAGTCGAACCCTCTTGTCCACCTCACTCGCGGACATGCCATCGACAGACACGCGAGTGGCATCATCAGCGCCAGCCCACTGAAACATGGGATGGACCCTGGCTTGCAGGGGCTGGACGCGACGGCGCAGCCAAGTGCGTATGAGAGCGCAACCTCCCTCCTCTTTGCCTATGCGACTCTCGAGGTCGCAGACGCGCCTGTACAGCGCATCTGTCTCCGCAGACTCACCAGGCATGACTACGTTCTTCCAGGAGCGCATCCTCCTGCATAGCGTCGTAGGATCGAAGGGCGCGAGTCCAAAAAGCTCATCGTCAGCCTTCTCATCGCGGATGTAGAACCATTTGTCCCTCCATCCTTGGACGGACGCCATGAGCTTGATGTCGAAGTAGGTGGCGGATGGGTCGACATGAATTCCGCAACCACCTATATCGTAGACTAAAGAGCCAGAGGCGGATTGGCGCTTCAATTTGAAGAGGCGCTTGAAAAGGCCAAAGTGTGGCTCGATTCTGAGCCAGCACTCGCAGAGTGTGATGAAGCAAGAGATATGGAGGATAGAATTCGGGGACAGCTGATGGAGCTGAAGCCCGTAGAAATAAAGAAGACCCCTAAAAGGGGGTGAAGAGGCAAGGAGAGACCGCGAATGATGAATGCTAAAAACATCACTCGAAAACCAGCGGGGGGAGCAGGCATTGTGTCACCGCTGGGGACGCGCGCGTCGGCGACTGCGCGGACAATACTCCGTCTTGGCAAAGAAGACGGAGATCAGACGCCTTGATGATGGAGGGGCGCCACGCACCATTCGTGACGCGGGTGCCTACGACCTTCTTCTTCCCGCCGGCGGCGGTGCTGGTGCCCGCAGCGGTGGAGCCGCCTTTCTTCTTTGCCGCGGCAACCGTGGCCGCGGAATCAGCGGCAGCGCCTCCCTTCTTCTTCCCCATGGCACGACGGCGATGCGAGCAAAGAAAGTAGCTCGAAAACGAGCGGAGCTGGTCCAGCGTCGTGAAAGAAACGGGCGTAGAGAAAGCAGAGGAGCAGCGGCAATGGCGATGGCAGCAAAGGATGAATGAGAACAGATGGAAAAATTACCGTCGCAGCGCCGCTACTTAACCCCTGGAAGATGCAATCCAACGGTTCAGAAAAACCCTACTGGACGCGTGGCACACATCGTGTTGGACACATGGAGGAGTGGAAGCGCAAACCGTCCCGCCACTACTCCCATTACGCGCGGAAATCGAGGAGGCGCAGTTAAAATAAAGATTATGCACGCCCAGTCAAATCAAAGTCAGATAGTAGGACCCACTGCTCGTCACGTCCCGTCAAAATCGCTCACGCGGGCAACTGAGGTCACGAAAGCGTCAGCACTGACGTCATCAAAGTTACGCAGCGGAAAACTTCGACTATTTGAGTCTGATGACCCACAAGTATATGAGGTGTATCGCAGTATTTTCGAGGGAAGTGAAACCCAATTTATTGATTCGACACAAGGGGAGCCAAAGAATATTTATAAGCCTTAACAACTGAGTTGTCAATTCAGCTGCACCTATGGATAGGAATCGTGTATGCAAATAAATTCGCAAAGAACAAAGTGACATGCATAGGAAGATAAAACAAGAGTGACTTCAAAACTTTCAGCACATAGAGAGGTGTTTCAATACCATGAAAACTTCTACCACCATATTTTCCTCTCTCAAAATAATTTTCAGTAGCCTCATGAATAAACTCAACAATATAACTATCACATAAAGCATGATTTTCATGATTTACAAGCACTAGAGCTTTATCATAAACATCTTCAAAAGAATCCTCAGGAACATAACATTCATCCTTCTTTAGTAAGCATGGGGGACAATCAAATAATGTAAGGGATAAAGAGTTACTCTCATTAGAAGGTAGGCATGGGTAGCTAATCCATTCTTCCTCCTTTTGTTCATCACTCTCCTCCTCTTTTTCATCTAATGAGATTTCAGGTTCATCAATTTCTTCTTCCATAGGATCCTGCAAGGCATTAGTCTCTTCCATTTGTGGAAAGCATCTATTAAAATATTCAAGAATATAGCCATTTTCATCCTTGTAATTATCAAAGCAAAATTGAAGTATACCATAAACCTCATATTTGTAAGGTGAATCATCAATACTTCAAGCAAATTAGCAAGTTCAAAAGCACCCTTCAAAGCAATAAATTCATCAATTTGTTCCACATCATAAAGGTCATAATTTCCCTTAACATAGGAAGATATGGTAACATTATCATTATACTCACATTAAAAAGGGAGGTGTTTGTACCTCCTGCAGCAACAAGATTTATCAAGGCAATAAGTAACACTATAAGTAGAGCACACGTTTCTAGCAGTGGTATACAATCTATCAATTTGTCCCCATAAGTGTTTCCCTTTTTGTGACAAGTGGTGTTCCTTATAATAATCTTTTTGATCTTCCGTGAACCCACCTTGCCAATAAGATTCAGTTTCAAAGAAACCAACCATTGACATCAAGCATGATAAAGCAAGACAATAACAGACCAACGAAAATAACAACTAGAGTAGGAACTAATTTTTTTTGTATTTTTGATAAAGAAACAAGCAAACAAGGAGAAAGATAAACTTAGCTTGAACAATAGTGAATCCAAGTGAACTTGATAAATAAAGCTATGCTCCCCGGCAATGGCGCCGGAAAATAGTCTTGATGACCCACAAGTATAGGGGGTGTATCGCAGTATTTTCGAGGGAAGTGAAACCCAATTTATTGATTCGACACAAGGGGAGCCAAAGAATATTTATAAGCCTTAACAACTGAGTTGTCAATTCAGCTGCACCTGGAAACAATCTTGCTCACAACAGTTTATCAGTAGCAACAGTTTTGTAGTAGGAATAGTAAAGTAGCAGCAGTAGTAAAACAAGGACAGTAGTAACAAAAGCAGTAAACAATGGGATTCGAGTGCGGTAGGCATAAGGATGGATGGACGGGCATTGCATGGACACGACAATTCACATAGCAATCAGAACATAGGGCAATTGCAGATAAATAAGATAAAGCATCCAAGTACTAGACAATCCTAGGCATGTGTTCCATATGTAGTCATACGTGCTCGCAATGAGAACTTGCACAACATCTTTTGTCCTGCCAGCCCATTTGCAGCGGGGCCTCTAGGGAACTACTGGCAATTAAGGTGCTCCTTTTAATAGAGCACCGGAGCAAAGCATTAACACTCCGTGAACACATGTGATCCTCACATCAAAGCCTTTCCCTCCGGTTATCTCGATTTCTGTCACTTCGGGGCCATTGGTTCTGGACAACAACGTGTGTATACAACTTGTACATAAGACCAAGAACAATACTATCATAATGAATCAATAATAAGTTCAGATCTGAAATCATGGCACTCGGGCCCTAGTGACAAGCATTAAGCACAACAGGTCGCAACAAAGTCATAAAGCACTAATAAAAGATACTAGGCACCATGCCCTAACAATCTAATGCCATTACATGAACAATCTCATCCAATCCCTACCATCCCCATAGCCTACAGCGGGGGATTACTCACTCATAGATGGGGGAAACATGGATGGTCGATGGAGATGATGGTGAAGATCGATGGAGATGGCTCCGGGGGCACTTCCTCGTCCTGGTAGGGTGCCGGAACAGATACTTTCTGTCCCCCGAATCTCCCCTTCGGTGGCGGCGGCGCAACGGAACTTTTCATGGAAAAACGTCGAACCCCCCGAAGCTTTTAGGTTAGAAGGCTTCTTATAGGCGAAGAGGGAGACCGAGGGGGTGCCTGGGGCCACCACACCATACCCTGGCGCGGCTAGGCCTAGCCCGTGCCTGGGGGTGGTGTGGCCAGCCCTTGGCCCTCTTCCGTCTCGTATTCTGGCTCCATGAGTCTTCTGGAAAAATAGGCACTTTGGCTTTAGTCCCATCCAATTCCGAGAATATTCATTTTCTGACTTTCCTGGAACCAAAAACAGCAGAAAACAGGCAGCTGGCACTGTGGCTCTTGTTAATAGGTTACTCCAAGAAATCATATGAAAAGTACTCCAAAGTGTGGACAAAACACAAGAAAGTGGATAAAACCAAGCATGGAGCATCAAAAATTATAGATACATTTGCAATGTATCAGAGTCCTTGCTCGAGTCTTCGACTCCACCAAGCACTCGGGGGGCTACTCCCATAGGGAGCGCTGGTCGCGCACCCTATGATTTTTCTTTTCTTTTTACAGCAATACAGACAATCACAAGCAAAACCAACCACTCGACTGAGGACATGGGTTACTCCCATAGGGAGCGCCGCAAACAAATTCGACTGAAACAAGCAAACAAAAGATGACAATAGTCGCAAAAGTTCTTTAGTCCCTGCCTGAGTCTTCGACTCAACCAGGCACTCGGGGGCTACTCCCATAGGGAGCGCTGGTCGCGCACCCTATGATTATTTATACAGGAAACTGTGTGTTGATAACATCCACACTCGAAACTCATGGCGACACCGCCTCATAATTTCCCCCTACAAAGAGACTGCGTCTCCTGGGTCACCCGAATCATCTCCGCGATGGTAAAATTCGGATGTCGCGCTTACAACGTGAAGGCAAGACCTGAATAAGGCCTGGCAACGCATTAGCTGCGCACTACCAGAAATGTATCCATGCCTACAGGTACGATGAACATGCCTCTACGGACGCGTCGAGTTCTCACACCCATATAACTTGAATTCGACTCCTGTAAGACCTCCGCGGCTTGAGTCAAATTACGCCAGCACTTTTCCGGATTCGAGTCCAGGGACTCAAGTTCGAGTAGATTGCGTTGTTTCACCCTAAGGTGGTTAACTGATACCGATACTTCGGTTATATCAGGCACGTACATCAACAATCCCTATGACACAAATAAAGCAGTCGAACACTCGTTTAAGCACTCGAAAGACTTCAAAAAGTCCCTAGTCAAATCTGAGATTCCACTGGACACTCGGGGGCTACTGACATGGGTATACCCTATAGGTACTCGAGCTTGGTATATACGGTCTAAATACGTACAGGCCCACGGTGTCGCCAAGGCCCAAACGAAGGACTCGAGTAACCTGCGGACTCTCGATTGCTTGAAGAACAAGAAGAAGTTAGAGATAGAAAGTTTGAAGGAGAAAACCATAATTTGTAACCGACTCGACCTGCTACCCGGGACCTAGCCTATCTATATAAGGGCTAGGAGGGGGCGGCGAGGAGGACACACGCAACCCTAGTTTCCACCACCCTCACCAGATTGCATCTGCGCACCATTGTAACCTTCGATTCCTTCGATAATTCCACGAGTAGACAAGCAGGAGTAGGGACCTCTACGAGGCCTGAACCTGGGTAAATCTTTGTCCCCTATGTGCTTGTTTGCTAGCCGATAGATGTCTCCAGCATTCCCTCCTTCTCCAAAACCCAAGTCTATAACAATGGGCATTGATGAGTTAAAACCTCGTCAGTGATAGTGAGGGGTTATCTAGATGGGGAATGCGAACTTTAAGGTGTGCTGTTATAGCCCTACATCGTCCAACCGGAGAGTAGTTCAGGGTAGTATCATAAAGAGAAGATATTTATATGAGAGTGTCCACTAGTGAAAGTATGATCCCTAGGCCTTGTTTCTAAGCATTGAAACACCGTTTACAATCAGTTCTGTTACATGTTTGTTTGCTGCCACTCTTATTTCAGATTGCAATTACCACTTATAATCATCCATATTATTTGTATTTCACTATCTCTTCGCCGAACTAGTGCACCTATACACCTGACAAGTGTATTGGGTGTGTTGGGGACACAAGAGACTTCTTGTATCTTGATTGGAGGGTTGCTTGAGACGGATACCTTTGACCACTTCCTCCCTGAGTTCGATAAACCTTGGGTGATCCACTTAAGGCAAACTTGCTGCTGTTGTACAAACCTCTGCACTTGGAGGCCCAACACTATCTACAAGAATAGAAGCATGCGTAGAGATCAGGGAGGCGGAGGAAGGCGAGGCGGCGGACGGCAGAACACGGCAGCGCGCGACCTACTCCGAGTCGAGCTCGACGATCTCGAGCTTCACGTGGTGGACGCGTAACTCCCTTTACACCGCCTCATACTCGCGGACCTAGCGGGTAGCGTCGGCCTCCTCCCAGCGGAACCTTGCGCGTGCCTCCGCCTCGGAGACAGCCGCTACCTGCTCGATCACGGTCGTCGTGGACATAGTTGCCGAGGTAGAAGAGACGCGGCGGCGCCGCATCCTCCGAGCTGCTATCGTATACCGACAGGAGAGGGGTGACATGACCCGCCGGAGGAGGAGCCCTCGCCGCCGTTTGCGTAGAGGGCGAGCTTCCCCGGGGACGTGAGCCCCCAGTTCATCCACCTTCGGGCGCTGCGCTTGCGCGTGCCCTCGGACCTGTTCCATTTCTGGCGCTCCGCCTCCGAGCGGAAAATGGGGGGCCGCGGCGGCGAGTCTCCGCCGCCCAACCGACCGTCTCCCCTCATGGAGCTTCCGCGGCTAGCCATGGCGTCGACGGGGAGGTCAGAGCTCGTCAGAGCTGGGTGGGATTGCTCGTTGAAGCTGGGTGGCGGAAGACGGTGGAGAGGCGGATTCGGTGGAGGGGGTAGGGTTTGGAAACCAAACTCCCCTCCACGGCCTATTTAATAGGGTTGCTCGTCGTGTTTCTCGGGCCCCCGAACTGAGTTTAGGGGCCAGGCTGCGAGTTCAGGCTCTCGTATGGGTCACTTTCGGCCTGAACCAGTAAACTGGCCAGAAAAGTTCAGTTCCGGTGGGGTTTTTAGGTTCTGTTAGAGATGCTCTAAGTTGCTAACGAGTTGACGGATGCAAAATAGTGCCTTTTTCTGTAGGAATCATTACTTCATGGGATTCTTGTGACCCTTTGGGCGATTTGGTGGGCGTGGTATAAGGCGACCAGCCAACAAATATATACCAGAGCCAACTATCGACGAGGGAAATCATCAAGTGAATCATTGCCCAAATGGAAGCAGGCATGGTCGTTAAACCGAAGTCCACAAAGTCGGTGAAGACGGCTAGCATACGACCTCAGAACAAACGCTCATAGTGATGGCGACGACGGCGCCGCTGTGGGCATTGTATTTTCTTTTTAGGGTGTCGTTGAGGAAATTGTATCATCTCCTCCTATCGAATTCTTGAGGTTTTCACCGGTTCAATGGAGGTGTGTAAGATGTCGCTTCCTCCTTAGAGGCGTAGTCTTGGAGACACTAACTCTCAATAGTACATGCTAGTGCTTCTAGTTTAGGATCAATGGAACAAATGGGCGGTGGTTAAAGTGGTTAGAACGTTGTCGACACATAGCGGTGTTAGACGGATTTTGTTGGTCATCCTCTTGGGACCAGAACGTCGCACACCTGCCCCCTATAGATCTATCATTTCTCTCTATGCTGATAAAGCCAGTGAACAAGCTTGTGGCAAATATGATCGAAGCGATGGTTTTGTCGTGACCTTGGTGTTGTTGTGTGAAGTTGAAGTCATCTTGTCATGAGCGTGATGGGAAATGTAATACGAGAGCGCTTCTATCAGTGGTGTGTTCTTTGGTTGTGTCATGTTTATTTAGGCTTCCCAAACAGTTTTGTATGTGTAATTGTGCTCTTATTAGTTTTCTGTCTGGTTTCATTACAACACGGCAATACCGAGCAGTGTTGATCTTGACTTCGGACGATCAATGGTCAATGGAATACCACTTTTATTGGATATACAGGGAACTTTATGTAAAAAAGGCAATTCTTCGTGTTCCACTCTTTCGGTATCTAAAGGCATGTTTGGTTCCCATGCGAGTTTTTTCCCACGGATGCAACTCGCACGCGCAGATCAGACTATGGACCAAAATCTTCCAGTTTTTGGTAGCCCGCATTGACATTATTTAGGACTTAGGCAGAAATGAGGCCCTGACGTTTGGTGGGCTGTATTAGGCATGGCGCATGTTTGGTTTTAGCATGCTTGTGTGGTCTAGTAACCTCTTCCCCAGCCGGTGAGCTTACCAAACATCACAAGTAAGACTAAACCACAACAAGCACACACCAATATGTATAGAACGAGCAAAATATATACCATCACAACATATTTAACAATGATGCAATATATAGCAGCATGATATAAACATTATAGCAAGACAACGCACGACATAAAGACAAAGTTCACATCAAATGAAGACAAACTAATTAAGGTTTTACTCGTCGATCATAGCAAGGGCTAGATCATGCTTCGGGCACTTCTTCATCACTTCAGTCATGGTGTAGTCAAAGATGGTGACCTTGAACAGGTCACCCTTCAATATCTTGAAGGTCATGAAGTACCCGATGTTGATCTGGTGGGCAATGGTGAAGACAGCCCCCTGGTAAAGGCAAACCCTGTCGCTAACATCTCTGAGCTTCACCATCCTGCTATATCCATTGTTCGTCTTCAACATGACCATCCTTGGGATAGTGCCGAGGAATGGTCTGAAGCCATCTAGAATTGGGAGCAAGTCCATCCCATGTGCCAAGATGACCTTGGCAAAATGGGTTGGACCTACTTGATCATGGAAATGCCCCACCTTCACTGGCCTTCCCCTCGGCCTCTTGGAGGCACTGCCTTCACCACCATCGGCCGCCCTCTAGGAGGCACTGCCCTGACCACCATCATCCCTCGAGCATCCTCCTCCCTTGGGCAGGAGAGCACCTCACGTTAGCATCTTGGAGCACTGAAAAAGCAAGCAAGCAAAACAGAATGATCATTCACCAAATCAAGCAAGCAAAACAGAATGATCTAAGCACATAGATTAAGGCGATCACACATGAACGAGCAATGTGGTTAGCAAAAATGATCAACCAATCTGGCCTCATATGTAAGGGCACAAATGCTGAGATTCATCGGCCAAAGAAAGCAAGCAAAACCAACCCTGAGCTTCAGAATAACTAGCACACAAATGTAGAGTTGGTGCTACGGGAACCCGAAGGAGTACATACCATAGGGTCATAATATCACCAGCCCTAGGATCACAGTGTGCCTGAGATTCATCATAAGCTAGGTGACATATATGAGCCTCATATATGATGTGCATACAAACACCGGGGAGATGATTCTGTACTACCGAAGACAATGCACAACATCCTGCCTCATATTTCAGAGCACATACTAGGAAGAGGTGATCCTACCGAACAAAGTTCCCCTGTCAAGAATAGATGAAAGAACATGGTTCGAAAGGGTCGTCCCTTCCATTTCATTGCGCTGCACATTTAATCATAGGCACTAGCGTAGTTGTAAGACAAATACTAGTGCCTCATAGTAGGCATCGTGTGTCCAAGATCAATCATAACAGGCATGCTTACATGCAACCCTTTGGGATCTTTGACACAGAATGCGTTGTAATCATCAACCTAGAAAATAGAAGATGAAGAGTGCAACATCCCCAATTTTTCATGTCGGTGGAACCCTAATAAGAACATCTGCCTAAATCTAGTCAGTTACAAGCATAGATCGAACAACTTATCTGTATATCTAGTGCTCAGGAAGGCACTGTAGCATCCCAATTGTCTAACAATTGTAATGCTACTTGGTCTAGTAAGATAATGGCTACTTCCTATATATAATTGTGGCATCATAATTATATCATGCTCATGTCATCATGCCACCTTGCATTTGAGCATCATATAAAACCCTCTTTCTTTGGTTCTTCTCTCATATGCATTATTAATTGAATTTGCCTCTTGATATTGTATTTGGTTGTTGATATATTGTCTAAATGCCCAAGTTGAGTTGGGGGCATATCTTTTATTCACCTCCATTATCTTTTCTTTTCACCACTTTATAATTCCACCATCCTACTAGTCCATGAGCTTGCAATTCTTTTTCTTTTGATTTTATCCTAGCTCATGTGGTGGGGTGGATCTAATCCTACTTATCTTTTGCTTGGCTTTTATTCCACTTCTGGGAAATGCATAAGAATAATGCCATCATATTATTATTGTTTTCACAAAATAAATCATGGCATTATTATTTTTGCATGGGCCATGCAAAAGTACCACCACCTTTTATCCCATGGGTTTTGCCTTTGACTTTAGTGGTTATTTCTTTGTGAACCATCTCCTTCCATTCCACCATTCCCATATCCTCACCCACATCTCTTTCTTTTATTTTATTTTCTCCATGCATGATCATATGAGACTCTTTCCACATATCTCTTTTCTCCCTCTTTCTTTCTTATTTCTCTTCCACCTTAGCTCAAGCTAGATCAAGCTCCATGTTCCTCTTGGTTTGGTCTCATAAACAAATTTAAAATCTAAATACCTAATAACATCTAAAACTAGCTCCTCTCTCTATTCTTCTCCTAACCTAATTCTACTAAACCCTAACACTAGCCTCTCCTCTCTCTCTCTATCTCTCTCTCTACCATGAGGGCCACCTGACCCTCTCTCTCTCTCCCTGCCCCAACTACCTCTCTCTCTACCCCATCTAACCCTAAACCAAAACCCTAACCGAGGCTACCCATCTACCTAGCCCGAGCTACCCCTCTCCTCTCTCTCTTCTCTCTACCGCGTGCTAGCCCCATCCCGCAGCTACTCCACACCGTACCCACCTGCAGCCTCCCCTCTGCCGCTGCCCAGCCCCAGGACAAGCCCCAGCTCGCCCACGTGCTCGAGAAGAAAAGGGCAAAGGCCAAAGCCACTTTCCCAACCCCGACTCCCACACGTCTCCTCTCTCTCCCTCTCGCATTACCCTCCTCCATACGCCTCCTGGCAGCTCCCAGATCTGCCCCGAGCCAGCCCTCCTCTCCTCCTTCTTCCTCTTTGTCGCCAAGACCTGCCGCCGTTCGCCGCCAGCACCGCGTCGCCCCCGTCGTTCCAGCCGGCGAGCACGTCGTGGAGGTGGCCTGGGAGACCAAGGCGACCACCCTGCTGCTCCCTGCACGCGTCGTCGAGGAGGAGAAGCCCCAGGAGCGCCGGTACCGCCGCCACCCGACGCCAAACCCTAGAACTCCGGCCGCCAGCCTCGTCGTCGATCCTCTACGCTCCGGCCCGATCCGACCACACCAGCCCACCCGCGGTGAGTCCCTCGACCGTCCTGACATCCTCCGCTTCACTGTCTCCGTCTAGCGCCGCCGCTCTTTCCGTCGAACGGTCTCAGTGCGTCGCCGCTCGCCATCGTCTGCAACCTCCCCGCGCCGCACAGAGCCTTAGCTAGGCCACAAACCCCCTCCTAACAGCTCCCCTAGCCTACCGCACTGGCTAGCCCCCCTCATCGCGGCCGCCCGCGACCCGGGTTCGATCCTCCGCTCTGCGCTGCGTGCTGATTCCCCGTCAGACTGAAGAGAACGAAGAACAGTACGGGCATGTGGTAGTTTTACAAAAGCCCCCTCTTTTTATTTTCGCTCTCAACCCACGGTACCTCGTGGCCCACTAGTCAGCCGCCCTGGCGATCTTGCCGAAAACCCCGCAGGTTCCTCGGACCGTAATCCGCGGTCCAGCTTGTCCCCACCTGTCAGCCTCTGCCACCCTCACCACTGTCACGTGGGCCTTAGCCAGTTGGCCCACCCCGCAGTCGCACGGGCTAGCCAGAGCCGCAGTAGAAAAATGTTTTTCTGCGCGCGTGGCCCCAGTCCGTTTGGCCCCACCCGTCAGTGGCTATGGCTGGGACGGGCTGAGTAAGAAAAGTATTTCCTGTGCCTGTTTTAATTAAACCTTTTCAAAAATTGTTTTTAAATTCAAATTCAATTCAGATGCAAATAACTTTTCAAATATAAATCCAAATAATACAAGTAATATATGTTTTGGAATCAGAAAATGTGAGGAATTCAAATATGCCATTCAAAATAATGTTTGAACACTTTAAAATTTCGAGATGATTAAAATTACAACCAAATGCCCTTTTTCTTAATTAATTAATAACTTTAATTCTATAACTCCAAATTTGGCAAATAATATGTCTAAATCGATCAGCGCGACGAGCCTGTTCTATTTATTTAGTCCTTGTTCTGAATTGAAGCATGCATCATGTCATTCTTCAAAATCTGAACTGTTTATGACAATAAAACTTGGTTAAATAAATGATAAAATGCTTTATTTCTTGTATCCACACCTCACCTTTGCCATGCTACTTTAATGCCATGCAAATTGTGCATCATTCATCATGGCATGCTTGTTTGCTTGTCGCATTTTAATTCATATGGTTGTGCACTTTATTTATGCTGGCCCTTGTTTGTTTGGTTCTTCTTCGAATAGACGCCCAGCAGGAGAATTACCAGGAATCACAGGAGTACTACCCAGATCCATCTCTCGCTTCAACTGAGCTGCCAGGCAAGCACTACCACATGCTTGCATACATACAGTACCTATTGCCTCTATCTTATTCTTGCATCATTGAGTCGCGTTTGCATTAAATTGAATCCCAAGTACTGCATAGCCTTTACTTTTAAACCCCACTGAAGCTTGTTCCTCCATCCCATGAGCCAGTACTACAGGAGTTGTTTGAGCCACGCGAGTCGTAGAAAAGCATGAGTAGGTTATGTGAGAGTCTGATGGACAATGAGGTACCTAAACAACATAACCTGAGTAGTAATGGGATAACTAATGAAAGAGGCACCGGTGGGCAATATCTGCTATTTGGTTTTTCATGCTCACCTGTGTCCCATAGGACCCCGAGTACTTGATTCCTGTTCCTTATTTATTCGCACTATCCACATCCGGGAGGCCTTATGGACCCCCCTAAGCCAGAGCTTGATTCATTCTTATTTCTTGGGGCCACAAAGTAGTTTGGGGCTTTATTACTATCCTGTACTTATGCCATGTTACTGCTTTATGAAGATTGTGCATGGAGCACCTGTACTGTTTTGGATCGTGGAATGTTTTCGCGGTATCGACAAGCCCAGTCACATTTTCGGGTTCCCAGTCGTTTACAGCCATTGACACAAACCTTGGGTCCGTCTCGGAGCCGGCCAACTTCGTCGCGGGTAGCTTAATAGGGTGGCCCCCTGAAATCTTTCTGAATCCTGTGATTGCTTTGTCGTGAATGCCTCGTTGGGTTTTGATTTGGTTTTTCCGAGGTTGATCGAGTGTGTGTTGCTATTCGTGCACCCCTGCAGGGTAAATCTTTCTGAAAGCCGTGTCCGCGGTTATGGATGACTTAGAGCACTGTTTCTCGATCATAGACAAGTATAACTAAAGTATCGCTTTTAAATTGACTAAGTACCTGACTAGTAAATAGTGCAATACTCATGGAATGGATAATAAAACTGCCAATGGATGATGGGGGTTGTTCGTTCGCTTCCTCGTTGGTAAGCGAGGAGGAGGATGGATCTGTTAATTATACTGTTATAACTGTTGTTCTTAATTCACGGACATCCGTCTATCATTGGTTAGGCGGATGGTTAGCGAGTATCTGTAGAATTGTTAGATATTATCTTTTGCTGCAATTGCGTCACCCCAGGTTGTGTCCCCTTTAGCGGCATAAAGACTTGCTGAGTACCCCTAGGGTCTCACACGATAAATTGTTTGATTCAGATGAACAGGTGTACCCGCAAGATGGATACTGGGTGGAAGAGACAGATGATGTTGGCAACAATCATTCGGTGTAGAGATTCCGGGAACGGGGATCCGTGAGATCTGTGGGGGGATGTGTTTATTTACGGGGCATCTTATGCCGATTTGCTTCTTATCCGTACTCGGATCTTGTTTTCCGCTTCCGCCTGATACTCTGATGTTTGTTGGATGAGGAGCTATCCTAAATTATTATCTCTATCTAGGACATTTGAATCTTGCCGTATGGCGTTGCAATATTTCTATTTCTTTTAGATGGAATGGCTCTGAGGACTGTTGTATGTGGCTTGCATACATACTCATTTGTGTATGTAGTTGATCCCTTCGCCTGCCGATTACGCCGCTCGTTCTTGTCCCGTTGTCTGAAAGTGGTTAGGACGGCCGAAAGGTCTACCGTGAGTGGCCCTGGGCCCCACCGTACTATTTCAACCACTTTCGTTCATCCAGGCATGTAACTAAGAGCGTAATTCACCGAGGTAGTTACAGGCACCACTAGCAGTACAAGGTCATCTAAAAAGACCTATCAAATCGGTTGAAAGAGCTAAAAATGAGCACAAATCTATCGTATATGTCGATTATACGCTCAGATCTACAAGCTAACATTCAGACATGCGGTGCAAAAGCAAAGATAGGGTGGTTTGAGGCCTTACCGCCATTGTTGCCGCTCGGGAGCACCGGATGTGCCGACGAAGAAGCTGCCGCAGCCGTTGCTCCGCTGCAGGCAATACAACCGCAATACTCGCCCTTGATTCGCCGCCATCTGCTGCCCTTGCGGTGGTATTGGATCTGCCGACGGTGAGAGGAGAGAGAAGAATGAGCGGTTGGTAATGGGGAGAGTGAGAGTGGTGAGCAAGCGGTGAGGGAATTTATGGCGTGCGTTCCTGGTGCGTCGCACGTCTCCCGCTCTTGTTCACGTGTGCAGCCGCGTGTTGCCTCTTGGCTCCGCAGAGCCTATTCCCACAAAAAAGGCCGATTTTGGCATTCCTAGCAGCCAAATTTTTGGGTGCTTTAAAACCGTGCGGTGCGAATTTGACCCACAGTGTGGTTCACTAAACTGGCTTATTCTTACCGGCCAGGTGCAGGAAACGGCCGTGCCAGCTATCAAACACGCCATAAAGCTTGTTGTCACTCTGCGTTGATTTGTCTTCATCGCTTCACTAGCCTACTTAAAGTTCAAACACATTCACGCCCTCTCTTTCTCCACACAGTCACTATCCATTGTCGGAGTAATTGCAGTTGCAGTATGGTAGTAGGAGGATGAGAACAAAAGACTGAACCAACCGCATTAATCAGCTAAGACACATTTGGCAACAAGAAAAAAAAGATAAAACACACATACTAGTACAACCGTAGAAACACGGCAAGAAAATTCAGTAGGAAATGCGTACACATCATCTGTACGTATCAAATCGCGCAGCAAAAAGACGGGGTCCTGCCCGGAAGGATCGAGATCTCACTGGGATCCGCCGGCCCCTACCAGGGCGTGGTAGCTGACATGGCAGCATCGCATCCGCAAGAGATAAGGGCGGGAGCCTGCGAGCCAACGAGCGGGCGCCGCGTGGCGCACAGCAAGCATCCACGGGTGAGCACGACAGTCGAATCGGCACACGGCCCCCCACCCACGCACTGCATCGCATCGTATCCCGACCTCGTGCCATGGCAGTGGCGCAAAGACGAGCGACAACTGGACTGGACCGCCCTATTTTCCGGCAAGGGCATCGGAAACTTTTCCCGGGCACGAGCGAGAAAGCAGCCCGGCCAGAGTGCGACGGGCATCTGCGTGCTGCACGGTGCGCTGCCGGGACGCACCGAACGACGTCCCCATCCCGGCGCGGTGGCGAGGCTCAGCTCCCGCCCAACGTCTCGCTTACGAGCAGTGAACGCTCCCAGTTTATGGCACTTACGGCCTAACGTACCGTGTGTTACGTTATCCTTGGGCGCGCGGCTGACGTGAGCCCGAAAAGGTTTTAGGCCGCCGACCTGAAGCAGCCCCGTCGCGATCGGGCGCAGCGGGTAGCGTAGAGATGTGAACAGGTGCGTGCGACCGAGGGAGGAACGAGGACGATGCAAAGCAGGCGACAGTGATCGCGAGTTTTGCATTACCGGCTTAGCCCGAGGTGAAGGCAAGCTCGTTTTTAACTCGAGGTGTCCCGCTTTGGCAAACGAACAAACGGCGTGGCCCTCCCCGAGAGCGACTGGGCGCCCGAAGTGTCCCGTGGCCGCGACCCCCTACATGTGCTGCCGCTGGGCGCCGACCCCCCACAAGGCCAGAACCCAACCCACCCGCGCCAACGCACCGAGCCCAGCAGCAAACACAAACGCAGGCACCAAATCCCACCCGTGAGAGCTAGAGTGAGAGCGTGAACTCCCCCCGTGCCGAGCGCCAGGAGGAAGAGAAAGGAAAGAGCGGCAGGCGGGATGAAGACGGAGGAGAAGCCGGCGGTGGGAGGAGGCTGGGGCCTGTGCGGGCGGCCGTGCGACACGTGCGCGGCCGACGCCGCGCGGCTCTACTGCCGGTCGGACGGCGCGTACCTCTGCGCCGGGTGCGACGCGCGCGCGCACGGGGCCGGGTCCCGCCACGCGCGGGTCTGGCTCTGCGAGGTCTGCGAGCACGCGCCCGCCGCGGTCACCTGCCGCGCCGACGCCGCCGCGCTCTGCGCCGCATGCGACGCCGACATCCACTCCGCCAACCCGCTCGCCAGCCGCCACGAGCGGGTCCCCGTCGCGCCCTTCTTCGGCGCGCTCTCCGGCGCGCCGACCCTGGACCTCCTCCCCTCCCCGCCCACCGCCGCCGCCGCGACGCAGGAGGAGGACGAAGACGAAGACGGGAGCGACGAGGCCGAGGCGGCCTCCTGGCTTCTCACCGACCCCGGCGACAGCCACGAGCAGGACGACAACGGCGCCGCGGCCGCGTTCTTCGCCGGCGCCGACGCGTACCTCGGCCTCGATCTGGAGTTCGTCCGGTCCTTGGACGGGGGCAAGGCCATCGGGGTGCCGGTCGCGCCGTCCGAGATCGACTTCGCCGCCGGCGCCCTCTTCTACCCCGAACACTCCATCAACCACACGGTAAAGCCTTGCTGCCAGCCATAGCTCGTCTCCTTCCTTACACGAACGTACTTGGGTGTTTAATAGTAGTAATGTCTAGAGCCTCCTTAATTTGCAGGTGTCGTCCTCGGAGGTAGCGGTGGTGCCGGACGCGCTGTCAGCCGCCGGGGCGCCGCCGCCGTCGGCGGCGGTGGTGGCGAGCAAAGGCAAGGACAGAGAGGCACGCCTGATGCGGTACCGGGAGAAGCGCAAGAACCGGCGCTTCCACAAGACCATCCGGTACGCGTCCCGCAAGGCCTACGCCGAGACGCGGCCGCGCATCAAGGGCCGCTTCGCCAAGCGCACCGCCGACGACGACGCGCTGGACCACGACGGGCCGTTCTCGCCCGCGTCGTCCACGCACCTAGCGTCGGACGCGGACTACGGCGTCGTGCCGTCCTTCTGAGAGACGGCGACTCTGCTGCCTGTAATTTTTGGCTCTCCCTCCCAAGTCCACCATGGCGATGGCTGTTGGCTGCGGCCCGTGCTCCCTGTAACATCGAATAATCTGTACAGCTTTGTTCCATGGGATTTAGTACTCTGATCGCTCCGAACCCATCATGTACTCTTTTTCCTAGTATTTGTGCAATACATTGTGTAGTAGCCTAGTGAGTGCGAATATCTTGCAACCATGATCTTCAGTTAACTGTTCCAGCATCGATTCCTCCGTGCAATGCCGTACTGGTTCGTCTATCAGAAACACTGCACGCTGAAAAAAATAAAGCTTCCAAGAAAATCCATCCGCTAAGCGTGGGATTGCGTATCTTCATTGGACAGATTTAACAAACGCTCGGGGCAAAAGGAGATTTAACAAGTTCGGGCACGCGGCTGTGATGCGAATGAAAACTGTGCAACATCTTTCGAATGCGAGGCGAGAATCGGGATACAACTTTCGGGTATACGAGACAACGAGATTGGAATCGCCGAACCACTTTGGCAACCGAGTAAAAGTGATGTATGTTGCGCAGCGCAGCCACCAAACCACGTGCACTGAAGTTTGGGATCGTGTACGCTGCCGGTGAAACGTCCGTTTGTATCTGTTCGGTCGGACCACGGAGGGATTCTAGTCTGTGTGGGCAACCGCGCCCAGCCGTTTGTATCTGTTCGGGTCGGATCACGGAGGGATTCTAGTCTGTGTGGGCAACCGCGCCCAGCAACACGATCCATCTGTCCACGTTCGGCAATAGGTCCCCACCGACACTGGCGCCGGGTTTTTTCAGTATGTTCTCGCCGCCTACCGCCTTTCTTTTCTGCTGCTTCCTGTCTGTTCTGAGCGTTTCTCGTCGCATTCAGGTGCAGCCATAAAAAGAGGAGGTCAGCCAAGATAGGCACAACCCACCATGCCTGGCCATCCGCATCCTCGCACTGGCCTCCGTGGCAAACCGACATCCGCCTAGAAGAGCCCCGAGCACCCGTTGCCCTCATGGTGGCCGGACCCGTCGGAGGAACCGGACGTGTTGTTGCCTCCGATTCCCGGGTGGCCATAGATATACAGTATGTTCCGCAACTATCGGCCACAACGCACTTACTTCGACCGCAACAGGACTACCGGCGAGCCTTTCATGTGGGAGGTAGTGGACCACGTCTTTCTACCGGAGCACCGGCAACGTCGAGCGCTCACAGACGTCGCGACGAGCTCCGGGCAGCGGTGCGGGCCAATCCCAACGACACTTACATGCGTGCCCGCCTCGCCCAAGCCAAAGAGGAGTTCCAGACGCAGCTTGCGATCTACCGCTCTCTCGAAAAACAATGGGGTCTTGTCGACCCGCCGGCGTCGTAGGGGGCGCATAGTTAGATTTGTTGTAGGCGTGGTTTGCTTGTAAAATATTTCAAGATTTGAATAAAAACTTGTCATTGCAAATGGCCAATACCAACATTGCAAATTTGATTCCAAACACGATACATGGAGAGTACACAACCTAGTCTAGTGCTAATACTACTTGTCGGAGTCGGAGTCGGAGTGGTAGCAGCGACAACACATGGTGTCGTCAAAGACACTAACGGTCAGCATGTCTTCGCCGTCGTACTTGAAGACGACGAAGTGCCGACCTCGATTTGGTGTCGTTGGGCTCCTCCCATCCGTCGGCGAGGAACATCTGGTTGAGGCGGTCGAACAACACCTCCACTGGCCATGTGCGGGAATTGACACCAGCCGCCCGCAGCACGACCTGTTGGGGCTCTACACCGTCGACCAGCGACACGAATTTGCGGGGCAAGAGCATCATGTCCCGCGCCATGTCCGAGTGGATGGTCACGACGAACTCGAAGCCAGCGAGGCTGATGTCGATGGGCTCGAGCTCAGGCGATGATGGTGGTGGTGATGGAGATCGTGGCAGCGTGTTGTGGCCGCGTCCCCCACGCCCTCCTCGACGGCCACGACTAGGCCCTGGTATGTTGCTCTGGCGCACCCTCCGTAGCCACCTCGACGGCCACGACTAGGGCCCGATGGTCATCCCAAACGCCCTTCTCTCGATCCAATGTCATCGGCCATGGCTTGCTAATTTGTGGTGAAGGGTGGGAGGAAGGAGCATGCGGTGTGGAAGAAGATGGCCGTGGGTGGCCTCTTTAAAAAGGCACGGCATAGGATGCCGGTGCGGAGGCCGAAGCGCCCGCATTGATGTGGGACGGCAGGAGCACAGGCGTCGGGCGGTGCTGCCAGTGTAGGAGGGGAAGCATCAGCGGCGTGACCAACCTTTGGAGCAGCCTACCTCTTTCCATTGATGTCTCGTGGAAGAAGGCCATTGGGTCACTATGATGCGGGCCCTCAGCCCCCGCGGGAGGTCATGGGAGGACATGCCCGCTGTCCGCCCGACGCAACTTGCCCAAATTTGGTGCACGGATGGTCGGGCCGGACGCGTCGGTCCATATGGGTTGCCCCGCTGGAGAGCCGTTCAGACGCCAACATACGGGTTGGTCGTGTCGGTGGATATGCCCTCAGCTGCCCTGTGTCGCTCGTCCGCCCGTTGATGGGTGCAGTTGGCGGACCCAGCCCAGAGTGACCCCTG
Source organism: Avena eriantha (assembly GCA_910589775.1). Taxonomy (NCBI): domain Eukaryota; kingdom Viridiplantae; phylum Streptophyta; class Magnoliopsida; order Poales; family Poaceae; genus Avena; species Avena eriantha. Next base: position 364,349,479 of record OU342745.1, on the reverse strand, counting down.
GGCCACCTTCATATAAATAGTATAAAACTATGCTACAACAGTGTCTCGATAGCTACAGCACCGTCGCCACGCCTCGGGCCATGGCCCGGGGCCTAGATCCGCCCTAGTAAGGTCTTACTCAAAGGGTCTAATGGGACGTGTTTGGTAGCCCGTATGAGATCAGGTAGGCCAGTTGGTGGTGAAACTGGGTTGAGTGGTGCATGTGTAGCCTCTACGTTGTGGCCCGCACGAATCTCAAAGCACCTCTAGGGCAGGTCTTGGGGGAACTTCTGAAACAACGGTTTCTATAGAGTCGGGCCCGTTAGAGCACGAGGAGACATCTTGACTGCACGTGTTAGGAAGGAGCGGGGGTTGGCATGTCCCTTCGCGAACACACTCCATAAATTACCTCACCATCCACCCCTTCCTATCACTCTCCCCCGTCTCACTCTCCTGTCAGATCACATCGACGTTTCCACTGCCATCGGCCCATGCTTCGTGACGGTGCAACATTGAAGATTGTACGGCGATCGCGAGCATGACCTCAACCATGACCTCGACTGGATGACACGTCAAATCCCCGTGCAGTACTACCTCGACTTTGTCTTCGGCCGCTCATAAATGGCGGTGAGCTCTACTCTAACTCGTACATAGGTTTTCCTTTGTAGATCTTCATGTGCATTGCTTGTAGATGTGTTATGGATGGCACACATTGTAGACGGATTAGGTAACCATTGTGCTAGGTTCGAAATTAGTACCATTGTGGTCATATTTGGGGCATTATGTTATGGATTCTAGGTTTCCTCTTGTCGGCTTCGATTTCGGTAGTAACGGTTGCCAATGTCCTCTGATTTCTTGTGTAGGTACTATAGACAATTATATTAGAAGCCGTTGTAAATGATGAGGGTTTTCCCTTGGTCCAATGATTAAAGTTTGCACTATAAATGCCCATTGGATAATCTAAATTTACCACGTGTCCTCTGCAACCATTTTGCTTGTGCTAGACATTTATTAAATATTGAATTGTCTCTTGACTATTGTCATGTTATCTTATGAGGCTTGTAGACAATTTTCTTGCCAATGTTGTGCTTATGGCCGATGATTACGCTTGATGAGATTCTCAGGATGGTGCAGCCGAACCAAGTAACATGTACAACAACTAATGTTATGCATGCTCTTTGGTTCGCTCGCACCACCCCCGAGAATGCTCCTCCATTATATGAGACCATAATTTTGTTTCTAATGCCGATGATTATAATGTTTGACAGCTTAAATATATGGTTGTAAGGGATGATCCTATCATACCTTGATCATTGTACAAGCATTTTTCATTGTGCAATTCTCTTGCTATGGTAGAACCATAATTTTGCAGTGAGTGTGCTATTTGTGTGAGGTTAATTTCTTCTTATTCTTCTTGTTGTTGTTGTGCTTGCTCTTGGTACTATGGAACCTTCTCTCTGCATTTTGTGTGCCTATTGCATGCGGCATATTATATGAGCATAAGATGAAACTCAGGGGCAGAGTGTAACATCCTAGGGTTTTAGGCCAGAAAATAAGAGACATCGTGTGTGTATTGTATTCATGCATAAGAAAATCCGGAGAATTTTCGCGCATTTGTTTAAAACACAAAGAGATTAGGGTTCCTCTTATTCTGATGACTAAGGTTTAGGACATAAAATGAGTGCTATAAATTTTGACACGACCTTTGTTGATTTCTTTATTTTGGGGGGACAATTTGAATTCAAAATTCAAATATGAGATCATACAATTCAAATATAACTTGGATTTAAAATTTAAATCTCAAACTATTATAGAGTATTCTATAATAATAATACAAAATTATATAAATAATAATAATCTTTATTACATAAATAAGAAATCAAGAATTTACAAGTCAATAATATTAAAGATAAACTACAACTAATAAAAGAATTAACCAATGGAAAAGTTTAAACTTTATTACACAATATATATATTACAATGTCTTTACACTTATTCAAATAGAAAAGAAAATTACAAGGACAATATAAGGTAACCATATGAAAGTGCATGTGCGCCCCCATGTATGGTTTTGGTAATTAATGACAATCTCTATGGACTAATGTGTGAATTGAGTTTCACTTTTAGGTTTTCTCTATTAGCATCGCTTGGACCATGTGTTAGCTTCAAGGTTGAAAATGAAGAAATGAAGAAGAAGCAGTGTCCAAGGGCTTTGTGCCCATTGGAATCATGTAGAAGAAGAAGAAGGCAAATAAGAAGAAGAAGATCAAGGGTGTCTTGAAGAAAATATGGAGTTCCTCATGGCTATCTTCAAGACAATATGAAGAAATGAAGTGCAAGCTCAAGATGCGCCATCTCTAGAAGATCACATGCTTGAAGCTTGCCATTGTCATAAAATTAAAGACAAGTACGCCATAAGGGGGTCCCCGAGGCGTGGAACCATATGGGGTGTGCAACATATGATCGTCCGAGATGGTGAGCACACAAGCTTACCCAGGTTGGAATCCGCCTGCGGTGTACGAATCCTACTCCTACTAGCAATCCAGTAATACATCACAACCGGAAGTACAGATTACAAGAGCGGTTTCGCCTGCGCGAGTTGAGGTTGTTATTGGTTGTCGAGTTTCCCTAAAGGATGATCCCTAGTATGGCTTATATAGTAATCCGGTCCTAGGGTTACTGTTGGAGATATGCCCAAGAGGCAATAATAAAAGTGATTATTATTATATCTTTGTGTTTATGATGAATGTTTACATACCATGCTATAATTGTATTATTAGGAAACACTAATACATGTGTGTTTTGTAAACATATAAGAGTCCCTAGTAAGCCTCTTGTTGAACTAGCTTGTTGATTGATTGATGATCATGGTTTCCTGATCATGGACATTGGATGTGATTAATAACAAGGTTATATCATTAGGAGAATGATGTGATGGACACACACCCATAGTAAGCGTAGCATAAGATCAAGTCATTAAGTTCGTATTGCTGTAAGCTTTCCAAACACATAGTAACCTATTCCTTTGACCATGAGGTTATGTTAATCACCATCACCGGATGGATACTTTGATGACATCAAACGCCGCTTCGTAACTGGGTGGTTATAAAAGTGTCATTGGGTATTCTGAAAGTATGTGTTGAAGCGCATGAACCAAGATTGGGATTTGTCCATCCATATGACGGATAGATATGCTCTGGGCCCTCTCGGTGGAATGCCATCTAGTTAGCTTGCAAGCATGTGACTAGGTCACAAGGGATGACATATCACGGAACGAGTAAGGAGTACTTATCAGTAACGAGGTAGAACTAGGTATGGAGATACCGACGATCAAACCTCGGATAAGTATAATATCGTGAGACAAAGGGAATTAGTTTCGTATGTAAATGGTTCAATCGATCGCGAAGTCATCGTTGAGTATGTGGGAGCCATTATGGATCTCCAGGTCCCGCTGATGGTTATTGATAGGAGATGTGTCTCTGTCATGTCTGCATATTCACGAACCGTAGGGTGACACACTTAAGGTTCGAAGTTGTTTTAAGTAGATATGGAATGTGCGTTGGAGACCGAATGTTGTTCGGAGTCTCGGAATGGATCCGGGACATCACGAGGAGATCCGGAATGGTCTGGAGAATAAGATTCATATATAGGAGATCATTTTATGAGATAGGAAATGTTCTGGAGTGTTTGTATGAGGATTCTAGAAGGTTTCGGAATGTTCCGGAAGGTTCTAGAAGATATCTTGGAGTTTGCTTGAAAATCAAGATAGGGATCAAGGAGTCCTGTTGGGTCAAGATAAGGAGTCGTGGGGGAGGAGGATTCCTCCCCACCTCCCCAACCCGCCGGCCCCATAGGAGGGGAGTCCTACAAGGACTCCCCTTCCCTGGCGCGCCCTCCCCTCTTTAAATAGAGGGGCAGGGGCGCCCCCTCTTCTGACGCTCTCATAATCCCCAATCTCTGCCGCCTCTCTCCTCCACCATCTTCTGCACAGGCATAGGCGAAGCCCTGCAGAATTCTCTACTCCACCACCACCACCACGCCGTCGTGCTGCTGGGATTCCGTGGAGAAGATCTACTACCTCCGCTGCTCGCTGGAACGGGGAGAGGAAGGTCTGCTTCGACTCCGCACGTGTGACCGACTGCGGAAGCGCTGCCGAATTGCGGCGCCGGAAGGATCGTCAACTTGACCAAGGGCGGAAGCGCTGCTGGAACGCGACGCCGGAAGGATCGTCTACTTGACCGAAGGCGGAAGCGCTGCTGGAACGCGACGCCGGAAGGATCGTCCACACGATCTTGAGATCGGCAAGTGATCGACTACATCAACCACGAGATCTAATCTCGTTAACGCTTTCGGATCTACGAGGGTTAGTTCCCATCTATCTCGTTGCTCATGTCTAATAGATTAGATCTTGGCTTTTATCTAGATTAGATCTAGGTTTTGTTCGTTCTTGCGGTAGAATTTTTTTGTTTTCCATGCTATGAACCCGTCAGTGGCATGAGAGTCCTATCCAGCTACGATACACAGTCGGTTACATAGTACATATTGGACTACAAGTATTCCTACATGCCTAAGTCGGTAAGTCTTCTAGGACTTCCCATAGTCGGATGGGCTTCCAACTTGTCTCACTGACTGGGCCGCCCATGAATCATAGCTCTAACCCGAAGTGGGCCACCCTGGCCAGTGAGTCATAGTGGGTATAGCTGGAAAGTATATCCCCAACAGTAGCCCCCAAAAGCCTCCAAGATCTGAAGTAGAATTTCATCGTCTAGCTTGATTCTTCTTAGGCTATAGAATCTTGAAGGGTTCCTGACACTCCAAAAGAAAAAGTAGGATCCGAGTCTCGGAAATGAGGCGGACCTGTCAATATCTCATCGTTATTTCCCTGCTTGATTTCAAACTGAGTTGGAACTTGGTATGTGACACAACCTGGCGTCATTGCAGATCTAGTCTTGTCACCGACCAATATTCTGTTAGTGTGACCGTTGGTGGGTCAACAATGTGTGGAACTAAGGTGCCATTTCAATGCATGCATAGAAATTGAGGCGGCGTATCCTTCACGGGGAAGGTACCCTTCTCGTTCCATGACACATGGCATAATATTTGAGTGTTTGCACTAATCTTGGTGCAGATGAGGTTATAAGAGGTAAAATCTCCTCATTTTTTCCCATCTGTGCCCTTGTCTTCCTTCTCCCGGAGAAAAACCACCGCCCTGTTTTTCCCTTTTCTCTGCCCCCAATTCCAACAACGTTGCCCACCCAAAGTCATTCCTCCAGTGAGTTGGCTGAAGCATCAAGCTCTGGCGGCACGGCATCGTCAGCGGTGGCGGAGGATAAGAAGTACCACGGGGTCCGGATCCCCTGCGTACTGGACAATGAGAAGCTCCGAGGCATCGAGGAGGAGGATCTTCTCTGCGCCGGTGAGTTGCAGAGCGGCTTCCGCGAGCCTCTTCCTGCCCCCCATGATGATGGCGGGTTCACTTTAGGACCCATTTGGATCGATGTTTGAGCTTTCTACCCTCGGAATTCTTCTCCGAGGTGATTTCTTATAGCGGCGTACAGCTCCATAATCTTCCTCCCAATTCTATTCTTGAGCTAAGAGCCCGTGTTTCTCTTTGTGAGGGTTATCTCAGAATTAAGTTGAGTCTTACTTTGTTCCGGTACTATTTTAGTACTAGGAAAAATCCTGTCACTGTCGGTGTTCCATACAATACCGGAACCCTTATATTAGTCCTTAGAAGAGACCGAGTCTATCCCAAGTTCATAACTAGTGAATCAGTGAAGAGGTGGCCATCCACCTTTTTCTATCAGAAGGATAAGCCGTATCCCGGCAAGCCAGAAAACTTGCTGGTTTTCGTTGATGGTGCCGCCGCCCACCACGAATCTTGGGATGCGGAAGCACCGACTCTTTCTGAAGACTTGATCTGCGCCTGATTATTGGCTCAACACGTCGAGCTCGTTGGGGAACCCCAAGAGGAAGGTATGATGAGCACATCAGCAAGTTTTCCCTCAGTTATGAAACCAAGGTTATCGAACCAGTAGGAGCAAGGAAACACCTCCAAGGTGTTGTTACCAACTTGGAATCCTGCACAACACAACCACGGAACTTTGCCCCCAACTTACAGTGAGGTTGTCAATCTCACCGGTTGACGAGGGTTTAACTCATCAATGCCCATTGTTATGGACTTGGGTTTTGGAGAAGGAGGGAGTGCTGGAGGCATCAGTCGGCTAGCAAATAAGCACACATGGATGCAAGGTTTACCCAGGTTCAGGCCTCGTAGAGGTCCCTACTCCTGCTTGTTTGCTCTTGGAATTAACAAAGGAATCGAAGATTACAGGGGCGCGCAGATGCAATCTGGCGAGAGTTGTGGAAACTAGGGTTGCGTGTGTCCTCCTCGCCGCCCCTCCTAACCTTTATATAGATAGGCTAGGTCTCAGGTAGCAGGTCGAGTCAGTTACAGATTAGGGTTTTCCCTTTGAACTTTCTATCTTTAAGCTTCTTCTTGTCTCGCGAGCAACCGAGAGTCCGTGGGCCACTCGAATTCTGTATTGGGCCTTGGCAACGTCGTGGGCTTCCACTGTATCTAGGCCGTATATACCAAACTCGAGTACCTGTAGGGTATACCCATGTCAGTAGCCCCCGAATGTCTAGTGGAATCGCAGATTCGACTGGAGACTTTATGAAGCCTTTCGAGTGCATGATTGAGTATTTTTCGAATGTTCAGTTCATGTCATAGGGATTGTTGATATGCGTGCCTGATTTAGCCGATGTATCAGAATCATTTAGCTGCCTTAGGGAAAAACAACGCAATCTACTCAAACTCGAGTCCCCGGACTCGAATTCGGAAAAGTGCTGGCATAATTCGACTCAGGCCGCGGAGGTCTTACAGGAGTCGAATTCCAGTGTATGAGTGTGAGAACTCGACGCGTCTGTCAAGGCATGTTCATCGTACCTGCAGGCACGGATATGTTTCTAGTAGTGCGCAACAAATGCGTTGCTAGGCCTTATTCAGGTATTATCTTCATGTTGTAAGCACGGCATCCGAGCTTTTATCATCGCGAAGATGATTCAGGTAACCCAGGAGATGTAATCTCTTTGTAGGGAAAATATGAAGCGGAGTCGCCATAGCATTCGAGTGTGGATGTTATCAACACAGAGTACGTTGTGCAAGGAAAAATAATCATAGGGTGCGCGACCAGCGCTCCCTATGGGAGTAGCCCCCGAGTGCCTTGTTGAGTCGAAGACTCAGGCAGGGACAAAAGAACTTTTGCGACTGTTGTCATCTTTTGTTGCTTGTTTCAGTCGAATTTGCTTCTGGCGCTCTCTATGGGAGTAACCCATGATCCATAATCGAATCGTAGATTCGAGTGGTCGGTGTCCTTTTTAATTTTCATATTCCTGCATAAAAATGAATCGTAGGGTGCGCGACCAGTGCTCCTTATGGGAGTAGCCCCCGAGTGCTTGGTGGAGTCGAAGACTCAAGCAAGGACTTAAAATAATCAAAATATTCGGATACTCATCTTGATGACATCAGTGCTGATGATGTGATGACCTCAGTTACCCGCGTGAGCAGATTTGACGGGACGTGACAAGCGGTGGGTCCCACTTTCTTACTTTGAATTGACCGGGCGTGCATAATCTTCTATTTTAATTGTGTCTCCTCGATTTTCGCGTGTAATGGAGATAGTGGGGGACGGTTCGTGTTTTGGCTTCTCAACGTGTCGATAGCGATGTGCGCCACATGTCCAGTAGGGTTTCTGCTAGCCGTTGGATGGCATCCGCAAGGGGGTTAAGTAGCAGTGCAGCTGCGGTAATTTTCCCATCTGCCATTTCTCTGCTTGTGCTTCCATTTCCATTGCCGCTGCTCTCTGCTTCCCAGCGCTCGTCCTCTTCGTGGCGCTGGACCAACTCCGTGTATTTCCAAGCTACTTCCTCCCCTCGCACCGCCGTCGCAAGATGGGCAAGAAGAAGGGAGGCGCCACCGCTAAGTCCGCTGCCGCCATTGCCGCTGCCAAGAAGAAGGGCGGCTCCACCACTGTGGGCACCAGCGCGGCCGGTGCTGGGAGGAAGAGGGGCGCGGGTACTCGCGTCACCAATGGTGCGTGGCGCGCATCCATCATCAAATCCTCCGATCTCCATCTCCTGCGTCAAGATGGAGTTTTGTCGCCTATGGAGGATGAGTCGCGAGTGCCAGGTGGCGAGGTAATTCCTTGTCCTCCTGCTGGTTTCCGGGTGATGTTCCTTGCGTTCCTCATCCGCGGTCTTTCTCTGCCCCTTCATCCTTTCTTCAGGGGCCTCCTTTGCTTCTACGGGCTCCAGCTGCATCAGCTGTCCCCAAATTCTATTCTCCACATCGCCTGCTACATTACTCTTTGCGAGTGTTGGCTCAAAGTCGAGCCACACTTTGGCCTCTTTAAGAGGATTTTTAAGATGAAGCACCAGTCAGCATCTGGTTCGGTAGTCTATGACGTAGGAGGCTGCGGAATCCATGTCGACTCCTCCGCCACTTATTTCCATATCAAACTCATGGCGTCCATCCAAGGGTGGAGAGACAAGTGGTTCTACATTCGTGACCAGAAGGCCGACGGAGAGCACTACGGACTCGCACCCTTTGATCCCGCGACGCCGTGCAAGAGGAGGCATTCTTGGAAGAATGTAGTGATGCCTGGCGAGTCCGAGGAGATGGAAGTGTTGTACAACCGCGTCTGCGACCTCGAGAGATACATAGGTAAAGAAGAGGGAGGCGCCGCCCTCATTCGCACATGGTTGCGCCGTCGTGTGCAGCCTCTGCAGGCCAGAGTCCACCCCATGTTCCAATGGGCTGGTGCGGACGATGCCACTCGCGTATATGCCGATGGCATTTCCACGGGTGAAGTAGATAAGAGGTTGCAACTGGTGACAAAGTATACTGCCAAAGATGTTCTCCCTGGCAAACCAGTCGTGCCTCCCTTCGACGCCTCTAACCCTCCTCTTGAGGTAGAATTGTGCTACAAAGTAGCTTTCTTTGTCGATTGTCGTTGAGTTTTTGATGTATAATGAATTGTTTTCTGAATACAGGATTGGAAGGTGTCTCCCAATTTGCCCCCTCTTTTTGAGGGGGTTATCCCTCAGGAAGTGGATGAAGAGGACGAGTCGGAATAGATTGTCCCACTTGAAGAGGAGGAGGGAGCCCCCGAGTCTAGTGATCTAGACACTCGCAAGCGTTCTCGCAGCAAGGATTCGGATGCTTCGTCTCTGTCGACTCTAGAAGGCCCTTCTGTTGGTGCCGAGGAGCCGATTCCCGCCGTTCCTATGCAGTCCACGGCTCCTCCTGCCCAGAAGAAGCTTCGACTGCCAAAGGAATCGTCGGAGTCGGAGGAGCAGTCCTTCGATCTTGATAGATTTGACTGGTAAGTTCTATGTTAGCGACCTCATCTTGGTTTCTTCCTTGAGTTTCCCTCTTTCCTGAAGCTTTTGTTTGATTTGTGTATCAGTCAAGCGGCGACGTCGTCTTCTGACGACGTCCAATTTGTGAAGGAGTCCGGAGTCGTAGACTCCAAGTCTAAGAAGGTGGCTTTGCGGTCTCCTTCTCCTCCATTGGCAGCCCACTCCAGGCATAATTCATCGAGTTCCCCGTGTGCTGGGGAACATCAGATGGTTACCCGGATGACTACGCAATGACCTTCTTTGGAGTCTGTGGAGGATCATGTAGGTATCTTGTAGTTGGCAGTCGAATTTATTCTTGGCGTGCTTTACTTGAACTTTTAATGTCTCTGATGCAGCTCATCGTGAAGGAAGTCTCCCGCCTGGGGGAGCAGGTCCTTAACATGGGTCGACAACATGCGCGACTGGACAATCACCATCGCATTGTCGAAAGTAAGTCTTGACTTCGTCTTTGTCTTTTGCGAATATTATTGATTCGATTTGGTGACACTCCATGTATGTTGCAGCTGAGCATAATGAATTACTTCACCATGTTGCTGCATTGGAGAAGACGCTGGCCGCGGCGACGAAGAATCGCGACAAGGCGGTCACAGCTTTAGAGGAGTCGCGGAAGCGAGAGCAGGATCTCCTTGCCACCATTGCTGAGAGGGAGAAGTTGTTCGAGGAGCAGCTTCTCTCGATTGCCAAGTCCCCCTCAGTTATTCCTTTTCATCTGGATATGCCTTGCTCTTCTATACTTTTACGTGTGGTTGTTATACTAATGCTTTTGTGTATGTAGATGCCAACGGCCTGAGCTTTGATGCCCAATCTCTGCGCCGCGCGGATGCTTTGGCTGGTGCCATCGCCGCAGTTGAGGAACGCAGCGTATCCCTCCAAGAGACTCTGGCGAAGGCCAAGGATGTGCTCAGTCGCATCCGTGAGGACTTAACTCCCAAGGCCGGACTGGTCGACAACCTCGGCGATTTGGTGGAGTCTCTGGCTGGAGGAATCCCTGCCGACTTCAAGAACTCGTAGCGCTCCATCGGCGCCACCATGGCACTCGCAATGGTGTAGGCCCATGGTGTGGAGATGGATCCTGCTGCTATCTTTGAGGCAATGCTCGTCGATGCTAGAGGCCAGCAGGTAGTGTTTTCTCCCTTTGCTGGTAAATGCAGAAATTATGGTCCCCAGCTTATCGAGACACTCGCCAAGTACTCCGAGGAGCGGCGTCAAGCAAAGGCTGCAAAGGCTGTGGCGTCTGGGGGTACTACCGGCAAGTCCGTGGCGTCGGAAACTGCCACGGATGCGGTGAAGCCCCTGAGGTCGGAGTCGAAGTCGAAGAAGCATGTTGCTCCTTAGTTTTTTATGTAATAGCTCTAGTGTTTGACCTTTTGTGTCTATGAAACAATGCTTTTGTGGGGGTACCCCAGTCAAGACTTTGATATGTTCGAATGCATCCAAGCCTTTTGTCAGTGTATCTTCAGCCTCTTATTTTGCTTTTGTTTGGTTCATGATAGGGTGCCTCGAGTGTTCCTTCGAGTGATGCTCGTGATCCGTCACCCACTGATGAGCACAGTCGCGTTCAAGGGTGGATGAGTTATCCCTGCTTTCGCGACTGCGCGATCGCCTTAAGCAGCTGGAACGTGAGTTGCCCATCCTCCACAGTAACGCGGATGTATGGAAGTCGAGGGCAGAGAAGGCTACCGCCCGAGAGCAGTATCTATTGGAGGAGGTGACGCGTCTGGGCGATCAGTTCAAGTGTTAGCTTCCTGCCCTCTTATCTTTTCTTGTAGTCAATCGCGACAGTTCCTTGTCTTCATAGTTTGCCTTTTTGGCTTGGTGTAGTTTTCAGTGCTCGTCATCCGCAGGATGAGAAAGACAAAATCGCCATTCGAATGAACGACATGACCCAGGAACAGGTTCAGGCGAGTGGGTATTTTTGGGTGGACCATGATCATGCGATCGCACTTGCGACCCTGCGGGATCGTGCTTCTCGAGTACTCCACTTTCTGAAGAAGGCGCAGTCATGCCTGTGGAATATCTATCAGACGATGTTTCGACTGGACGCCGTCCCTTCGAGCCTGTTGGCTCTCCTGGCTAAGTTCCAGGATTTGAGTGCAATTCGTGAGTGTGTGCGGCAGCAGTTTGTGGCTGGTGTCAAGGCTGCTTTGTCACTGGTGCGACTGCATAGGCCTGATGTAGACGTTGCAGCTGTTGCTGCTGGACCGCCGACCCCGCCGGAAGGTTCGACCTGGAACATGGTTCCACATTACCAAGCGGTGGATCGTCCAGCAGAAGAAATTGTCGACTTCTTTGAGGAACAAACAGACGTTCTTCTGCTGCAGCAGTAGTTTAACATGTATCCTGCACATCAGTGTACCAGTGTTGTAAAGTTCGTATGGATATACTGGATGTAATTAATTTCTATTGATATGTAAATAGCTTGTTAGCTTGTATGTTTTGCGAGTGTATTTGTACTCTGCAGTTCCTTTTCGTTAGCTTGACTTGTTTTATCTCAGCACCTTGCCAACCTATCAGGTGCGTTGCAACTAGGTTGGTGTTTTATCAAGGGTTCGATTGATGTTGTGTCAGCTACCCGGGATACCGCGACTTGTTTGTAGAACGAAGATGTAAAGGGTGGCGTAGCCCCCGAGTGATAAGATTGCCAGAAAAATGAGGAAGAACACAGAGTTTCGGGGCACTTATCTTTATTTATTTGCAGAGCAGTACGAGGTACAGTGTGTGGCTAAGTAGCCTGGCTGAATAGCCTTATTTGTAATGTAGAAAAACGACTAGGGGTAGAAGCGCCGCAGCTACGCGACGTTCTAGGGGTTGGAGTATGCGACTCCTGTCTCAAAATCTTTAAGGCGATAGGCGCCACCTGGGATTACTTCTGTAATCACGTATGGTCCCTCCCAAGGGGACTCGAGCTTGAGGTTCCCTTGCTGCTTTAGTCGCAGGACCAGGTCTCCTTCGACGAAGGATCTAGGGCGTAGCCTTCTGCTGTGGTAGTTGCGCAGGTTCTGCTGGTAGATCATCGATCTTTCTACTACGATGTCCCGTGCCTCGTCAAGGAGATTGACGGAGTCTTCGAGTGCAAGTGTTGACTCTTGCTCGTTGTACGCAACCACCCGTAGGGCTTTAAAGTGTACTTATGTGGGTAGCACTGCTTCAGCACCATGCACCATGAAGAACGGGGTATATCCCGTGGCACTGTTTGGGATTGTGCGCAGGCTCCAAAGTACGGACTGTAGCTCGTCTGGCCAACATCCGGCGGCTTTCTCGAGTGGCCAGAGGAGTCGCTTCTTGATTCCATCGCAGACGAGGCCGTTGGCCTTTTCGACTTGACCGTTGGTCTGTGGATGAGCTACGGAGGCATAGCTTCTGTTGATTCCCTGGTTTTCACAGAAACCCTGGAACTCCTTGGAGGTGAAGTTCGTTCCATTATCCGTGATAATGCTGTGTGACACTCCAAAGCGATAGACAATGGAGTCAAAGAACTTGATGGCACTGGCTCCTGACTGGTTTGTCACCGGCATGGCCTCTATCCACTTGGTGAATTTGTCGACTGCGACCAGGAGGTAGACGTAGCCCCCTCGCGAAGACTTTGGGAGCTTGCCGACCATGTCGAGTCCCCATTGCACAAAGGGCCAAGCCAATGGTATTAGTCGGAGTTCCGCGCCAGGTGCGTGCGGTTCGTCTGCTAATCGCTGGCAAGCATTGCAACACTGGACGATGTCCTTGGCGTCATGCATGGCCATGGGCTAGTAGAATCCATCTCGTAGAGCTTTGGCGACAAGGGCGCGACTGCCAGCATGGTACCCGCAAGTCCCTTCATTGATGTCGAGGAGGACGGCCCTTCCGTCCACGTTGGAGACGCACCGTTGGAGTACTCCTGTGATGATACGCGTGTATAGTTCGTCGTTGATGACGGCGAATGCCTTGGACCGCCACGCGATGTGTCGTGCGTCAGTCGGGTCATTAGGCAGCCTCTTGCTTAGAAGATATGTGATGTAGGGTTGAGTCCAAGATGGCTCGATCATCATGACACCCATTGGTCCCTCGAGTCATGTGTCAAGCTCCAGGTTGTCGAGTGCCATTGGCTCATTGGGTGGCATAGCCCCCGAGTCCGCTGTTGCGCTTGTTTTCTTCTCTGTGGCCTTTGGCTTGATGGAGCGTTTGCAGATACTCTCGAGAAATACCCCAGGTGGTATGGGGGCGCAGGTGGAGCCAATGTTGGCGAGTGCGTCCACCTCTTCATTTCTTTTGCAGCCTACGTGTCACAGTTAACAGCCGTCGAAGTCCCCTTCGAGTGTGTCATAGAGGTCGCGGTAGGCGATCATATTGTCGTTCAGCGCGTCGCACTCGTGCATCGTTTGGTTGACCACCAGTTTGGAGTCGCCGTAGATGATGAGACTCTTGGCGTCGCAAGCTTTTGCCATCCGCATCCCGTGCAGCAGGGCCTCGTATTCAGCTTCATTGTTGGAGGCAGTGAACTACATTCGCAGAATGTATTTTAGCTTGTCTCCTTGGGGTGATGTCAGTATGACACCTGCGCCAGCCCCGTCCTTTTGTTTGGATCCATCGAAGTGCATTGTCTAGAGGTAAGAAATATCTGGCTTTTCAGGGAGCTGGCTCTCCATCCAGTGCATGAGGAAATCAGGGAGGACTTGCGACTTGATCGCGTCGCGCTTTTCGTATGTAATGTCTCGTGGAGACAGCTCGATTTCCCAAAGCGCGACCCGTCTGGTGGCATCGGGGTTGTTGAGGATATGCACAAGCGGGGCGTCGTTGACCACCACGATTGGGTGCTCCTAGAAGTAGTGGTGCAGTCGCCTGGCTGTCATGAAGATGTCGTCTGCCAGCTTCTGGTAGTGCGGGTACTGCTGCTTTGTTGGCGTGAGCACCTCGCTAAGGTATTAGACTGGGCATTGCACCCCGTGGACCTTGTTTTCCTCGGCATGTTCCACCACGAGCACCGTGCTGACCACCTGGTTGGTGGCGGAGATGTAGAGCAACAGTGGTTCTTTTTCGCGTGGAGTCACCAGTACTGGCGAGGTGGATAGTAGACGCTTCAGGTCTTTGAATGCTTCTTGCGCCTCGTCGGTCCACTCGAACTTGTCAGTTTTGCGGAGAAGTTGGTAGAAAGGCAGTGCCTTTTTGCCCATTCGACTGATGAATCGACTGAGCGCCGCAATTCGCCCAGCCAGCTACTGGACGCCTCTTACGTTCTTCGGCTTCTCCATGGCCAGTATGGCTTTTATTTTCTTCGGATTCGCCTCAATCCCCCTCGCGGAGATGAGATACCCGAGTAGTTTCCCAGATGGTACGCCAAAGGAGCATTTGTCCGGATTGAGCTTGATCCGGTAGTGGTCGAGGTTGGCGAAGGTCTCACGTAAATCATCGATGAGCGAGGCTTCCTCTTTGGTTTTGATGACGATGTCGTCAACATAGACATGGATGTTGCGACCAAGTTGATTCTTGAGGCAAGAATTCATGCACCATTGATAGGTGGCTCCTGCGTTTTTGAGCCCGTAGGGCATTATATTGTAGCAGAACACACCGAAAGGCGTTGTAAATGTCGTTTTATCTGGATCTTCCTCCTTCATTCGAATATGATTATAGCCTGAGTAGGCGTCGAGGAAGCAGATACGCCCACATCCCACGGTGGAGTTGATGATTTGGTTGATTCGCGGCAGCGGGAAGTGATCCTTTGGGCAGTGCTTATTCAGGGAGGTGAAGTCCACGCACATCCGCAGGATATCCGTGTCTTTATTAGGTACCAGCACCGTGTTGGCGAGCCAAGTGCTTTCCTTGATCTCGCGTATGAATTTGGCATCGAGGAGTCTGTTGATCTCCATTCCGACCGCCTTTGCTCTTGGTTCAGATAGTCGCCGAATTGTCTGCTTGACTGGCCTTGCGTCTGGATTGACATTGAGTGCATGCTCGGCGAATTCCCTGGGAACCTCTAGCATGTCCGTTGGACACCAGGCAAAGATTTCCGAGTGCTCATGGAGGAATTCAACGAGCGCGAGTTCCTATGCAGAACTCAAGTTGTTCGCGATGAGGGTCGTCTTGGTTGGGTCCATTGGGTGGACCTGGACTTTCTTCGTGTGCACCGACGAGTCAAAGGACAGGTCGAGTGAACTTGGCTGGCTCAGGGGAGGCAGACTATTGTTTGTCGACTCGTTCAATCTTGTGAGTTCCTCCTGCATGCCGAAGGACTGGGAGATTTTGTTGAATTCGCTGTCGCAGCTGTCGGACCTTTCGAAGCTGCCGTTGATTGTAATTATGCCATTTGGGCCTGGCATCTTCATGCAGGTAGCCGTAGTGTGGCACTGCCATGAACCTTGCGAACACAAAGCATCCGAGGATGTAGTGATATTGTGAAGGCTAGTCGACGACCTCGAAGTTGATGCGCTCTCGCCGAAAGTTTTGCGGCGTGCCGAAGAAGATGTCGAGGTTGATTTTGCCCAGGGGATATACACCTTTCCCTGGGACAATGTCGTAGAACGTCATGTCTAAAACTTCCAGACACGTCAGAGGGATCCTCATTGCACGCAAGGTATTCGCGAACATTAGGTTAATGCCGCTGCCACCATCCATGAAGACGCGGCTCATGTCGAAGCCCCCAATCTGCGCCTCGAGTACGAGGGGACAATGGCCTGGACGAGGGACTTGGCGCGGGTGGTCACGCCGGTCGAAGGTGATGCAGGAGTCGCTTCCACTGAGGTACTCAGTGGTGGAAGGTGGAGAGTTGATCGCCAAGTTGACTTGGCGAGTGATGACCTTCTGCACTCGATTTGAGGGATGCCCCTTTTGGATCATCCCCATGTTACCCACGGGTCATGGGTATGGTTCGCCGCTGTGATTCTGGACCGGTGTGGCCGCGGGTGGTGGTATTCCAGGCGGTGGTGGAGGAGCTCCATGTGCCACGGCGCCTGGGGCGACTCCATAGCCCCTGTTGACTGTGTCGCGATTCATCTGAGCCAAACCCTCGTGGAGCTTGAGGAACTCACGGCAGTCCTTGAGAAGGTGGCTGGATTTTTTCTTACCGTCGTGCTTGTCGATGTAGAAGTGCATGTTGCATGGCCCGGACAGTTTGTCCTCGATGGTGTTTGCAGGTGCCTCCTCGCGAGTGCGGCGCTACCACACCTGCATGGTTTTCCTAGAGTCGCGGTATCTACCGCTGCGATAGCCGCTATTGCGGTTGTTGTTGCGTTTGTCGGCGTTGCCGGCTGCGACCATGTTGACATCGTCGCGGTCATCGTAGATGCGCATTCGTCGTTTGCCTCGACAGTCGCGTCTGGGCCTGAGGTTGTCGTTGTCGTCGGAGTACGTGGGAGTTTTCACTGAATCCTCTCCATCGTCCCACCGATTCGCAATTTCCATCAGGTGGTCCATTGTTTTGGGCTTCGAGCGGCCTAGCTCCTCCCTGAGTTCTATGCAGCGAACGCCGCTATTGAACGCATCGATTGCGTGGTCTTCCGAGATGTTTTCCACGGAATTTTTGATGATGGACCACCTCTGGATGTACGAGCGTAGCGATTCGCCAGACCTTTGCTGGCAGCTCCTCAGTTCTTCGATTGATGCGGGCCTTTTGTAAGTGCCCTTAAAGTTGTGTACAAAGCTGTAGACCAGCTCTTCCCAGCTGCGAATGGATCCGCGCTGGAGATTGTTGAGCCATGCGCGGGCGGCGCCCTGCAGCTGTAGCTGCAGGCATTGCATGGCCGTGCTTCGACTCTCGCCATGCAGCCTGACCAAGGAGATGTGGTCCTCCAACCAGATCTTTGGGTCTTGTAGGCCGTCGAACTTTGGGTTCTCCGACGGGAGTTTGAACCCTTTAGGCATTTGCTTTTGCCTGATGGCCCTGCTGAAGCATCTGGCACCACAGATTTCAGTCTTGTCCTCTTCGGATTCAGTCGAACGAGCGCGTCTTGCCCTTGATTTGTCGATTTTGCACTGCTTGAGGTCATCGTGCTCATCGTATTCGTGATCATGCCGCCGTGAGCGGTGACGCCGAGGCAGATCATGACTATCATCGCTGGATGAGGGTGAGGAATAGCGTTTTGCCAGAGCTTTTCCCTTCTTCGGCTCCGGCGTTGGCTCTTTGTCGAGGGCGGCCTCGACTAATCCCAAGCCCGCGATCGTAGATCGGTGCATGGTGGCTCACGGATCTCTAGCTGGTGGCTGGTTGTTGAGGAGGTACATGGTGGCCGCTGTTACCGCGCCTTGCGGTGTTTTTGGGACCATGTTGCCCCATGTGTCGATTTTCATAGAGCTGAAGTCAAGGACTTTTGGAACTTCTATGCGTTCTTGCTCGGTGACATGAGCCATCCGAGATCGCCTCTTGTTGGCCACGTACTCGTTGCCTTTGGAAGAGGATCCTTCGTGGGAGGAGAGCCCATCTCATCGAAGACTCGACTCATTCACCGCCTTTTTACACACCTCGAGTTGCGTGATTGTGTGTAGACGGCGTCTGTACTCCTCCTTTAGTAGCCAATGGTAGCCCATCAGCATGTCATGCGGTGTGCCGGGGGGCAGAGGATTGCCTCGCAGAGCTTCTCGGCAACGGGCCCACTCGTTGTCGTTGAGTTTAATAACGACATGTTCACCAGTGTGTTCGTTCACCATGATTGGTGGTTCGACTGCCCCTCCATTGTTGTCGGGCGCGCCATTGCCACCATTGGTGGGGCCACCGTTGGGTGGTCCGCCATTAGGTATGCCACCGTTGGGTGGATCGGTGCCAGATCCATTGCCACCATTTTCGTGATTGGTGGTGGTGTCGCCAGCGTTGATGCCGGCGCACATGAAGTGGTTGGGGAAGCTGTTGCTTCTGCAACTTTCGTATCCGGAGCCGCAGACTCCATCTTCCGTCGCTAGGTCACCCAGATCGGATCCGCGACAGTTGTCGCTGTCCGTGCTCCCAGCTGCTGCTGCTGAGGTGTTGAGCTCGCTGAGGGTGTGGATTGGTGGCGGGAACCACGATGCTGGAGCAATTGCGGGTGCCATTGGCTGGTCAGGCATGCGAAGCGTGCCCATCTGACCGACCTAGAAGCGGAAGCTCCCAATCACCAGACTGATTCCATCGCATACAGACTCGAGAGCCGGGCGAGTGGCCGGTGTGTGAACGGTGAAGTCAAATGCGCCGAAGAGCTAGCGAATCTCCGTTATTGCGGAGTTGTAGATCGCGGTTGATGGGGCCTAAGAAGCCGCGACATCAGCACTCCCAATTCCCACAATAACGCCAATTGACAAGGGTTTAACTCATCAATGCCCATTGTTATAGACTTGGGTTTTGGAGAAGGAGGGAGCGCTGGAGGCATCAGTCGGCTAGCAAACAAGCACACAGGGATGCAAGGTTTACCCAGGTTCAGGCCTCGTAGAGGTCCATACTCCTGCTTGTTTGCTCTTGGAATTAACAAAGGAATCAAAGATTACAGGGGCGCGTAGATGCAATTTGGTGAGAGTTGTGGAAACTAGGGTTGCGTGTGTCCTCCTCGCCATCCCCTCCTAACCTTTATATAGATAGGCTAGATCTCGGGTAGCAGGTCAAGTTGGTTACAGATTAGGGTTTTCCCTTTGAACTTTCTATCTATAAGCTTCTTCTTGTCTCGCAAGCAACCAAGAGTCTGTGGGCCACTCGAATTCTGTATTGGGCCTTGGCAACGCCGTGGGCTTCCGTTTTATCCAAGCCGTATATACCAAACTCGAGTACCTGTAGGGTATACCCATGTCACTGGTTTTGTTGAAAACAAGGGATTAAACGTATTGTGTGGAAGAGAGTAATAGCTTGCAGAAAGTAAACAGAAAACAATAAACAGTTGTAGATTGATGGTAAAAGAAAGGACCAGGGTCCATAGTTCACTAGTGTTGGTTCTCCTTAAGATGAATGACATGTTGGGTGAACAAATTACAGCGGGGCAATTGACAAACATCGAGAAAGCATACATGCATATACTAATCATCTTGACTCCTATGAGATTTGATTGGGCATTACAACATTATACATAGATCGTAATCCAACTGCATCTATGACTAATAATCCACCTTCAGGTTATCAATCCGAACCCCCTCTAGTATTAAGTTGCAAGCAATAGATAATTGCATTACGCATTGCGTGTAAAGTAAACAATACAATTGTTCTATGAACAAAGGATTGCTGTTTTCTCCCTAGTAGCAATAGCACATCTAGTACCTTAGAGATTTCTGTCACTTCCCCAGATTACTAGAGGCATGAACCCACTATCGAGCATAAATACTCCCTCTTGGAGTTGCTAGCATCTACTTGGCCAAGATATCTACTAACAACGGAGAGCATGCAAGATCACAAATAACAAAGACATGATAGAATCAATAATCAATCTGAAATAGCATCGCAATATCCATCGGATCCCTGCAAACACAACATGTAGATTACAAATAGATGATCTTGATCATAAACGGAGCTCACAAGATCTAAACATGGTAGCACAAAGGAGAAGAACCAACCATCTAGCTACTAGATGGACCCGTAGTCCAAGGATGAACTACTCACGCATCACACCGGAGGCTTGCATGGTGATGAAGAAGGCCTCCAGGGTTAATTCTCCCCTCCGGCAGGGTGCCGGGAGAGCTTCAGATCCCTCCCGGTCTAGGGATGGAGATGACG
Source organism: Avena eriantha (assembly GCA_910589775.1). Classification (NCBI taxonomy): domain Eukaryota; kingdom Viridiplantae; phylum Streptophyta; class Magnoliopsida; order Poales; family Poaceae; genus Avena; species Avena eriantha. The sequence goes on along the minus strand of OU342745.1, from coordinate 364,329,450 downwards.
GTGACTACAGACTCTTTCGTGGAATTTTGGTCGGGTACTTAGGGTTTCTGTATCGGAGGCATCTTATAGGAGAAAGGGGAGGCCGAGGGGGTGCCCTAGGTGGCCGCACCACCCCCTGGCACGGGCTAGGCCTAGCCACGCGGCCAGGTTGTGTGGGCAGCCCCTGGCCCCTCTCCGTCTTGTTTTCTGGCTCTGTGTCCCCCTCGGTGAAATATTGACTTTGGCTTTTGTCCCGTCCAATTCCGAGAATATTCATTTTCTGACTTCCTGGAACCAAAAAACAGCAGAAAACAGGCAGCTGGCACTGTGGCATCTTATTAATAGGTTAGTCCAAGAAAGTATATAAAAAGTACTCCAAAGTGTGGAAAAAACATAAGAAAGTAGATAAACACCAAGCATGGAACATCAAAAATTATAGATACATTTGCAACGTATCGGCGCCAAGGTGCTGATTGAGTTTTTGATGAAGCATAAAGGACTGAGAGGATCCGACATAGTCCATTGCTAGCTAGCTCGTCGGATTCAGGCCCATCAATATCGTGGGGACCGGCTGATGCACATGATCACCTCCAACAAGAAGGACATCCTGAGAGTGAGCAGGAATCTGATTCCCTCCAAGGAATACGAGACCCGGTTTAAGTGGTTGATCAAGGAGCGGTTAAACCGGAAAATCCGGTGATCTCCCTGGACATGTTCACAACAGAGAACCCCTTGACTCCAATAATATTTTCGACTGACTCATCTTGTACTTGCTCATTTACTTATGTTTTATTTGTAATGCTGAGATATTCCGACTTTCACTTTCTAACCTCCCCGAGTCGGAGCTAGCTCCTCTCGAGGGATATCCTCCAGAGGATCCAATTCCTCAGGAGGACCAAGAACTTGAAATGCTACCAGCAATGCATACCCGGAAGAGTAAAACTCTGGTTGTATCAGATAGCCCACAAACAATGCCAGTCATCAAGAAGTAAGTTATTCCATCAGACCTTGTATTTTTATTCACATTCTTTCTGGGTCATAACGATCTTAATATTTTAATGTCTAGAGCTAAACCATTGATCAAAGGAAAAGGAAAGCCGGGGAAGACTCTGTGCCAGCAGAAATTAACCTTGGCTTCACCTGCTGCTGCACCTCCGACTCCTAATCCAAAGCCATCATCGGTGCAGGATGATATTCTATCTTCGCACACTAAGGATGTTGAGGTTCAATTTGAAGAGCCAGTGAACATTGGTTCGCCAACCTACGTCACCATGGGTTACTTGGAAACTGATAAGGGAGAACCCTCTAAGGGTAATGATCCCTCGGCCGAAGTCTTTGCCAAAAATCTTCTGCAGAATCCAGGTGTTGCCAAACTTGGCATTACTCGGAAGAGCGCAGAATAGATCCGAAATTTGGCCCTCCATTGCTTCGAGACCAGAAATATTTCGGCTGAAGAAGAGGCTCAAGAAGATGAAGACATGAAGCTTGTCGATCTACTGGAGAAAGTTCGTCTTCGCGACAAGAAATTAATGGTCGTTGTAGTTCTACCTCCACCTATCATCCCTTTAACTCTGGCCGAGAAGGTTTCTGCTAAAATCAACAGTAGTCTCAACAAGTTGCAACATGAGCATTTCGTAAGTCATTTTTCGACTCCTTTTACTGTATTTATATCATATCCTCTAGCCCCCAAGCATGAAGTTGGATAGAACTAGAAATCTGAGTTTACGCTTTTATAGGATGCCAAATAACAAAGTAGTGTAGCCCCAAGGCTCGTGTTAAAATTTAGTTAAAAACAACAGCTCGAGTCTTAGTAGCCATCTGACTCTGATTATCATTTTGACTTTCAGAAAGTTAATGTTTACAACTAGGAATTGTTGAAGAACATCTGTAAAAAGCGGAGAGAGGTCAAGGCTCTCCGACTTGAAAATGCTCAGCTAAAAGTTGAGAAGGATGAAGCTGAAAGTAAGTTTTCCTACTACCTCTTCTCAAATTTTATGTTTTAGCCGAATTATGAATTCGACGAACTTTGTATGCCTTACTCCAGGTTTGCTTACTCAATCCTTCAAACTTGTGGAGGAAGCTGAAAACTTCAGAGCTTAGAATCTGAGAATGCCGGTCTATGCGATCAACTTAAGGAATTGCAGGAGAACCATGAACACAGCGTCAATAATATCCTTGAATCTAGCAACATGGCCATCGAAAAGAACGCGACCGGATCATTGCTTGCCGAGATAAGGAAATCTAGGATTTGAAAGCAGAGATGGATATGCAGAAGGATACCACTCAAGACCTACAGGATGAACTCCAAAGTTCGCGAGAGGAAAAGATCAAAGTAGACGAAGCTATCTTTGGTATGTTTAGTGCCATTCCATCTCATTGTTCGGTTTTCCTGACTTTTTACTATTGGATTTTGTTAATATTTCTTCCTTCTTAGGGCCTCTCAACCTCCTGGACGCATCTTCGTCTGAGCCACGCACCAACCGACTTGTGGCAGTCGGAGGTTTGCTTCATGATTTCTGCCAATATCTTGAAGAGATTGGTGAGACCATTAATATCTCCGACTTAAACAAGTTGTCTTCCTCTGAGGTGTGTGACAAAGCGAAGGATATTCCGCGGCTGGTTGAGGATCATAAAATGTCCTACGCTCGCACAATGGCGCAAAATGCCCTCACTATGGTAAGGAGCCACCATGGATACTTGGAAATCTAGCAAGTTACCAAGGGTTATTCAACTGTTGTTAAGATGGCAAGCTTCAGAATGTTGGTGAGATCTGGGATTCTTGTGCCGGATATGCTTGCCGCGTAGCTGATCCAACAAACTATGAGAGGCCATTTTTCAAATCCGTCGAGGTGCCTCCAACCCCCCAGCCAAAGACGATGAACTTCTCGACGATGATGACGAAGAGATAGAATCTGACATCCTTGTCTCAGAAAAGGATTAGGGTGACTTGGGTGGTAGCACTAGTGAACGGAAAATCCTTCCCCTGCAACATGAAATTTGCAAGAAAAACTTTGCATTATTCTGAAACATGTTTGATGTAATTGTTAAACTATTTATTTTGTGGAGCTACTACATAAGAACTAATGCTTTCCTCTTAGCACGTATGTTTTTGTTTTATGCTTGAAAAATACTTAAGCACTTTTTGTTCATACTTATTATTTATCTGGCTTTCTATAGCGTCTCTTTCGTGAGTCAGCAAACCTTTAGCACAGAAACTTTGCCGAGCAACAGAGCCCAATTCCCAAACCAGTTTAAACTTGGAAACAAAGCCGGCCTCCAGTACCAGCAATTCACTACTTGGACAATACCCACGTTGAGCAATCAGACAAACAACCAAAGTATAAACAGAAAATGAGACTTTACCCAAGGGTAGCTTTTATTTAGAATCTATCGGGGGTGTGACCCCGGATACCCCAGAGTTGGTCTATCAAGTGATTCAATAAAGTAATTAGTGATTTGGAGAAAACCTATGTGAAGAAAAGAAGTAAAAAGGACTAGAAGGAATAGAATAAAGAGTAGGAGAAAGAAAATCCATCTGGGCCGAGTCAAAGCAATGCCGGCCCAGTCTAAAAAGCTCACATCCGGATTTAATAACAAAGAACCAAAGTGACCCGGATGGGCCAGGATAAACCAAAACCAGCCCACCTCTGGCCGAGATACCAGCACTCCACATCGCCATCTCCTGCCAGGAGCTCCTCCCAGCAGTGTCGTCCTCGACGCCTGGGACTACCACTTCGCCAGCGCTTCCTCAGCCCACCGTGTCGCTACGCCACCCTGCCAGTAGGTTGCAGCCTCGATGACCTGGGTGGGCCGACAACGAGCCATCGTGACCCATCCCGAGATTACTCCACTGCAGCCTCCATGTCGCCTTCACCTCGCCATAGCATCCCGGGTGGGCCAAGATGGAAGTAGTTCAGCCCATCGCGGGACGTCGCCTTCACCTCGCCCACAACACTCCGTCGGGCTCCCCCAACTGGGTCGGGTTTCACTTAACCCGGCTAGGCCAGATGCTGGTGGATTTGGCTAGGAGGGAGAAGACCCGGCTGGGCCATTGGCTCTCCTCCTGGGCCGAATCAACCACTTCCCAGGCCGAATTAGCAGGCTCTAGGCCGGATTACACATTGGAATTATCACCTAGGTCGAGTTATATCATTCTAGATGCCCTATTATTCACCCCTGGATGATCTCCCAACCTCTACATCAACACCCCTTCAAGCCAGGTCAAGCCTACGTCATGTGCCAGTCTTAGGACGCCCCTGGCTCAGACTGGCTCTGTTGGCCAAGATGCCAAGGAATATACTGGGCATCTTAAGAGATGTTAGGGAATATGCTAGGCATCTCCTAAGATGCTAAGGAATATGCCAAAGAGATAAGACTGATGACTAACTAAAGGATAAGCCAGAGGACAAGATGACCAGGCAAGGACCCACTAGCCAGGTCATAGACAGTACTTGTGGGGACATACCTTGTCTTGGGCTCCCCTTTATAAGGAGCACCAGGGGATCGTTCCCTGGGAGGCCCCCGAAGGGCTTCTCTCCCCTATGCTCAATAGGAGCATGGTTTCTTCCTCCTCTGCTCTCTCCATTAGAGGCATAGGAATACATCTCAAGGAGCACCATTGTAGCCACATGTATGGCCAAGTTATATGAGATTAGATGCAGGAGTAGAGGTGTTATTTCACTAGGAGAGCCTCGAATCTGGGTATATCGTATCTCTCTGAGTTGTTCTGTATGAGGTCTTCACTTCATCATCCCTCCCTGGATTCCTCTAGTGTCCATTGACCCCAACTTTAGCCTACCCATGGCATATGCCATGACACCACCCTGACATTTGGCGCCCACCGTGGGGCTGATCGGAGGCACTAGTTGGGTTTCCATCCAGACGGGAACGTCTTCATCAACCTCTGCTTCATCATCAATCAAAAGCTTCTGCATCCTCTTCCCCAACATACAAAGAGTAGGGAAGTTGGCATACAAGCCTTCTTTGTTGACTCAGCAAGCATGAATCAACCCCCACCTCTTCACCAAGAGTACTGTAAGTATCAGTTGACTTAGCAAGTGTGACTCAACTAGAATAATTCAACTTCTTCGCCAAGCATACAATGAGTATCAACTGACTCAACCAACTTGCACATGAGAAAATCCCGAATGTCACTCGGGGACTGTCACCCTTGATCACTTAGTCATTCACCCCGGGAAGGAGATGACTCAACACGGGGACTAGCCAACATATCGATAGAGCTACCTATAGATGGAAAAAGTACCTCGGGGGCTTGGTCGTTGTGTGATTCAGCATCCCCATGCTTAGAACTGTAACTCAAAGTAGACATAAGATGTGCCATTATCTCACATATGTCAACCACTATATGTCTTTTAGCTATGTCTTCTATTACTACAGAACATCGTCTATTATTTGTACCTATGGACTAGCTATGTCATTTTGAGATGTCCATTGATAAGGAAACTTGCCAAGTCATCGCAACTCACTTTAACTCGGATTGGTATTAGCTTTAGCTTGCTAGGTTATCTTTAACTCGGGTTACTATTTTACCTCAGCTTGCTAGGTTATCCTTAACTCAGATTGGTATTTGCTTTAGTTTGCCAGGTTATCTTTAACTCGGATTACTATTTTACCTCAGCTTGCCAGGTTAGGTTGCCAGGTTATCTTTAAATCGGATTACTATTCTACCTCAGCTTGCTAGCTTGCTAGGTTATCCTTACCTCGGATTACCATTTGATTCAACATGTCAGGTTACCTATACCTCGGATTATTCTTTACTTTAGGTGCTAGGTTATATTATACCTCAGATTACTCTTTACTTCAGCTTGCCAGGTTACATTGTACCTTATATTACTCTTTACTTCAGCTTGCCAGGTTATATTATACCTCGGATTATTCTTTACTTCAGCTTGCCAGGTTATATTATACCTTAGATTACTCTTTACTTCAGCTTTCCAGGTTATATTATACCTTGGATTACTATTTAACTCATCTTGTCAGGTTATCTCATATCTCAGATTACTGTTTAACTCAGCTTGCTAGGTTATCTCATACCTCGGATTACTGTTTAACTCGTCTTGCTAGGTTACCTTATAACTCAAATTACCATTTGTATCAGTTTGCCAGGGTATCATGGCATCATATCATATCCCAAATAATGATCAGAATCAATTGGTCAACATATCAAAGGGTTATCATCAAACTCTATCTCAAATCATCATTTATCTCGGCACGATTGAATATCATCAAAATCTATATCAAACTCCTTATATCTCAATTGTCAAATATCATGATATCAACATATAAACCCAGATGGGATAACTCGGATTGGAACTTACGTGACTAGAGCCCATGAAGAACAGAAGTCAAAACATGCCCAAAAAGGGTTATATGAGAAATGCCCATGAAGGCTACATGCCCAAAAAGGGTTATATAAGAAATGCCCATGAAGGATACATGCCCAAATAGGGTTATATAAGAAATGCCCATGAAGGTTACATGCCCAAAAAGGGTTGTATAAGAAATTCCCATGAAGGCTATATGCCCATGAAGGCTACATGCCCAAAAAGGGTTATACGAGAAATGCCCACGAAAGCTACTTACCCAAAAGGGTTAAAATGACCAGATCCCACAAAGACCAGATGTCTAAACTTACCCAAAAGGGTTATATGACCAGCGCCCATGACGGCCAGAAGTCTAAAGATTTTAAATGACCAGAGCCCACGAAGGCCAGGTGTCTAAACTTACCCTAAAGGGTTAAACTGACCAGAGCCCACGAAGGCCAGATGTCTAAACTTACCCAAAAGGGTTATATGACTAGAGCCCATGATGGCCAGAAATCTAAAGAGTTTAAATGACCAGAGCCCACGAAGGCCAGATGTCTAAACTTACCCAAAAGGGTTAAAATGACCTGAGCCCATGAAGGCCAGATGTCTAAACTTACCCAAAAGGGTTATATGACCAGAGCCCATGATGGCCAGAAGTCTAAAGAGTTTAAATGACCAGAGCCCATGAAGGCCAGATGTCTAAACTTACCCAAAAGGGTTAAAATGACTAGAGCCCACAAAGGCCAGATGTCTAAACTAACCAAAAAGGGTTATATGACCAGAGCCCATGACGACCATAAGTCTAAAGAGTTTAAATGACCAGAGCCCACGAAGGCCAGGTGTCTAAACTTACCCAAAAGGGTTAAATGACCAGATCCCATGAAGGCCGGATGTCTAACCTTACCCAAAAGGGTTATATGACCAGAGCCCATGACTGCCAGAAGTCTAAAGAGTTTAAATGACCAGAGCCCATGAAGGCTAGGTGTCTAAACTTACCCAAAAGGGTTAAAATGACTAGAGCCCACGAAGGCCAGATGTCTAAACTTACCCAAGAGGATTAAAATGACCAGAGCCCATGAAGGCAGGATGTCAAACCTTACCCAAAGAGGTTAAATAACTAGAGCCCAGGAAGGCTAGACATCAAAACTTGCCCAATGAAGGATATATGTCCGATGACTCAGATTTGGAGCATATGACTCGAAATGAGAGTCAGATGACTCGGATTTAGAGCATATACCTCATATTTGAACCAAGATAATTCGGATTTAGGTCACATGACTCAGGTTATGAGTCACTTGACTCGGATTTTGATCATATACCTCAGATTTGAACCAGATAACTCAGATTATGGGTCAGATGACTCCGATTAGAATGTGAACCATTAGTCAGCTAAGCCATTTCAGGCATATGAGTGATACCAGGGCAATTAATACAAATGATACAGAGAGAAAGGACTATAAGTTGGTACACAACTCTGGAGATATTTTTTATGAAGCCTATGCGTGACTCTACGAATCCCACATAGCCTTGGGGACTAATGTCAGGGGTGTGACCCCAGTACCCTAGAGTTGGTCTATCAAGTGATTCAATAAGTAATTAGTGATATGGAGAAAACCTATGTGAAGAAAAGAAGTAAAAAGAACTATAGAAGAAATAGAATAAAGAGCCGGAGAAAGAAAATCCATCTCGGCCGAGTCCAAGCAATGTCGGCCCAGTCTAAAAAGCTCACCGCCAGATTTAATAACAAAGAACCAAAGTGACCTTGATGAGCCGGGATAAACCAAACTCGACCCACCCCGGGCCGAGATACCAGCACTCCGCGTCACCAGCTCCCACCAGGAGCTCCCCCAGTAGCGTCGACCCCGACGCCCGGGAGTCCCTCTTTGCCAGCGCTTCTTCGGCACTTCCTCATTTCCCCGACGAAGGGTAACTCGGCCCGCTGATACATTGCAAATGTATCTATAATTTTTGATGTTCCATGCTTGGTTTTATCCACTTTCTTGTGTTTTGTTCCAACTTTGGAGTACTTTTCATATGATTTCTTAGACTAACCTATTAACAAGAGCCACAGTGCCAGCTGCCTGTTTTCTGCTGTTTTTGGTTCCAGAAAAGTTAGAAAATGAATATTCTCGGAATTGGACGGGACAAAAGCCAAAGTGCCTATTTTTCCGGAAGACATCAAGTGCCATAATACGAGACGGAGAAGGGCCAGGGGCTGGCCACACCACCTGGCCGCGCGGCTAGGCTGGGCCCACGCCAGGGGGTGGTGTGGTGGCTCCCGGCACCCCCTCGGCCTCTCCTTCCGCCTATATATTGCCTCTGATACGGAAACCCTAAGTACCCGATCAAAAATCCACGAAAGAGTCTGTAGCCGCCGTCGTCTCCATCCCTAGATCGGGAGGGATCTGAAGCTCTTCCCGGCACCCTGCCAGAGAGGGGAATTCACCCTGGAGGCCTTCTTCATCACCATGCAAGCCTCCGGTGTGATGCATGAGTAGTTCATCATTGGACTACGGATCCATGTAGTAGCTAGATGGCTGGTTCTCCTCCTTTGTGCTTTCATGTTTCGATCTTGTGAGCTCCGTTCATGATCAAGATGATCTATTTGTAATTCTACATGTTGTGTTTGTGGGGATCCGATGGATATTGAGATGCTATTTCAGATTGATTATTGATTCTATCATGTCTTTGTTATTTGAGATCTTGCATGCTTTCCGTTGTTAGTAGCTATCTTGGCCAAGTAGATGCTAGCAACTCCAACAGTTAGTATTTATGCTCGATTGTGGGTTCATGCCTCTGGTAATCTAGGGAAGTGACAAAAATCTCTAAGGTACTAGATGTGCTGTTGCTACTAGGGAGAAAACAACAATCCTTTGTTCATAGAACAATCGTATTGTTTACTTTACACGCAGTTTGTAAAGCAATAATCTGTTGCTTGCAACTTAATACTGGAGGGGGTTCAGATGATAACCTGAAGATGGATTATTAGTCATAGATGAAGTTGGATGGCGGTCTATGTATTATGCTGTAATGCCCAATCAAGTCTCAAAGGAGTCAAGATGATTAGTATATGCATGTATTGCTTTCTCGGTGTTTGTCAATTGCCCCGATGTAATTTGTTCACCCAACATATCTTAAGGAGAGCCACCTCTAGTGAACTATGGATCCCGGTCCTTTGTCTTTACATACAATCTACAATCTTTTACTGCTTTGTGTTTACTTTCTGCAAACTTTTACTTTCTTCCATTCGATACGTTTAATCCTTTGTTTTTCGCAAAACACGGTGAGATTGACAACCTCATCGCAAGTTGGGGACAAAGTTTTTTGGTTGTGTTGTGCAGGTCTCCACGTTGCTACTAGCACCGGTAGTGCGCCCTGCCAAAGCTCAGCTAGTAACACCTTTGGGGTGTTTCCTTGCTCCTACTGGTTCGATTAAACCTTGGTTTCATAACTGAGGGAAACTTGCTGCTGTGCTCTTCATACCTTCCTCTTGGGGTTCCCAACGAGCTCTACATCAACCACGAGCCATCAAGCATTTTTCTGGCGTCGTTGCCGGGGATTCAAGGACATCTTCACAAGGGGAGTCCCTCATAACCAATCTCTTTACTTTGTTGTTTTTGTTTTGCTTAGTTTTCTTTTTGCTTTGTTTGCTTGTTTCTTTATTAAAAACACACAAAAAAATAGTTTTACTTGTTTGCTTTCTTATTTGAAAACCCCCAAAAATGACTACTCTTGAAAACACTAAGTTGTGTGACTTCACTAGCACCAACAACAATGATTTTATGAGCACACCTATTGCTCCACCTATGGCTGAAAATACTTTCTTTGAGATAAAACCTGCTTTACTCAATCTTGTTATGAGAGAGCAATTTTCTGGTATTGGTAATGAAGATGTTGCTTCCCATCTAAATAACTTTGTTGAACTTTGTGAAATGCAAAAGCATAGGGATATAGATGGTGATATTATTAAGCTGAAATTCTTTCCTTTCTCTTTGAGAGGAAAAGCTAAAGAATGGTTGAATTCCTTAACTAGGAATAGTATTGATTCTTGGACTAAGTGCAAAGATGCTTTTATTGGAAAATACTATCCTCCTGCTAAGATTATATCCATGAGAAGTGAAATAATGAAGTTTAATCAACTTGATAATGAGCATGTTGCTCAAGCTTGGGAAAGAATGAAATCTTTGGTAAAGAATTGTCCCACTCATGGACTGACTGCTTGGATGATCATCCAAACTTTTTATGCAGGATTGAACTATTCTTCAAGGAACCTATTGGATTCAGCTGCTGGAGGTACCTTTATGACCATCACTTTGGGTGCTGCAACAAAACTTTTGGACAATATGATGGTTAATTATTCTGAATGGCGTACTGAGAGAGCTCCACAAGGTTAGAAGGTAAATTATGTTGAGGAAACCTCCTCCTTGAGTGATAAGATTGATATTATTATGTATATGCTTGTTAATGGGAAAGCCCATATTGATCCAAATAATGTTCCTTTAGCCTCTTTAGTTGCTCAAGAAGAGCAAGTTGATGTGAACTTCATAAGAAATAACAATTTTGGCAACAATGCTTATGGTAATAATGCTTATAGGAACAATTTTGGTAACAACAATTATAAGCCATATCCTCCCAACAATGGTAATGCTTATGGAAATTCTTACAACAATAATAAGAGTGCTCCCTCTGAACTTGAATTTATGCTTAAAGAGTTTATTAGTAAACAAACTGCTTTCAATAAAACTATTGAGAAAAAACTCTCTAATGCTGAAAGAAATATAGCATCTTTGGCTGAAGCTCAATCTACTTTGAACAAAATGGCTGCTAAACCTGAAACTAATGATAATCCCTTTGCAGCTACTAATGCCATACAAGTAAGAATTGATGAAAATGTTAGACTATTAGCTGAATTACATGCTAAGTGGGAAAGAGAAGATGAAATTGCTAGAAACATTAGTGTTTCTACTATTACCACCACTAGTGTTGAGGCTAGTAATAGTTCTGCTACTTTAGATGATAAATTTGATTTTGATCTTGATGGTTGCAACATCTCTGAAGTTATTAAGTTCCTACAAAAGCTTGCTAAAAGTCCGAATGCTAGTGCTATGAACATGGCCTTTACAAAACACATTATTGATGCTCTCATAAAGATTAAAGAAGAAAAGATGAAACATAAAGCTTCTATTCCTATAAAGCAAGAGGATGGTTGGGAACCCATCATTAATATGAAAGTGAATGACTTTGATTTCAAATCTTTGTGTGATCTTGATAGTAGTGTTTCTATTATGCCTAGAAGGATTTATGATATGCTTGATTTGCCTCCTCTTGAAGATTGCTATTTGAATGTTCCACTTGATGATAATGCTAAAAAGAAACGCCTGGGGAGTCTTAATGATGTTCTTATTATGGTTATCGATTCCTATGTCCCCGTTGATTTCTATGTTTTGGATGTTGAATACAATGCTTCTTGTCCTATTACTTTGGGAAGACCCTTTCTTAGAACTATTGGTGCCATCATTGATATGAAAGAAGGCACCATTAAATATCAAATCCCACTCAAGAAAGGTATAGAACACTTCCCTAAAAAGAGAGAAAAGATTTCTTTTGCTTCTCCTATGAAAACAAAATTTGGTCTTAATGCTTCTTCATTTGAGAACACTTGATTCTTTCGTTGCTTCTTATGCCTAACTTAAAGGCGTTAAAGAAAATTACTTATTGGGAGATAACCCAAAAGTTTTATATGAGTCTTGGAAGTTATTACCTCTGTAATAACCGCTCCTTATCCTTTTTATTTGCTTTTTGTGCCAAGAGTAACCTCTAATGAGAGTGAAGTAATGATTGGGAAAGTTGCTGTCCCGAAACAGATTTCTGTGCTTCATCGTAAAAATTAGTGAGAGAGATATGTATGTCAGCCTTAGCTATAATATTTTGTGCTTATGCCCCAGGTTGTTATATAACTTTCGTTATTTCAACACTTTTTGATTTGAGAAACAGAAGGTCTTCGAAAAAATTTGTCTTTACCTGCTGGTCTGTTTTGACAGATTTCTACCATTTTCTGCATTTGCTTCTTGTTGGTTCCTCCTTGAGTTCTTTTGGGGAATTGAGATTTTTTTGAGGGAAGTTCTACAGTAGCTAGTGTTCTAATGGAATTTTATTTGGTGTTATAACTAAACCTTGAGACTTATTTATCTTAAGTGCACTAATGTTGCTAATGAGATTGTGTGAAGTTTTGTATGAAGGAAATTTTTTAGGTGTATGGAAGGAATGAGTAATGAGATGAAGGATGGACTCAAGCTCAAGCTTGGGGATGCCACGCGTGTCACCCCAAGAAATATCCAAGAAGTAAAAGCGTCAAAGCTTGGGGATGCCCAAAGCATCCCCTTCTTCATCAATAAAAATCCCAGGTTTCTTCCAAACGCTTCATTTTTATTGATTCATGCATAGTTGTGTTTTTCTTGGAGTATCTTCTTTTTCTTTTTCATTTTGGTTTTTATTTTGCTTGGTTTACTTAGTTTTCTGAATAAATTGGTTGGACCCCCTCTTTCATACATTGGTTTGCAAATAGTTTGGTTTGGTTTGCAAAAGAGTAGGAAAGTTCATACTTTTGTGGTAAAAAGAGCTTGTTTTTGACTGTGGCCTATGCTTTGTCATGCCATGCTTGATATTGTTTTGGCTTTATGCCTAGTATTCCTTGTTGTAGCATGACTTGTTATAAACAATTGAGATTGCTTAATGTGCCTTGTATGAATCATGTGTTGTTTTAGCATATTAAAGCATAGTATAGTGGTATTCTCCTTTGATGCTTTATTTGGGTTGACTTGGCGCATGCTCACACCATGTTATGACTATCCAAAGTCACCATAGCCTTTATGATCCTTTAGTTTTCAACTTGTAGTATCACTTTATGCTTTGATCAATGATATTTTGTCGCTCTGCATGATTATGGCCATTATTGCTCTCTTAGTTTGTCGCTCCCAGTCTTTTGCTAGCCTCCACAACAAAGTATGAGTTCCACTCATACATCCAACTCATAAACCAAGTTATTCCAAAGATTCCACCATACCTACCTACTAGCTTATGTTATTCCAAGTACATTCATGCTTTTGTTTACCTTCCACTTGTTATGAGAAAACTAGTGATTAAAGCTCTCACGAACTTGATGGCACACTTTACTTTACTTGCCCTTAATAAACTTGAACCATTGTGTCTTCTATGTTGTATATGCTTGCACTTATTTGTTGGGAATTAGCAGAACCATGCTTTCATGGGGAACGCTTTCAACATTGCAGTTGGTACTTGTACCTAGTTGATATCATGCTCTTTTGTATATGGATGTCGTCGGTGTGAAATGAAAGGGGAGCTTGTAAGTCCATGGAGTTGTGTATATGTGTTAGAGAAACGCCTGGGCCGCTGGTCTAATCCATGCTGACATGGTGGAAACCTGCAGCGTAACCATAATGAGCTGTCTATGAAGCACTCTTCTTATAAAAAAAGAGTCCTATTGAGAAAAAAGGAGAAAAGAAAAAAAAGATACTATGAAAAGAGGAAAGAGAGAAAAAAGCACCATATTCCCATGGTAAATAAGAAGAATGCTGAGATGCTCGTTGTCTGCTTGCCTTGTCATTTTGATATGGGGATTCTTCCATATCATCAGGCAAGGTGTACCCCGTTGGCGGTTCTCTATGATACACATGTACTTACGATGACAAGAACTTACTGGTGACTAAACTTGAGTAGCATGAGGAGCGGCCCTCGTATACAAGGGACATGAGATTTCTGACTTATACTTCGTCAAGCATGTACACCATAGTTTGTTCACTTTAACCTTAATCACTTCAAGATGCTTATGATAGGGGCAATGAGAGCTGAAAGCTATAAGTACCATAATTTTTCGAAGCTCTTTATGAGACTTGAATCCCTACTTCCTTTTACAAAAGGCTTTTCTTCCACCATTATATTGAGTCTCCACCTTCTATCTTTATGCACCTAGTTTGAGAGCATAGTGGCCATTCTTAGTTCTATGTGCATTGTCCCAAGACTAGTTGATTGATGCATAACTTGTTATTGATTGTTTTAAACTATTGTATCTTGTCACTCTTATAAACTTTGAAGGTGTCCTATGCATTTTTATTTGCTACTCTATTGAGGGACAAGCTGAATACTATTATGCTATGTTTTCTTTATGTGAAACAAACAAACGTCTTGTAAAGCATTGTTATTCATGAATCTTTTGTTTGTGCCTTTTCATGTTGCATCATAGTTTCTTTGCTTATTGCTAGAACTTTGTATTTCATGTTATGATTGAAGTACTATGATCCCAGCTTTGAATGTTTTGCAAATACTTTGATCAAGTCTTTGATGGTGCATGTCACCTCAAAAATTATTCTTTCTTTTTGTCACTTACCTACTCGAGGACGGGCAGGAGTTAAGCTTGGGGATGTTGATACATTGCAAATGTATCTATAATTTTTGATGTTCCATGCTTGGTTTTATCCACTTTCTTGTGTTTTGTTCCAACTTTGGAGTACTTTTCATATGATTTCTTGGACTAACCTATTAACAAGAGCCACAGTGCTAGCTGCCTGTTTTCTGCTGTTTTTGGTTCCAGGAAAGTCAGAAAATGAATATTCTCGGAATTGGACGGGACAAAAGCCAAAGTGCCTATTTTTCCGGAAGACATCAAGTGCCATAATACGAGACGGAGAAGGGCCAGGGGCTGGCCACACCACCTGGCCGCGCGGCTAGGCTGGGCCCACGCCAGGGGGTGGTGTGGTGGCTCCCGGCACCCCTCGGCCTCTCCTTCCGCATATATATTGCCCTCGGGACGAAAACCCTAAGGACCCGATCAAAAATCCACAAAAGAGTCTATAGCCGCCGTCATCTCCATCCCTAGATCGGGAGGGATCTGAAGCTCTTCCCGGCACCCTGCCGGAGAGAGGAATTCACCCTAGAGGCCTTCTTCATCACCATGCAAGCCTCCGGTGTGATGCGTGAGTAGTTCATCCTTGGACTACGGATCCATGTAGTAGCTAGATGGATGGTTCTCCTCCTTTGTGCTTTCATGTTTAGATCTTGTGAGCTCCGTTCACGATCAAGATCATCTATTTGTAATTCTACATGTGGTGTTTGTGGGGATCCGATGGATATTGAGATGCTATTTCAGATTGATTATTGATTCTATCATGTCTTTGTTATTTGATATCTTGCATGCTTTCCGTTGTTAGTAGCTATCTTGGCCAAGTAGATGCTAGCAACTCCAAGAGTTAGTATTTATGCTCGATAGTGGGTTCATGCCTCTGGTAATCTGGGGAAGTGACAGAAATCTCTAAGGTACTAGATGTGTTGTTGCTACTAGGGAGAAAACAGGAATCCTTTTTTCATAGAACAATCGTATTGTTTACTTTACATGCAGTTTGTAAAGCAATAATCTGTTGCTTGCAACTTAATACTGGAGGGGGGTCGGATGATAACTTGAAGGTGGATTATTAGTCATAGATGCAGTTGGATGGCGGTCTATGTATTATGTTGTAATGCCCAATCAAGTCTCAAAGGAGTCAAGATGATTAGTATATGCATGTATTGCTTTCTCGGTGTTTGTCAATTGCCCTGCTGTAATTTGTTCACCCAGCATGTTATCTATCTTAAGGAGAGACACCTCTAGTGAACTATGGATCCCGGTCCTTTGTCCTTACATAAAATCTACAATCTTTTACTGCTTTGTGTTTACTTTCTGCAAACTTTTACTTCTTTCCATTCGATACGTTTAATCCTTTGTTTTCCGCAAAACACGGTGAGATTGACAACCTCATCGCAAGTTGGGGACAAAGTTCTGTGGTTGTGTTGTGCAGGTCTCCACGTTGCTACTAGCACCGGTAGTGCGCCCTACCAAAGCTCAGCTAGTAACACCTTTGGGGTGTTTCCTTGCTCCCACTGGTTCGATTAAACCTTGGTTTCATAACTGAGGGAAACTTGCTGATGTGCTCTTCATACCTTCCTCTTGGGGTTCCCAACGAGCTCTACATCAACCACGAGCCATCACCCACCGTGTCGCTACGCCACCCCGCCAGCAGGTTGTAGCCTTAATGACCCAGGTGGGCCAGCAGCGAGCCATCGCGGCCCACCCCGTGATTACTCCACTGTAGCCTCCACGTTGCCTTCACCTCGCCAAAGCATCCCTGGGGGGATGAAATGGAAGTAGTTCGTCCTACCGCGGGACGCCACCTTCACCTCGCCCACAGCACTCCGACGGGCTCCCCCGACTGGGTCGGGTTTCACTTAACCCGGCTAGGCCAGATACTGGTGGATTCGGCTAGGAAGGAGAAGACCCGGCTGGGCCATTGGCTCTCATCCTAGCCTGAATCAACCACTACCCAGGCCGAATTAGCAGGGTCCAGGATGGATTACACATTGGAATTATCACCTAGGTCGAGTTATATCGTTCCACATGCCCTATTATTCACCCCTGGATGATCTCCCAACCTCTACATCAACACCCCTGCAAGCCAGGTCAAGCCTACGTCATGTGCCAGTCTTGGGATGCCCCTGGCTCAGACTGGCACCATTGGTCCAAGATGCCAAGGAATATAGTGGGCATATTAGGAGATGCTAGGGAATATATTGGGCATCTCCTAAGATGCTAAGGAATATGCGAAGGAGATAAGACTGATGACTCAGTAAAGGATAAGCCAGAGGATAAGATGACCAGGCAAGGACCCACTAGCCAGGTCATAGACAGTACTTGTGGGGACATACCTTGTACCCTAGGCTCCCCTTTATAAGGAGCACTAGGGGATCATTCCCTGGGAGGCCCCCGAAGGGCTCCTCTCCCCTCTGCTCAATAGGAGAATGGGTTCTTCCTCCTCTGCTCTCTCCATTAGAGGCATAGGAATACAAATCAAGGAGCACCATTGAATACACATGCATGGCCAAGTTATATGAGATTAGATGCATGAGTAGAGGTGTTATCGCCCTAGGAGAGCCTCGAACTGGGTATATCGTGTCTCTCTGAGTTCTTCCGTATGAGGTCGTCACTTCATCATCCCTCCCGGGATTTCTTTAGTGTCCATCGGCCCCAACTTTAGCATATGTAATGACACCACCACGACAGAATCCGAAATCTAACCAGGGCAAACATGAGCATAAAGTACATTCAAGTATCCTGGGATTTTTACTACGACATGATCATTCAGAAATAAGATGGTACTCAAAAACTTCTCAGAATAAATATTGAGGGGACCAATACTTTATTTCACTTTGAACATGTACATTGATATGATTACAAAGAAAGAAATTTTAAGAATAAAAGGGACGTAGCTAAGAAATATTACGTGGACGGACTATATCATTCGAGTATGTACTACCTCTAGCTCTCTTCCTCTTCTTAGTAGCGGGTCTTTCTTTTTCCGGCCTCATGTCTGTTAGGTAGTATGAACCACTATGCAATACTCTACTAAACATAAAAGGCCCTTCCCGGATTGGGGAAAGTTTGTGATTTCTTTTTTTTGCACTAGTCGGAGAACTAG
Source organism: Avena eriantha (assembly GCA_910589775.1). Lineage (NCBI taxonomy): Eukaryota > Viridiplantae > Streptophyta > Magnoliopsida > Poales > Poaceae > Avena > Avena eriantha. The sequence goes on along the minus strand of OU342745.1, from coordinate 364,311,623 downwards.
ATCGCCCTTTGTAAAAGATTGGTTTTTGACTCTCTGACTCTGATACTTGCATAACTTCTGCTGATAGGCTGTAGATCTATGCTCAACAACGATGTGAACTTCCTCGAGTACATCAAGGTCATCTTGTCAAGGAACTTTGACATACGCAGCGACTCGAGGAGAAAGATTGATAAGATCACTTGGAAGAACTGCCTCTACACCGTAGACCAAGAAGAAAGGTGTATATACGGTTCACCTGTTAGGAGTAGTTTGTAAACTCCATACAACAGACGATAACTCATCCGCCTAAGCCCCCGCAGCATGATGAAGTAGTGCTTCGAGTCTAGGACGGAGGCCTTGAAGAATTAGACCATTAGCCTTTTCAACTTGTCGATTGGCTTGTGGGTGTGTGACTAATGCAATATCGAGTCAGATTCCCTTGATCTTTGCAAAACTCGGCAAGTTCTCCCATTGAAAAGTTGCTCCCGTTTTATGTAATGATATTGAGCCGACAGACGAATTGGATTATGATGTCTTCGACAAATCTTTTGGTTGTAGCTCCATCACAACTTGTGATGTGTTTAGCCTTAATCCATTTTGTAAATTTATCCACCATCACAAGTAGGTGAGTAAATACATTTGGATCCCGTTTAAACGGTCCTACCATGTCAGGCCCTCAGACCACGAAGGACCATGCGATCGGAATTTTTCGCAGCTGATTAGCCGGAACATGGGCTTGCCTGGCGTATTTTTGGTAGCCTTTACATGTATTGACCAGTTTGTCGGCATCTTTCTTAGCTGTAAGCCAAAAAAATCAGTGTTGAAAAGCTTTTTCCACTAAAGATTTGGCTACAATGTGATGTCTGCATTCGTGGATTTCCCTTAGGATTTCCACTCCTTCTTCCGGAGAAACACAACACTAAAAAACCCAGATAAACTCTGCCTATAGAGCTCACCGCTGATCACTGTGTCTGATGATCTATCGACTCAAAACTTTGTCTTCGGGTAATTTTCCTTCTACCAAGAATCCGATGTAGGGTTTTATCCAGTTGGGAATTATAGCCAGAACTACTACGAGCGGTGAGTCGGATTTGGTCGGATACTCCTCATCAACTCCTATGATAGAGGGAACTCTGAGGTGCTCCAGAAAAGCACCATCCGGGACCTTTTTCCGTGTACATCCTATTCTTGATAGTGCATCTGCTTCGTCATTTTTTGTCTAGGGAATGTGTTGAACTTCAAACCCTTCGAATGATTTTGTTAGTTCATCCATGATAGCTCAATATGCTGCCATGTGCTTATTTGCCCTATAGATACCGGATATTGCTGAGCAACTAAATCCGAGTCTTCATAGCACATGAGTCGGTGAATGCTAATATCTTTTGCAATTCGAATTCCATGTAACAGGGCTTAATATTCGGCAATGTTATTTGTTGCCGTGAACTGAATTTGCAACACATAGAATAATTGTCTCATTGGGGTGATTTGAGTACCACGCTAGCCCCCGAGCGCTTTCGACCCGTCAAAGTGCAAGGTCCAATATTCTGACTCCGGGACATTCATATTTTCTGCCATCTCCGTCCAATCAGCGACGAAATCAACAAGTATTTGGGACTTTATCGTTGTACGCGGTTTATACTCAATGTCAAAAGTTGCTAGCTCAATTCCCCACTTAGCAACGTGTCCTGTGGCATCACTGTTGTTGATTATGTCTCTCATGGGAGCTATGCTCACCACGGTAATATTGTGCTCTTGAAAATATTTTCTTAGCTTTATGTACGCAAAGAACGCACCATAGGCTAATTTTTGGTAATGAAGATATCGTTGTTTTGATTCTGCCAGGACCTCGCTGAGATAGTAAGTCGGATGCTGCACCAACTATTCCTGTTTTACTTCTGGCTGTTCCACCACTATCACGACATTGATGACTCTGTTTGTCGCAGAAATGTAGAGCAGCTTTGGTTCCTGAGGTTCTGGTGCTGCAAGGATAGGGGTAGATGCAAGTACAGCTTTCAGGTCCAGGAGTGCAGCTTCAGCTTCGTCGGTCCAGACGAACTTCTTGGTCTACTTCAAGAGCTTGTATAATGGTGTGGCTCTTTCACCGAGTCGGCTTACAAACCGAGTGACCAAAGTGATGCAGCCAGTGAGTCGTTGTACGTCCTTCAGGTGTAATGTTGAGTATAGCCTTTATCTTGTCCCGGTTCACCTCTATGCCTCTCTGAGACACGATGAAACCTAACAATTTTCCAGATGGTATTCCAAAGAAACACTTCTTCGGGTTGAGCATTACGTTGTATTTTCGTAGACTTGTGAACGTTTCCTCCAAGTCAGAAATTAGTGTTTCTTTCTTTTTGGACATCACAACTATGTCGTCCACGTATGCACGTACATTGCGTCCGATTTGATTGTGGAGGCAACGCTGCATAGTGCACTGGTACATAGCTCCAGCGTTTTTTAGCCCGAAAGGCATCATTATGTAGTAGAAGGTTCCGAAGGGGGTGATAAACAAAGTCTTTAATTTGTCTCACTCCTTCATGCGTATTTGGTGATAACTGGAATATGCGTCGAGAAATCATAGGAGTTCCGAGCTTGCTATCGAGTCGATAACTTGGTTGCTTCTAGGTGGAGCAAACAGATCTTTGGGGCAAGCCTGGTTCAAGGCAGTAATCAACACACATCCTTAAATCACTGGTGTCCTTTTTAGGGACCATTACAGGATTGCCCGACCATTCAGTGTGGATGACCTCTTTGATAAATCCGGCTAACTCTAACTGGGATAGCTCCTTAGCTATAGCTTTGTGCTTTTCATTGCCGAAACATCGTAAGGACTGTTTGACGGGTTTAGCATTAGGATACACGTTTAGAGAGTGCTCGGAAAGTTCCCTAGGTACTCCGGTCATGTAAGAAGGCTGCCATGCGAAGATATCTTTATTAGCTTCGAGGAACTCGATGAGAGCGCTTTCCTATGCGCGGTCTAATCCTATGTCTATCTGAGTCACCTTGGAGGGATCATTGTCCTTTAGCGGTGTTGTCTTCGTCTCTTCTGATGCCTTGAACTCCGGAGTCAGCTTCAGCACCTCCTTATTTGTTGTGGGCATCTTGGACGGGTCGATGTTCTTCTTGATCTCCTAGTACTCCTCGAAGTGCAGTATGACTTCAGCAAAGGCGGCAACTCCGTCCTCGCATTCTCGTGCTTTCTTCGGGTTTCTCCGAATTGTGAAGACGCCATTGGGGCCTGGAATTTTTAGCATGTTATAGATATAACAAGGGCGAGCCATGAATGCCTAGTAGGCCGGACGCCCGAAGATAGCATGGTATGCCCTGTTGAATGGCACCACTTCAAAACACAGTGGTTTAGTCCGATAGTTGTTTCGTGTTCCAAAAGTAACATCCAAAGTAATTTCTCCTAGAGAGTTCGTTTGTCTTCCGGGTACAACTCCATGGAAAATCATAGTGCTGTGATTTAGTTGTGTTTCCAATATCTTCATACGGTGCAACATTTTGACGTAGAGGATGTTGATGCTACTGCCACATGAGATTCTTCGAGAACCCATATCCATCGATCAGTGGATTGATGACTAGAGTGTACTTTCCTCGCCTATGTCGTTTAAGCGGACGGTCACTTCAGACAAATGTAATTGTTACTTCCGACTAGTCCAAAAACTGGGGGACAGACGAAACATTTGCGTTGAGTTTGTGCATCACTGCCATTTTTACTTTAGCGGTTTGGGATCTGAGGAAGCAGACATAGGTGTCTTTCTTGGCTGGGTAAGTTTTCTTACCATCCGACTTGGGGTTTGAGGTATCGGCCTCCTCCATGCGGACTCTTCCTTGGACTCCTTCTATTTTTCAGATTTTTTCTTTCCTTTTCATCACTTGACCATGTAGCCAGTGGATTCTTATTTCTTGAAGTCTTCATTGAAACGACACTCGGCATTTTTATGGGATGATACCCCGTTGCCATCTAGGTGATGCACGCACAGATTATTCGCAATATCGGCCCAAGAGTAGGTTTTACCAGGTTGTTGGTCTCCTGTACCTTGGACATGAGAAGTTCCGCGACCTCATCCCCGGCCACCTCCGTGCCCTCCTCGTCCTCTAGATCTGAAACTTGCATTGATAGTCGCGGTTTCTGGATTAGGTTTCTCTTCCAAGGTGTTCTTGCGCTTCTTGGTCTACTACTGCTTCGGATATTTAGCCGGTTGTGGTATGGCCAGGTCATTCAGCAGTCCCTCTGAATCGTCATCAACATCTGCATATTTTCTTGCCATTTCTATCATTTCTCCCAGATTAGTAACTTTGTCGCACTTTAAGCGATGACGGAGTAATCTGATTGACAACCCTGCGGTGAAAGCTTCGATCGCGGTCTGGTCGTTTACTCCTTCATAGGAGTTTTTCATGTCGATCCATCATATGAGGTAGTCTCGACAAGTTTCTCCGACCTTCTGGGTGCAACACTTCAGATCTCTGACCATGCAGGGCCTCCTGTATGTGCCTTCTAAATTGTGAAAGAACGCACTTTGCATATCATACCAGTTGTGAATTGTATTCTTAGGGAGTTCATTGAGCCATGAGCGAGCCGTATTCCACAGCATCAGTGGGAGATACCACACTGCGACCAAGTTGTTTCCTCCTTTGACGATGTAGCAGGCCTAGAAGAAATCTTGGACCAGGTGTCTGGCCGAGCACACCGTCGTAGGGTTGAATGTGCCTTGAGATAGAAAATCCCTCCAGGAAATTTGTTTATTAGATCTGTGGACCAAAGCATTTTGTACCCACGTATATGCTATCCGACTCGTAGCGTCGCGCCTCTATGTTTGAGTTGATTCGGTGCCTGGTGTCACTTGGTGACAGAGAGTGCCATCTCGAATGTTATCTATGGTTGCGGTGTCGTGGAGCCAGATCTCTGATTCCTCCACCACCACCCCACCTCGGCATCCTCCCTAGCCCCCGTGGGAGCCATTATGGGCGTTGCTTGGTGGAGAGTGTGGTCCCGGTGGGTTATTTCCGGCTAATCGTTGTCCTCCATCTGGGGCTTCGTAGAGACGGCCACAGTGCTGGCTTAATCCGGCGTGGTTTTCATTATTCCTTCATCCGTCGTTGCCATCATTACGGCGAGGAGCTGGATAGCTTGTCTGTCTGGGAGGTGGCTGATACGTCGTATCAACTTTCCCAAACACTTTTGTTATTGTTTCTCCTCTAAACTTGTGTGATTTGGATACAACTAACACGGACTGACGCTGTTTTCAGCAGAATTACCCTGGTGTCTAGTTTTTGTGCAGAAAATCAACTATCAGGAAAAATTCCGGAAAATATGCCAAAAATCCTATTTCACCAGAAGACTCACGGAGCCATAAGACGAGACAGAGGAGGGCCACGAGGGGCCCACACCACCTAGCCGCGTGGGCCAGGCCAGGTCGCGCCTGGGAGTGGTGTGGCTGCCTTGGTCACCCCCTCGGCCTCCCTGTTCGCCTATAAGACGCCTCCTGACCTAAAAACCCAGGGGGGTGCGTTTTTCTAGAAAGAGTTCCGCTACGCCGCCACCACCAGATTCCGCGATTCAGAACCAGAAACTCCGTTCTAGCACCCTGCCGGGACGAGAAATTGGAGGAGATCATCACCGTCATCATCACCATCGCTTCTCCATCAACCATCCATGATTCCCCCATCCATGAGTGAGTAATCGCCCGCTGTAGGCTATGGGGATGGTAGGGATTGGATGAGAACATTCATGTAATGGCATCAGATTGTTAGGGCATGGTGCCTAGTATCTATTATTAGTGCTTTTTGACTTTGTTGCAACTTGTTATGCTTAATGCTTGTCACTAGGGCCCGAGTGCCATGATTTCAGATCTGAACATGTTATTGATTCATTATGATAGTATTGTTTATGGTCTTACCTGCAAGTTGTATACACATATTATTGTCCGGAACCAAAGGCCCCGAAGTGACAATAATCGGGATAACCGGAGGGGATGGCTTTTATGTGAGGATCACATGTGTTCATGGAGTGTTAATGCTTTGCTCCCGTGCTCCATTAAAAGGAGCACCTTAATTTCCAGTAGTTCCCTTGAGGCCCTACTGCAAACGGGCTGGCAGGACAAAAGATGTTGTGCAAGTTCTCATTGCGAGCACGTATGACTATATATGGAACACATGCCTATGATTATACTTGGATGCATTATCTTATTTATCTGCAAATGCCCTATGTATTGATTGCCATATGAATTGTCTTGTCCATGCAACGCCCGTCCATCCATCCCTATGCCTACCACGCTTTAATCCTACTGTTTACTGCAATTGTTACTACTGTCTTTACTTTTACTACTGCTATTACTTTGTTATTGCTACTACAAAATTGTTGCTAGTGATAAACTGTTGTGAGCAAGATTGTTTCCAGGTGCAGCTGAATTGACAACTCAGTTGTTAAGTGTGAGACCAGGCACATGGCTTAATAGGATTGATAGAATACTTATACCAACAAGTTGCAACTTCTTTTCCAGAAGCTCATTCGAAAAGAACTCTAAGGTTAAGCGTGCTTGGCCTAGAGCAATTCTAGGATGGGTGACCGACCGGAAAGTGGGTAACCGGGTGCGCACGAGTGAGGACAAAGTGTGCAGAAAAGACTAGTGTTGGTCTATGGGGCCAGTCTAGATATCCTATTAAGCTGCCAGGAGTGACACCCCCCGGGCCCAGGAGTGGACGGGGTGTTACATTAAGGCATATAAATATTCTTTGGCTCCCCTTGTGTCGAATCAATAAATTGGGTTTCACTTTCCTCGAAAATACCTGGGAGCTATCGTTGCCCCCAAAGTAAGATACCCGGTACGGGCGGGCTCCGGCCGTATTGTCCGCCCGTACCACGTACACGGACGCCATAATCTGCCCGAGGAGGTAACCTAAAAATCTCAATTCATCTATTTTCTCTTTCTTCTTCCTCCAAACTTCAAACCACCTCCATTAGATCTTCAAATTTACTCAATCTCTCTTCGATTCTTCGCACTCACTCGACTAAGTTGATCCATTTGTGGTATTTAGATAGCATTGCGCCATCACACCTCTCCGACAGAGACGTAGCTTCGTTGGAAGTGAACTTTAGGATAAAATTCATTGTCTCCGTGTCCATCAGTTATTTATCAACTGAGCCCATTACTTATGCAATTTACATTGTGATAGCCATCGTTCTTGAAGTATTATATCTTGCTATCACCTCGTTGCTTGTCTTGCTTAGCATAGGTTGTTGGTGCATTTAGTTGAACCTAGTGGTTCTAGGTTTTGTGCTTTGATAAACTAAACATTAGTTTTATTCCACATTTATTAGAGCCTAAACCGTAATTATTTTAAAATCCTATTAAACCCCCTCTAGGCGACATCCATTTCCCTTTCACCATTTTTATTATAAAGGTAATAATACAATGTTTTACACTTTACAAAAGAAAAAGGAAAATAAATTGTAAGAATAATTAAAAGCAATCCCAAACCATTTCCTAGACTAGTTCCTTTTGTTCTTTATCTTGATCTTGTTCCTACAAAAAGAAAAGAAAACAAACAAAATAATTAAAATAGGTTTAGTGGGGGGTTAGTTGTGCTCTCAGAATAAACAGTGAGTTGCACTATTAAAATGTTATCACTGAGCATTGTTTAGGGGAAGTTTCACTAGTAGAAAACTGTTCTTATCAGACTAGGCCTCACTACAACCTCACAGGCCTGTAACAGGGGAAAATTTCACCAAGAGCAGGTAAAAGACATATAGGTAAAACCCAAGAAAATATCATGTTTTTACTTGATCTGATCCACAACAAGCAATAGACAAGCAGACAATTCACGCATGACTGCATGCGAGTGTGTTGTCAACACCAGAGAAGGGATCCAACATACAAAGGAACCAGTATAGTCACAGCTTTGCTGCTAGATTGTACTAGTCACTTTCTCTAGAACATATCTCCACTCCGATTACATCTCCACATTAGATTTTCCTCCACATCACCAAGAACATCAACAAGAATAGTCCAATGGTACAAGTGAGGGGTGACTATCAATTCCAGGAAGGGCAAGCCATCCACATCAACATCATTAGATCAAGCCCATTAAGAAAGAACATACCATGATCACCAGGAGGAGCAGGCACCAACAACAAAGAGAAGTGGATATAGTGCAAGGACAAGAATAGCTAGCAGATCAAGCACATCCACAACAAATTTCAGCAACTTTCACAGCTGGTATCAGGTGATTATCCAGCTCTATGATCAATCATAACATATGTTCTTATCAGTTAGCTACAAGAAGACTTTGGAGGGGAAGAGCCCTCACACTTGCATAGAAATTCTATGCAAGGCTCATCATTGAGATATAAAAACCACAAGAGTATCTGTTCTTATATAAGTAAAGCCTCAGTCTTTTGCATCATGGCCAGGGACTGTGTGTAGGTAAATTCCATCACGTAATTATTTAGAAGAAATGATTCTAGCAAGCACAATAATTCTTGTTATGCACACTCCAAAGGGAGGCACCACAACAACCATTTCTAGGTAGTAGAAGCCAACATAAAGAAATATTAATAAATCATTTCCCTAGCCACCTTTTGCTAGGAATCATAAGAAATGTTAATTTATCCAATAGAGGACTAAGATCGTCACTAAACCATTGGTTTAGTTCATCATGCACATTTCACACATGAAGTCAACATTGATCCAAACAATCAGTAAATTGATTTAAATCATTTTCCTAGGAAGATTCAACTAGGAATCATTCTTAATAATTTATAACTGCCAATGCTCACAAGCAAGTTCAGATCAATATTACATTGAGCTACAGGCTCAGTGAGCACCTCACTAAATCTAAGATTCAGACCAACACCCTCAGGCACTCTTCTAGAACTAGACTAGATCTCACAACTAAATCAATAGGATAGTACAATAGCTAACTATGAATTACAAATGTGCACACTCCTGATGGAGGCACCACAGTGGTAAACATAGCCGCAACACAACAATATAACCTCATCTCAGGATTCACAAAACCCGAGAAACTATAACAAAACTGACTAATACACATGCATTGGAGTAGAGCATCTAGTTGGGAACAAGTCTCAATATGTGCCTGGGAGAGGTGCATACTAGTATAAATTCCCATCTAGAACTAGATTACCAGGGCTACTAGAATTAACAACAATGATAGAAGTGAACTTGAGCCGTCATGGAATTTCAAATATCAATTGCAACAGCTGAAGCATAAGTGCTCAATTAGATACTGAACTGTAGGAATTAGGAGCCTGGACCAGTGGAGGTAACATACCATTACCTCGCAGAGGTACTAATTTAGTAATAGCATCTAGCATAAACTCAAGCCTAGTGGTATCATCACCACCATCATGCATTTCTGTATACCTAGGGTTCTAGTAAAGCATGGGGCAGTAGTAGAAGGATAGAAGAAAGGGTGGAGCACCTACATGTGGCAAGCACAAGGCTCACCGGAGAGGAAGGTGGAGTCGGCGGTGTTGTAGGGGTAACAACAAGCACAACATGGCGGCATGGCGGCATGTGGAGCATTGTGGCACTTGACCCACACTGACCACACCTGTAGCCCCACCACACCAACACGACACCGCTAGGTCACTGACGAGCGGCCGAACTGGGTTGGCCGGAACACTAGTTGCTAGTAGAGGGGGCGACATGAGGACTAGATAAGGAAGCGGCCATCAAATCGAGTAGGACCTGATGAAGAAGCGGACCACCCTATGTTGATTATCACCGACGGTAGTGACCAAAGTGGTAGAGTCACCGGAATCGAGCGTCAACAGCGGCGACACCATGGTTGTCGCCATAGGAGAAAGAAGAGAGAGGAGAGGCTCGGGGTGAGAGAAGGGGTGTGGGCCAGGACGGTTTCACCAACATAGTGCTCCAATTGAGCTGGTCGAGCCCAAGCCTAGTGGGCTAGGCTAACCAATGGGACCAAGCTCAATTTTATAAATAGAAATAAAAATAAAGTAAAATAATAAAAGTACCAAAATACTCCTATTAGTAAATTAAACTCTAGAAAAATATAGAAAAATCATAAAAATGCATATGTTATATAAAAATGCTCACGAAAATCATATCTACCTAAGGAAAATATAACATCACTTGTTTGGGTTAAATAATATTCAACTAAAACTTAAAACCACTAAATATTCCATGAAATATCATAAAATAAGGAAAAGTCCTAAAAATAAATAAAAAATCTCTTTTGAGTATTAAAATAAATCTATTATTTTAAAAATATTAACCATAAAGTTCCAAGTGATATTAGGATTTATAAAAATGAGTGTTGCATTGGACTTTATAAAATACTTTTCTTATGGGAAAATAAAAGGATGGTATTTTCTTTTATCACCCATAAATTAAAATAAATTCATTTTAACTTAATTTAAACTATTTAGAATTATTTACTATGCACAAATAATAATCTAAGTTAATCTATTCTATATAAATGTAAAGAAAATATTGTTAATATCTTAAAATTACTTTTACCTACTGAATTAAGTAAGAAACACCAAAGAAGGACAAATAACTCAAACCATTTAATCAGTTATATTATTTTACACAATGGAATTCAATAACTCTTTAATATTAAGCTAAATAGAATTTTAGAAATTAATTCTTTAAACAAGCTATAGGTTCTTAAATTCATTTAGGAGTCTAAAACTCTAACTAATTGTTGGAATCCTATGTTTATACTATCATAAGTAAAGTACATCTTGTTTTAGAATCTTGATGACAAATCAGTGTTGAATCTCAAGTTATGCAACTAGTAAACCTTAACTTAGCCTTATAATATTAAACCCAAATATTCTAAGACATCATTATTGCCCTTCCAAACTCCTATGCCAAATGTAAGACCTTGATCCGCAAAATAACTTAACCTCACCATTTTTATTACGTTAAAGGTAAATGATTCTACATTGTAGATCATGCTTAAGAAAACCTAAAAATCGATAGTGGTATAAAGTATAATATGTATAATTCTATTTTTGTAGTTAACTTTGGTCTATTTTTATTAAAACACATGCCATCATAAGCCCAAGTTGTCCGAGCAATGCAAACGCCAGAGATCACATTTAGCTAATCTTAAGGGTTGCTTAAACCTTATCAAAGAAACCTTTTCTTCGAAAGTTATTCTTTTTGCCACTTCAAACAAACACACTATGTTATGTCTTTTAAACCTTAACAACTTAAAACAAGGACTTTCATAATGGTTACATGCTACCAATCAATCTTAATCTTGTATTATTGTCGTGATTTACCTTTTATATCTTGAATGTTAGTTAAGTTCTTTGTAGACATATTTCTGTATGAAGTAAACTTGAAGAAAAACCAAATCTTAAAGAAATCACCTAAGTTCAAGTCATTAACAATATGGGTTATTACTTCGGTGTTTTTACAAAATGGATAGCATTCCTTATGCATGATAGCATATTGCTTCTTTAAACATTAGTCCTTACCAGACCAATGGTGCTGTTTTTAGATGTTGGTTTTTATATTATCTTGATGACCGTGATTGCATAATCTTGTAATCACAAAGGCAAGTTCAAACTTGCTCGTGTCCTTTATTTATTTTCTATCAAGTATTTACAATCTATTAATGTTATCACATGTACTTCGAAAAGAATGGCAGAAAACACTATTTTCATATTTAACTTGAACTATTAGTTACTGATCCATAGTGGTCAGTTAATCTATTATGACTGGTAATGGGACCACCATTGCACGAGAATGTGTCATATAGAACTTAATAACCAATGTCGTTAGTGATTCTAACACCTTATAATACGCGTTAACCATGAAATCTGGAATGAGACAGAGAAGTCAGATGGATCTTCTTCCTTTTGCATGTATATGGATGCGCATACCATGGCTGAAATCCTTGAAGTGTGGTTTAATTCATAGAGGATATGCAGCATATGGGTGGGAGCCCACAACGTCCCATGGTAGTTCTAGCATCTATAATGGTCTGTGCGTTTCATTGATGTAGTTCTAGAGTTGGGCATGACATACATCAAGGGGGCATGCGGGGTCACAGAGAAGGGCAGTGATCAGCTTAGGTTCTTATATTGGGCCCCACACCAACGGAAGTGTGGACGGGAAAGATCGCCCAGTTGTGCAACATGGATAAGAATCTCTCATGGTAAAGCAACGCACCTCTGTAAAGTGTAAAAAACTATGACATGTTACTCCCTGTTTTGAGAAGGAGCAACGAACGTAGCAGGAAAGGTGCTCCATGAAGTTCTGGTAAACCTGTAAAGGCTAACGGGCATAGCTTTTCAGAATAAAAACAACCTTTGAAGAAATGTTTAAGAAAACCTGCATAACCTACTATCTTTGGTCAATGGTTGTAGATAGTGCATGAAACACTCTTTTTAGTGAACTTGGTCAGTACGCTCGTACTCAACCGTACCTTCTTAAACCTTGCTAGATTTCGGAGCATTCAGTGACGAACTCAGAAGGAGCACTACTTTGAAGAGTTGAAGATATCTGGTGGAGACCAACGAAGTTGACGACTACTTCAGGAGCAATATAAGAGAAGCTGAAGAGTAGTGTATAGATAAATCCCTAGATACTAGAGCCTACTTTTGTAGGACATTGCTTTAACAGCAATCGTAAGCCATAGATATATGTTAATAGTAGTATTATTTCTATAATAGTCTTCAAGTTGTTATTTCTGGATTTCTTTTGTATAGTGTTTTCCTCACTATTTTGAGGATTGTTCTCTAGATCTTTTGTAAAGATCTGAGTTGTCATATATAGTCATGTCTTGGACCTATGATGTTTCTGTTGTACCACTCTGAGGGGTGTAATACTAGTGGAACAGTGTTTCATTGGTGTTATGCCAAGTACTATATGGTAATACATCATGCAGTGGTATGTTGGATCATCGCACGGAGCCTCAGCCCGGCATGCCTGGGCAGCTGCCCGAGCACGGGTTGGTGCGGCAGACATGCAATTCATGCGAACATGCCCTGGATTAGACGTAAAAATGTGAGAAGCGGTCTTCTAGCCCAGACAACAGTTCCAATGTCTGGAGCCTGCTATGGCCTTTGCCCTTTCATTTTGCTGAGCCTAGTTAAATAACGCACCAGAAGGTAACACAGTCTTGGTTAGCTAGCCCAAGTTGCCAACAAGCCTAAGAGCCTAGTCTAATACGAACAGGACTACGCGAGTCAGTATGCCAATTCGATCGCCTGGTTTGTTCGACTCCTCACATAGCGGATGCAGCAAGGCGGCGACGACGGCATGGCGCTTTTTTTGCTTAGCTTATGGTCTGCCCAGGCTCTAATTTGTTCCTGGCTCCACCACTAATGAAAATGCACCATGATAGAGCTGGTGTTATTGGACCAGAAGGTGTGTACAACCAAATTGTTTCTTCATTTCCTCTGGTTCCCATAGTACCACCTCTACCATATGTGTTTGCTTGTTGTCATGATGCTCTTTTTGTTGCACTGCTAACAATTGTTGTTGTTTTTAGGCTATGCATCTTGGTGTACCTATGGAGATACAAGTTGGCGGCGAGGAATAAAACAAAAGGCTGAGAGGAAGGTCGACAATGTTGGATAGTGGCGGAGCAAGGCCAGCTTAATAGCCCATCCAGACTACAAAATCTCCATGTTGATGGTTTTTTGCCCATGAGAACTATTGATTGATTTGTTAATCTCTGATGCAACCTCAAAGAAGGACGTTGGGTGGAGCCTGGGCAGCTTCCAAGGCATATCGGGTTGAAGCTCCTCCATTGTTGTTTGCCATTTCAATGAGTGCGGCCATAACCACTTCATCAGGGTGATCTATGCATCTAGGTTAGGGGTGCTGCAAATCCCTGGTGGATTTAGGGAGTACCTGGTCTCTCTCCCCCTGAAGATGATCTTCAAGACTTACACTGGTTGTAGCTGGGAAATCAAGGTTAAGGAGGTGAGTGGCAAAGCCGTCCTCGACCAGGGCTAGACAACTTTTGCAATTGCTCACAATCTACAACTTTCTCATCTTCAAGAAGTTGAATGATAAGGTGTACCACATGGTCATCTTCGACCACTCCTTCTATGAGGTGGTGACGAAGTGCCCAGACCACGGTGATGCCACCAAGAGGATTGTCGAAGACATCGAGTAGAGTGATCGTTTCCAATTGTTCATGGGGTGAACTATATATAAATATGTGTTCATGTGGATGATCTATGCTACTATACTAAGTAAGGTACTCTGACTATCGTAGTAGTATGAAATGTGTGTTATTTGATATGGGTTTGTAACCTCACCACTCGTGAGAAAAAGTAACCCTAGCCGTTGTTTTGGATAGAACCAAACGGCAGCACATTGCTTTTGTCTTGCTCCATGGGCTACAAAGCAAGGTAACCAATAAGCCACCACTCCAATTTCCCCCGGGTCAAAAAAAAATCAACCAAACGAACTAGCTTTTTGGTTCGAAGGCCGTTGTCGCAGGGATACGCCCCCCAGCCTTGCCCCAGGTGCCTCAAAGCCCTTGTTCTTCCATCTTTCAGCTACAGATCATGCTTTCGAATTTGTCGAGTATGCGTTCATTCTGACTAGCTAGGAATCAGGATCGTAGAAGATCTCCAGGGAATCCGAACAAGCAGATCATGAAAGATCTCCGGAGCACAGAACCAGAATAAGCAAAGAAAGGTAACTGGGTCTGCAGAACAATGCTTTATAAAGTTCCCTCACATTAAAAATCCATGCAATGCATCCGAATTATCCAACAGTATGAATATTGAAAGATATGTCTTGTCTTCAGACCAACTAAATTAAGCTCGAGCCATCCAGTCAACAGAAATGCTAGGGTCCTGCTTCAGATATTGTATCAGCAGCCAGACTCTTCACAAAAGAAGTTGCACAAATGCTAACGAAGAACATACTCAGCCGCATGGCAATCCAAATAGTCACAGTACAAAAAACATTTAGGGGAAACAAACCGAGGGCCGCCCAATATTTCCAGCATCTGTGGAACAAAGTGCTCACGCGTCATTAGCGTATGGCGACTCTTCACGCTGGGGTGGCTGTGCAGGGGACCTGCTATAGCTCCGCTCACGAGCGCGCGGTGGTGACCTGCTGATACTCCGGGCTCGAGGAGGCGGCGGAGACCTGCTGATACTTCGCGCACGGGGAGGCGGCGGAGACCTGCTAATGCTTCGAGCGCGGGGAGGGGGGGGGAGACCTGCTGATACTACGCGCGCGGGGAGGCGGCGGAGACCTGCTGATACTTCGCGCACGGGGAGGCGGTGGTGATCTGCTGTAGTTCCGCTTCCTGGGAGAACGATCCCGTGGGCTGTAGCTCCTGAACCAAACATGGTTTGTTGTCAGAGGAAAAGATAAAAGCATCAAGCTGCTGAAGTATATGTAAGAGATCACAGTAGCATGACAAGGCAACTGACAGTACATTGTTCAACATGTTGATGTACAAAACTGATTCTTCACGTGTTATGTTTCAGAGCTAATCACAGAGCAAATGAAGTTGTAACAGACAAAACAAAAAAGGAAACATTAGATCACTTATTACCAATAGAGGAGTAAACGAGATAGGACTTAGATAATCATAGGGTGTCAAGTGGGATCCCATCAAAGTCCCACTTCTACTTCATTTGCCAAATTCTAGTTCAAATTTTGAGTGCTCAAAATTTGAACTAGAATATGGCAAATGAACTATAAGTGGGACTTTGGCAGGATCCCGTTTGACACCTGAGAGAAGAATGCAAAAACCATAAAACTAAGAATGAATTGAAAAACTGATTCTGAATGCTATTGAGATTGAACTTCATATGTACTCAGAAAATATTATTAGGTCAAATTAGAACTTTATACAAAAAAATATCCCAGGAGATACATCTTATGTTGTTATTTGAGCTTACATACAAAATTATAGATATGTCCATGCCTAAAATGTTATCTATTTGAGAACTGAGGGAGTACCTTCTACCATAGCTTGGGCTCCTACGATATCTTGGGCTACGGCTACGGCTGCGCCTTGGGCTTCGGCTGCGCCTCGGGCTTCGGCTGCGCCGTCTTCCACTACCCAGGCCTCCAGAACCAATACGTAGGCGACATTCGCGTGCAAAGTGACCACTTTCACCACACTCATAGCACTTCATGTCAGAACCTCGAGAATCACGTTCTCGGCCACGGCCACTGCCAGATTTGGTTGAAAGCTCAACTCTCCATCCATTCTTACCTATTACAGCATAATCAGCAGGGGTCTCATTATCACAAATTCATGAATTGCTCAGACACGCAGATGACTACATAACAGCTAAAGCAACAACAGTAAGCCCAGTCACCAATAATGAAAATGTCTAATATATTATTGATCAGTAGACAGGTACTACAATGTAGTTGCAGCATAATATCTAAGCCATCAAGTGATGCTATATCCGATCTGTGAGCGTGCATGCTCACTGGATAGCTACATATTAATCTATCTTATATATTGAATCACAGATTCTGGTCAGTTAGTACTTCCTGGTAACGGTAGAATTTCCAGATTCTAGAATACTCCCTCCGTCCCAAAATATAAGGCGTCTAATGATTAGTCAAAAGTCAACAAGTTCTAAGTTTGACCAAGTTTATACACAAAAATATGAAAAATTATAATACTAGATCAATATCAATAGATTCACCGTAAAATATACTTTCTTCATGTCACCATTCAATATTGTACATGTAAATATTTTCTCCTAAATATTTGGTCAAAGTTAGTAAAATTTGACTTTTGACTAATCCTTAGACGCCTTATGTTTTGGGACGGAGGGAGTACAGCACTAACATATTTGCAGAATTCCAGCCAAATACAGTTTCTTTTTACACCTATAACCGTGATGGACAAGAATAAATTTCTAAAACAGGACTGAAGCAGCATTGTATATCAGACCATTCAACATGAACCTAACAAAAACAGGCCTGTAATCACTATCACCAGCCAAAAAATGAGCTAGCAAGGCCAAATAGGGTACAAAATTGTCTATGACAATCTAGACTAGTGAACTTATTGGAACAAGGTTGAGGGTCAATATGAGCAACCACGAAACAGTCCCTGTTAATATTTCCTCAACTAGGCTCATGAAATCTACCACCTATTGCACATAGCCAGATAGAAACATCATGATAAAATGTGATTATCATATTACCGTCCAATTCACGAATTGCATCTTTTGCATCCCTGGTCTCATCAAAGTCAATGAAAGCAAATCCTGGTGGTTTTCTAGCAACCCACACACTGCATTTAAAAACATTGTCAAAACCGATCCATCTCATTTCTGCATTGCACAAAAATATCTAAGACATCATTACAGTATAAAGATCAACACCATTATTGACATCTAGCAAAAAGCAGAACATCTTTCCTAGCACAGTTCTTAACTCTAAATCATTTTAATCAACAGCAATCGGAAACAACACAACTCTGTGCCATGCAAACACAAGAGACACCGGCTTGACACATTCAGAATACACCATTCCATGGGAAAAAATATGAAATATAACACTTTAGACCAACAGAAAAGAAATCAAGTATAATGTGATAGAGCTGATTTGTTGAGCTTGAAAAGGTACATCGCCGCTATGGATCAATTTTCACATTTTACTGTCGGTATTTATAAGTACAAAATTTATATACTGGCAAGTCCAGTAGATAACATGACTATGCTGCATGTGCTTCAGAATTACTGGAATGATCCCATCCTCTGCACATGCATCACTTCACTTAATTATGTCCCTATGTATCTTATACCTGTTCCTAATTTTCCTTACTCTTCACTGTCTTCATATTCATCTATTAACTTCAAGCACATTATATGTATTTAGCCTACGCCAAGCCAAAATAGGCTACACCAAAACCACAAATGCATGTTTGTTGCATTAACAAGGCCCAGTTCTTTTGGCGGCTTATCTGAGAAGCTGCCCTCCCCCAGCTTCCTGGGGAAGCTGGTTCTAAAATTTTGTGAGGCTTCCAAATTAGTTTAGTCTTAACTAGTTTATTACAAGCCTTGTAAAATTTTGGAACCGGCTTTCCCAGGAAGCTGGGGGGAGAGCAGCTTCTTGGAGAAGCCACCAAAAGAACTGGCAAATAAGTCACAAAATGGAGTAGAAGAGACCGCTATTATCAGGAGGAAATCTACCATATGAACATAGAAACCCCTAATTATAAACAAACAGAAGAGACCAATCAATGCAACAAAGATATAATTATCCATAAAAGCTTATAATTCTCAAACAGAAAGCTGAATCACACCACACCACAGGTTCATCGAGTGATAATCTCAACCCTCATCCTCACGCGTGTCATGGAGCACAATCAGTTAAGGATGCAAGTGGGTAAACTTTAGGGTACCCTCTACCCTCTTTAATACAAAAAATGACTAAATTTTTACAAATCATAACTATTTGAGAAAATTAGTTCTTGTTTGAACTAGACTAAAATAAAGGGTATCATAAAGGTTCCAATCTTGCATCTCTACAATCAGTCTTAGAACATAACAAGCACAAACAAACTAGTTACCAATTGAACGTAAAATGTGAAACTAGAACAATCCAAACTGCAGATTTACCCAGCATGTCTACAAGCAAGCACATATAGTGTTATCAATTGTTAAATTACACAAAAGTCGTGGAAACAAAGCAAGGGTAGGTACCATACTACTAGCTTCAAAATTGTTAAGCAAAATCACAAGCATCTTACCTCTTCAGAACCCCAAACGTGCGGAACTCGTCCTCGATCTCGCGCGCGGTCGCGCGCGGATCCAGATTCCCCACGTAGACGCGAGCCATGACAGCAGAAGCGGCCCTGCAAGAAGGAAAAGAAAATAAAAATCGGAAAAAATGGTCACGATTCCAGCACGAAGCAGCTGCTAACCTCCACCCACAAATAATAAAGAACACAAAATTCTCCGTTTTTGGACGCGAAATGAAGCGCAAAAGCGAGACATGAGGGGTTAAAAATCAAAACACGCCGAGGGGATCTGGGGGAGCGTACTTGCCTGGAGTGCCTCCCTGGGGGGATTGGGGATTCCGGCTCGCGAGAGCGTCAGAGCGAGGCGAGGAGAGACTCTAGGGTTTAAGTTTGAGCCGCCGCGGCCGGAAGAGGGGGAAGAAGGGCAAATGAGGGAAGGTGCTTCTAGGCGAAGGGTTGACGCCTCGGCGGCAGGGGCATTTACGGAATTCCGTTTTATTGGGTTTGGGTCCTTGTGGGGAAGAGGGACTCACTTGCCTC
This sequence comes from Avena eriantha, assembly GCA_910589775.1. NCBI lineage: Eukaryota > Viridiplantae > Streptophyta > Magnoliopsida > Poales > Poaceae > Avena > Avena eriantha. The sequence continues at coordinate 364,292,405 of OU342745.1, read as the reverse complement.
GTGATTTCTACGGTGGCTGGTCACCGGTTCGCTGTGCATTTAAGATTGTCCTAATCCTTTTTAAAGATATTTTAGTAAAATTTAACTGAATGTTTGCTAAACTTATGGAAAAATATCAAATGAGTGGCCAAAGTAAAAAAATGGAAAAAATGAACTCTTACTTGGTTACAACGAAGGAAAAGACTGCACTTCTATAAATAAAATTCATGAGATATGAACTATTGTCTGCTTTGCTTCAAATCCTTTAAGAAAAGTCGAAATCTCTTAAAGGATGTAAATATTATCACTTATATAAATAGAACTTTGTCTTTTCTCTCTTTAAATTTCTCTTGCTTTAAAAGGCTTTGGTAAAATTTCCTCATTATAGATAGGACACGCAGTCCCAAGTGCATCAACCACAACCGGATTTTGTGAGTAAATGCTCCATGAATTTTGTGGCCACCGTATCCAATCAAAGCCCTTCAATTGTACCGGTATTGTCCGTTTTCTTCCAATTTTCTAATAGTTCAATCTTTATTCACACAAGAGCCATAAAAGACAAACTAAGGTGTGTTCTGTTTCCTTAGGCTTGTCAAATGATAGTTTTCGATGCCTAGTTGCTTGCGTGAAGGCATTGAAGGGTTGGGTCAAGCTATCATGATGCTTGAAGTATTCCCATCTAGGTTCGATAGAAACACTTAGATTCAACCATTTCCAACGAGCGAGCACAATCTTGGCTGGGGGGAGACGAGGGCATGAAACAAACTTAGGCATTGTAGATGGAAGTGCGTGATAAATAGGCTTACCTCTGCCCCATCTTACCACTCACTCTCCCCACCATTTTGCGATCGGTTCGTCCCTTCCCGAGCTCTCAAGTCTGCATCATCGGCTCGACCACATCTTGTGTAGTTCTTAAATGTGCATGTTGATTATGCTTTTATGCATGTTTATGTGGTGTATATGTATGTTGATGTTGTTTTCAGGCTTGACCATATGTTGGTATGGTTGTACTCCCTCTGTTTCATATTAGTTGTCGTTTATTTGTAGAAAATCGGTGACAACTAATATGGAACGGAGGGAGTATTCTTTTATTTAAAGGCTTGTTTCATGTATGAGCATGTTTGTTTAGTAAGATTGTGTTAAAGTCTTGAACATGTTGTAGAAGTAACTATGTTTTGACTTGGTTATCAACTTCACCTTGAGCATTTTTTTCCACCATCATGTTGTCACAATGACGTGGAATAGTTGCAATGATAGGTAAAACATGTACAAAATGTATTTTCCCGTGTACATTGGCGAATGTTACTAAGAAAATATGTTTTACATACGTTAGTTTTTTCCTTATACTAGCTTTTCCCTTATACATTAGTACATGTAAATTGTGAAAAGGGTATGTCTGAGGCTTTAAAGGAGGTGATGGTTGCCTAGGAGAGCAAAGTAGTGGTGGTGGGATCTAATATGTATTGTTCTGTCATGGAGGATGAGTGGTTCCCTCATGAGTCCCTCGTGCTAGCTTTAAAACACCTATTGGACAACAAAGCACAAGGCTTCAACTTTGGTGTGATGAATATGGATCACATGACCGAGCAAGTTGTACTACTACATGTAATGCTTCGAGATTGTGATGGCATTGTATTTTTTGTGACATAGTGTATATTAACTCCTCTAGTATGTAGGAAACTAATGAATGTATTATGGTGCATGTATATTTTGTGAGTTAGTGTAAATAACCCCTTCGATGGTGACCTTGTGGTGTGTGCTAGTGGTAGGATGATACCCCTTTTGTTCTGGTGGTAAGATGGCACCAAAGTAGCTAGCTCCCATGAACTGTTGTGATGTTTTTAAGTTAATGCATGCAATGTTTATGTTCTACTTGTCTTGTGTTGCTTGTGCTGTTTGTTGAAATGTTATTTCATGATTTTAGATGTAGTAGTATGTGGTGTACAAAGGATAAACACGTGCCATATAGTTCATGACAATTAGGGCATGATCAAGTTAGTTGTTTCAAAGATTGTTACAGAGTGTTTGAAAGTAAAGAGAAGGACGAGAATGTGACAGGAAATGGGGAAGTGAGTAGTGGGATTAAGGATTGTGTTATTGACATATGTAATAATTTTATGGCTTAATTACTTATATACATGGTGCATGATCACATGAATGTTGGGTAACACAACATGCAACACTTGCATAAAATAAAATCCCCCCAGCGTAATACCAAGATCATGCTAACGTATTAGGTCACTGATACATTGCAAATGTATCTATAATTTTTGATGTTTCATGCTTGGTTTTATCTACTTTCTTGTGTTTTTTCCACACTTTGGAGTACTTTTCATATGATTTCTTGGACTAACCTATTAACTAGAGCCATAGTGTCAGTTGCCTGTTTTCTGCTGTTTTTGGTTCTAGGAAGTCAGAAAATGAATATTCTCGGAATTGGACGGGACAAAAGCCAAAGTCATTATTTTACCGAGGGACACCTGGAGCCAGAATACGAGACGGAGAGGGGCTGGGGCCCGGCCACACCACCTGGCTGCGCGGCTAGGCTTGGCCCGCGCCAGGGGGTGGTCTGGCCGCCCTAGGCACCCCCTCGGCCTCTCCTTCCGCCTATATATTGCCTCTGATACGGAAACCCTAAGTACCCGATCAAAAATCCATGAAAGAGTCTATAGCCGCCGTCATCTCCATCCCTAGATCAGGAGGGATCTGAAGCTCTTCCCGGCACCCTGCCGGAGAGGGGAATTCACCCTGGAGGCCTTCTTCATCACCATGCAAGCCTCTGGTGTGATGCGTGAGTAGTTCATCCTTGGACTACGGATCCATGTAGTAGCTAGATGGCTGGTTCTCCTCCTTTGTGCTTTCATGTTTAGATCTTGTGAGCTCCGTTCATGATCAAGATCATCTATTTGTAATTCTCCATGTTGTGTTTGCGGGGATCCGATGGATATTGAGATACTATTTCAGATTGATTATTGATGCTATCATGTCTTTGTTATTTGTGATCTTGCATGCTTTCCGTTGTTAGTAGCTATCTTGGCCAAGTAGATGCTAGCAACTCCAAGAGTTAGTATTTATGCTCGATAGTGGATTCATGCCTCTGGTAATCTGGGAAAGTGACAGAAATCTCTAAGGTAATAGATGTGTTATTGCTACTAGGGAGAAAACAACAATCCTTTGTTCATAGAATAATCGTATTGTTTACTTTACACGCAATTCGTAATGCAATAATCTGTTGCTTGTAACTTAATACTGGAGGGGGTTCGGATGATAACCTGAAGGTGGATTATTAGTCATAGATGCAGTTCGATGGCGGTCTATGTATAATGTTGTAATGTCCAATCGAATCTCAAAGGAGTCAAGATGAGTAGTATATGCTTGTATGATTTCTCGATGTTTGTCAATCGCCCCGCTGTAATTTGTTCACCCAGCATGTTATTTATCTTAAGGAGAGCCACCTCTAGTGAACTATGGACCTCGGTCCTTTCTTTTACATTCAATCTACAATCAACTGTTTACTGCTTTGTATTTACTTTCTGCAAATTATTACTTCCTTCCATTCGATACGTTTAATTCTTTGTTTTCAGCAAAACCGGTGAGATTGACAACCTCATCGCAAGTTGGGGACAAAGTTATGTGGTTGTGTTGTGCAGGTCTCCACGTTGCTACTAGCACCGATAGTGCGCCCTGCCAAGGCTCTGCTAGCAACACCTTTGGGGTGTTTCCTTGATCCTACTGGATTGATAACCTTGGTTTCGTACTGAGGGAAAACTTGTTGCTGTTCTCATCATACCTTCCTCCTGGGGTTCCCCAACGAGCTCGATATATTTTGGGCCATCAAGCATATTTTCTGGCGCCGTTACCGGGGAGTCAAGGAGATCTTCACAAGGGGAGTCCCTCATAACCAATCCCTTTACTTTGTTATTTTTGTTTTTCTTAGTTTACTTTTGCTTTGTTTGCTTGTTTCTTTATCAAAAACACACACAAAATTAGTTTTACAAGTTTGCTTTCTTTATTTAAAAACACACAAAAAATGACTACTCTTGAAAACACTAAGTTGTGTGACTTCACTAGCACCAACAACAATGATTTTATGAGCACACCGATGACCCACAAGTATAGGGGTGTATCGCAGTATTTTTGAGGGAAGTGAAACCCAATTTATTGATTCGAAACAAGGGGAGCCAAAGAATATTTATAAGCCTTAACAACTGAGTTGTCAATTCAGCTGCACCTAGAAACAATCTTGCTCACAGCAATTTATCAGTAGCAACAGTTTTGTAGTAGGAATAGTAAAAAATAGCAGTAGTAAAGTAAAAGACAACAATAGCAATAGTAGTAAACAGTGGGATTCGAGTGTCGTAGGCATAGGGATGGATAGACGGGCGTTGCATGGACAAGACAATTCACATAGCAATCAGAACATACGGAATTGCAGATAAATAAGATAAATCATCCAAGTACTAGATAATCCTAGGCATGTGTTTCATATATAGTCATACGTACTCGCAATGAGAACTTGCATAACATCTTTTGTCCTGCCAGCCCGTTTTCAGCGGGGCCTCAAGGGAACTACTGGCAATTAAGGTGTTTCTTTTAATAGAGCACCGGAGCAAAGCATTAACACTCTATGAACACATGTGATCCTCACATCAAAGCCATTTTGTAGCATCCCGGGAAAACCACTACTAGAAAATTGCTTATTATTTTATTTTCTTGCATCATCATAATATCATGTTGCATCATCATTATGTTCATCATGCCACCTTGCATGGGACATATAATTAAATTGTTGCACTTGTATTTGATTCTTGATAAATTGTATTTGGATATTTTCGGCTCCTTATATTTTTCCTCCCCCTCTATTTTAATTCTAGTTGGTGCTATATGTGTTGGAACCATAATGTCTATTTGCATCTTGAGTCTGCTATTTTATATTTTTCCTAATACCCAAATTGAGTTGGGGTATATCTATTTAAATCCCTCCTATCACTAACATTCTACGACATCTTGTCCATATGATCGTGCTCCATATTCTACCATACATGGTGCCATACGGGCTCTATTAATTTTTTCCACGTTTTAAAATCATGCCCATGTGCTCATGATGTGGAACCATTCTCTAAATATTGCCCGATCTACTTCTAGTGCTTTGCACTCCCTCTATTCTAAAATACATGTGCCATCTCCTTTATTTGTATTTTACCCCACTCATATCTACACATACACACACCTCCTAGCTAGCATCGATCTACCATTCATGTGCACCCTACCCGTCTACTTATTTGTTTTCCTTTCTTGAGTCCAACCAAAGTCCTATCAAGTGTGAACCCAACCTGAACAACCTAGCGCTGGCTCTGTTTCTCTTCCTCCAAAGATGGAGCGTGCCCACGGCGCGCTCGTGATCCTCTCTGCCAGCTAGTCCCGCGTGCCCCGGTCGTCAAAAAGAAAAACAGCGCAGCGAGTCTTCCCTGCCCAATAACCACCGCTCCATCCCTATCTCCCCCTCCACCTTTTTTCCCCTTCTTTATTTTTCCCCACGACTTCCGCCACCACCATGGCTGAGCCCCTCTCCACGCCGTGCCGCTGATGCACGCCACCAGAGGAACCCCACAGCAAGGAGAAGCTAAGCGTCAATAGCTTCTACCTCATGGAGCAGCTGGCAAGGAGGAGAAGGCCTGAGTACTTGCGGAACACCGCTGTCATCCCGGTGCACTCGCGTTGTCATCACCGTTTTCCCGTCACCGTCACCTTCCACTTCAGCAAGAGGCGCTCCTCTAGGAGCACGAGGGTGAGCTCCTCCTTCTTTTCCAGCTCTCCTTCGTCTTGTCCAAGCACCGTAGCTAGGTCGTCGTTTCATCGAGCACTTTGCGTGCATCCCCATGTCTGTGTCGTCCCCGGAGTCCAGCTCGTCTCCGTCCCTTCCGCGACGTCCTTGAGCTTCCCCGCATCCTGACGTATCTCCTGGGTCACAGCAACGTCAACTTTTCCGCCGCTTGTTTTGCGACGCCATCCACCGTCTGCCTCTGTCCATCACCGCGTTCTACACTATCTGCGTTCGACGGCTTATTCAGTTTTGTCAGAAACCATGTACAGTCGCGCCGTTGTCCGCGTCTGGCCGAGCTGCTCCGCCTTGAAGATGAGCATGCATTCATGGATCCGCTCGCTGCTCTTGCTGCTGCTGCACACACCTTCCGCCACTCCACGCCTACGCGTACACGCTACACCGCACGTCCACGTTCAGATGAGCTAGCTCGTTTTGCATGGGTCTCTTTGATTTCAGCAGTGTGCTTGTTTATCTACACGCACGTACATGTCCTGCTGCACTCTTTGTTGTTCCATCAGGGCAGTTGAACTCTTTCCATATTATTTTCAAACCGGTGCACTCCTCATTCTAACATCAATCCAATCAGAAGTCTATCGGCTACGGATTCCCCTCGAATACCGATGGATATCCACTCCAGGTTGGCATATTAATTTCAATTTGCTGCCTTCTGAACCGGAGGCCGAAGACCCCGAAGCCCAATCTGAAGACCGATCCCGCCAAGACCGGTCACCCCGAACCCCCACGATCTTCGGATCAATGTGTGATCCCTTTTCCGATACCCCTATTTTATAAATGCTATATATAATTGTTGCATATTAATTTGATCATGTCGCATACATATTGTGTGGTTTGGGGGTATTATGTCAATTCACCTAATAAGTAATATGGAGGCTATATGCGGGCTATTCTAGGCTTATATAGACTCCATTTAAATTTGTGTAGCGAACCGATGCCATGTTTCGCCTTGTTAAGCCAACATTTAAATTGCGGGGTACCTAAACAACTTGAAGCTTCTAATTAATTGTCGGGACCCCGGTTCCGCTTAATATTGCCTAATTGCTTTGCACCATTGCCATGTCATACATCATACATGCATCATGCCCGATCTTCTGTCGTAGTATTAAATATTGCATCTGGTGTTTCTTCTAGTGTTTGCTTCTTCGCGGATTAGGCCGATGAGTTGATGCGAGTATCGACAAGTTCTCCGGATATGATCCGTCGGCAGTGTTTCCTAGGCGAGCATCTCTCCCCTTCTACCTATTTTACATTTATAGTCTTTATTTCCTCATGTTATTCTATTGCTATCCGTGTCGCGATGCTTTAGTTTTCGTACACCAGTTATATCCCATGCAGCCTCTATATTGCCTTGGACACCTCCTATTACCTGTGTTTGGTAGATAGCTGGCCTTGCGAGTCGTAGTTGCTTGCTCAGGTGCGATCTCGTGTTGTCAAGTACCACAGTTGTTGGAATGCTGGCAGATGTTTACGGTGGAGTTGATCATGACTTCAAATACAACTATTAAATTGCTGGTATAACTAATGAAAGAGGCACCGGTGGGCGATATATGCTATTTGGTTTTTATGTCCACTTGTGTCCCGTAGGCCCCGAGTACTTGATATATGTTCCTTGACTATTCGCACTATCCACATACGGGAGACTCTATGAATTCCCCTTAGCCAGAGCTTGATTCATTTCTTATTTCTTGGGGCCACAAACTAGTTTGGGGCATTTTATAGGAGAGGGGGGGCTCCTCCCCTCCCATGGCCGGCGGCCAAGGGGGGTGCCCCACCTCTTCCTCATTCATGTGGTGGAAGCTCCACTCACATCAATTTTGACTCCACCCAAAATTCCACTCACATGCATTAAATTTCCACCAAATTTAATGCAACTCTCAATCAATAAAACTCTTTTATTTATTTTATTCAGAATTTTGTTAATTACTTTAATTAACAAACATTCACATAAAACCCCTTGCAACATTTCAATATCACATGCAGAACCACTTTCTGCAATTTCACCCGAAACAAATCCGGTTTCCATCGAAACAATTCCTGTTTCTATTGAAACAATTCCTGCGCTTTGCAGTCCTTTTGTCTGAAACATATGTGCTCCAAATGGTGTCCGGCAACCTTAAGTGTGTCAGCCTATGGTTCACGAACAATGCAAACATGATTGAGACTCCTCTCAGATCAATAATCAGAAGCGGGACCTGGAGATCCATACTGACTCCTGCACATTCAACGATGACTTCTGTAATTGTGAGAACCTTTAACACTAGTAACTTAATCCCTTTGTCTCATGATATAATACATGTCCGAGATTCGATCATCAGTATCCAAATACCTAGTTTGATCTTGTTACCGACATGCACTTTTTTCTCGTTCCCGTGATATAACATTCTAGTGATCACATCACTTTCTTGCAAGCTATCTTAATGTGATATCACCGAGAGGGCCCAGAGTATATCTATCTGTCATCGGGATTGACAAATTCCACTCTTGATCCATGAGCCTCAACATAACACCTTCGTAGTACTGAACCCACCTTTATAGTCACCCTGTTACGATGTGACGTTTGATGTTATGAAGATATTCTTCTGGTGTTAGCAATTAACATGATCTCATGGTCTAAGGACTAAGACTACTTCGTATGATGTTATAGCAATATAAACATAATGAATTTGATCGTAATGCTATACTTCGGATGAATGTTCATCACATGATTTCACAAATGTTGTGACCTCGTTATTAACAACATTCAATGTCCATGATCAGGAAACTTTGATCATCTTGTTAATCAACGAGCTAGTCTATAAGAGAGGAATAACTAGGAACCCTTTTTGTTTATTAAACACACATGTATTGACGTTTCCTATCAATACAATTATAGAATGCAAAATAAACATCTATAATATACAATGAATACATAATAACAACTTTATTATTGCCTCTCAGGGCATATTTCCTTTAGTCTCCCACTTGCACTAGAGACAATAATCTAGTTTACATTGTGATAAATCTAACACCCATGGAGTTCTGGTGTTGATCATGTTTTGCCCTAGGGAGAACTTTAGTCAACGGATCCGCTACATTTAGGTCCGTGTGTACTTTACAAATCTTTATATCTCCATCCTTGACATGCTCGCGGATGGAGTGAAACCGGCGCTTAATATGCTTGGAATTCTTGTGAGACCTTGGTTCCTTGGCGTTGACTATGGCTCCATTGTTGTCACAATAGATCACCATTGGGTCCAATGCACTAGGAACCACACCTAGTTCCGTTATGAACTCCTTCATCCAAACCGCTTCCTGCGCCGCTTCTGAAGCAGCAACATATTCCGCCTCCGTCGTTGATCCAGCCACCACAGGTTGTTTGGAACTCCTCCAACTAACTGCTGCTCCGTTCAAGCATATACGCATCCGGATTGAGACTTAGAGTCATCCAGATCGGTGTCAAAGCTAGCATCGACATAACACTTAGCGACTAGCTCTTCTTCACCTCCGTATACAAGAAACATATCCTTAGTTCTTCTTAAGTACTTAAGGATATTCTTGACCGCTATCTAGTGTTCCGCACCTGGATCAGATTGGTACCTACTAGTCAAACTAATAGCATGTGCCACATCCGGTCTTGTACATAGCATGGCGTACATTATAGAGCCTATGGCTGAGGCATAGGGGATCTTATCCATTATCTCTCTTTCTTTTGCCATAGCGAGACTTTGAGTCTTACTCAATGTCTTGCCTTACAACATAGGTAAGAACCCCTTCTTACTTCCGTCCATATTAAACTTCTTTAATATCTTATCAAGGTATGTACTCTACGATAGCCCAATTAGGCGCCTTGATCTATCTCTATAGATTTTAATGCCTAATATATATGAAGCTTCACCAAGGTCTTTCATCGAAAATTTGCTGTTTAGATAACTTTTAACATTGTTTAAAAGATCTATATCATTTCCAATCAATAATATGCCATCCACATATAATATCAGAAATGCCACATTGCTCCCACTCACTTTCTTGTAAATACAAGCCTCTCCATAAGTTTGGACAAATCCAAACTCTTTGATCACCTCATCAAAGCGGAGATTCCAACTCCAGGATGCTTGCTTTAGTACATACATGGATCGCTGAAGCTTGCATACCTTATAAGCATCCTTAGGATCGACAAAACCCTTAGGTTGTATCATATACAACTCTTCTTCAATATTACCATTAAGGAACGTAGTTTTGACATCCATCTGCCATATTTCATAATCGAAATATGCAGCAATTGCTAACATAATCCTAACCGACTTTAGCATCGCTACGGGAGAGAATGTCTCATCGTAGTCAACTCCTTGAATTTGTCGAAACCCCTTTGCGACAAGTTGAGCTTTATAGATGGTCACATTACCATCAGCATCAGTTTTTCTTTTGAAAATCCATTTATTCTCAACGGACTTTCGATCGTGAGGTAAGTCCACCAAGGTCCAAACCTGGTTTTCGTACATGGATTCCATCTCGGATTTCATGGCTTCTAGCCATTTGTTGGAATCAGGGCTCATCATCGCTTCTTCATACATCATAGGATCATCTATTTCATCAATCATGAAATTCATAACAGGATTGCCGTACAATTCAGGAGCTGCACGTGTCCTGCTTGACCTGCGAGGTTCGGCAATATCCTCTTTTGGAGTTTCATGATCATTATCATTAGCTCTCTCTTCATCAGGTGAAGTCAACTCCGAAACAACTTCCGGTGCTGCGCCACTCGCCAATTCATGAAGAGAAGGTTCAATAACCTCTTCGAGTTCTACCTTCCGACTACTCACACCTTTCGTGAGAAACTCCTTAAGAAAGGATCCATTCTTAGCAACAAAAACCTTGCCCTCGGATCTATGATAAAAGGTATACCCAATCGTTTCCTTAGGGTATCTTATGAAGATGCATTTTTCCACTTTGGGTTCGAGTTTATCCGGCTGAAGTTTCCTCACATAAACATCGCATCCCCAAACTTTAAGAAATGACAGCTTAGGTTTGTTTCCAAACCATAATTCATACGGTGTCATCTCAACGGATTTAGATGGTGCCTGATTTAAAGTGAATGTAGTGGTTTCCAGTGCATAACCCCAAAATGACAGTGGCAAGTCAGTCAGAGACATCATAGACCGAACTGTTGGGTCCGCAGCATACAAAACAAAAAATTTCCTATGATGAGAACTACATGCCAATATCTATCTACTAGGTACAGAGCAACGGGTGGACATACATCCAACGAGAACTTATCCTCAAAGACAACGAGTTTTGTTAACGAGTAGGAACTCGTGGTTGATGTAGTCGTACACTTGCCGATCTCAAGATCGTGAGGAAGTCCGAGCGCCGCAACTCAGCAGCGCATCCGCACTGGCACACACGTTCAAGCCACCGGACAACCTCCACCTCCTCGCTCCAGCGATCCTGCGGAAGCAGCAACTCCTTGCAGACGAAATGCCACCGTGAACATGTATCTCGCTAATCCAAGACCATGGGGGAATAATTCTAGAGGGGGAGAGAGATCCTTCACAAGGAGGTGTGTGGAAGAAGGAGGAAGATGGGAGCCTTTTATAGGAGGAGGGTGGGTGCCCCTCCTCTTCATGGCCAGCGCATGGGGGGTGACTCCTCACCTCCCCCATTCATGTGGTGGTAACCCCTCCACATTAAAATGCCTCTTCAAATTCCCCTTTAAAGTCCCTACTTTAAATGCATTAAAATTCTTCAAGTTTAATGCTCTCTCATTTAATAAAAATCTTTTATTAAATTTATTCAGAATTTTGTTAATCACTTTAATTAAAAACATTCACATATAACCCCTTGCAATATTTCAATATCACATGCAGAACCACTTTCTGCAATTTCACCCGAAACAATTTCCGGTTTCTATCGAAACAATTCCTGCGCTTTGCAATTCTTTCGTCTGAAACATATGTGCTCCAAAATGGTGTCTGGTAACTCTTAAGTGTTTCACCCTACGGTTCGCGAATAATGCAGACATGATTGAGACTCCTCTCAGATCAATAATCAGAAGCGGGACCTGGAGGTCCATATTGACTCCTGCATATTCAACGATGACTTCTGTGATCGTGAGAACCTTTAACGCTTGTAATTTAATCCCTTTGTCTCTTGATATAATACATGTCAGAGATTCGATCATCGGTATCCAAATACCTAGTTTGATCTCGTTACCGACATGCACTCTTTTCTCGTTCCCGTGATATAACATTCTAGTGATCACATCACTTGCTTGCAAGCTACCTTAATGTGATATCACCGAGAGGGCCTAGAGTATATCTATCCGTCATCGGTATTGACAAATTCCACTCTAGATCCATGAGCCTCAACATAACACCTTCGTAGCACTGAACCCATCTTTATAGTCACCCAGTTACAGTGTGACGTTTGATGTTATCAAGATACTCTTCCGGTGTTAGCAATTAACATGATCTCATGGTCTAAGGATAAAGATTACTTTGTATGATGTTATAGCAATGTAAACATAATGACTTGATCATAATGCTATACTTCGGATGAATGTTCATCACATCATTTCACAAATGTTGTGACCTTGTTATTAACAACATCCAATGTCCATGATCAGGAAACCTTGATCATCTTGTTAATCAACAAGCTAGTCTATAAGAGAGGCATAACTAGGAACCCTTTTTGTTTATTAAACACACATGTATTGACGTTTCCGATCAATACAATTATAGCATGCAAAATAAACTTTTATCATAAACATGGAATAAGATAATAACCACTTTATTATTGCCTCTCGGGCATATTCCCTTCACGAACCATATCTAATAAAGTACGACTACGATGTTCCGACACACCATTGCGTTGTGGTGTTCCGGCAGGTGTGAGTTGTGAAACTATTCCATAGTCTTTCATATGTGTGCTAAACTCGTAACTAAGATACTCTCCTCCACGGTCGGACCGCATAAATTTGACCTTCCTGTTACGATGATTTTCCACTTCATTCTGAAATTCCTTAAACTTTTCAAAGGTTTCAGACTTATGTTTCATCAAATAGATATACTCGTATCTACTCAAATCATCCGTGAAAGTAACAAAATAACGATATCCACCTCGCACCGACACACTCATTGGTCCACACACATCAGTATGTATGATTTCCAATAAATTTGTCGCCCGTTCCATTGAACCGAAAAACGGCGTTCTAGTCATCTTGCCCATAAGGCATGGCTCACATGTATCAAATGATTCAAAATCAAGTGATTCTAAAAGTCCATCAGAATGGAGTTTCTTCATGCATTTAACGCCAATATGACCTAGACGATAGTGCCACATATATGCAGATATATCATTATCAAGTTTAATCCTTTTAGCATCAACATTATGAATATGCGTAATACTACTATCGAGATCCAACAGAAATAAACCATTCAATACAGGTGCATGACCATAAAAGATACATTCATATAAATCGAACAACCATTGCTTTCAGATTTAAACGAATAACCACTTTGCATCAAACACGATTCGGATACAATGTTCATGCTCAGTGCAGGCACCAAATAATAATTATTCAGATTTATAACTAATCCCGATGGCATATGGAGAGGCAGCGTTCCGACGACGATCACATCAACTCTTGATCCATTGCCGACCCGCATCGTGACCTCATCCCTTGCTAGCTGTCGCTTGTTCCATAGCCCCTGAATCGAGTTACATATATTAGCAACCGATCATGTATCAAATACCCAGGTGCTACTGCGAGTACTAGTCAAGTACACATCATAACATGTATATCACATATACCTTTGTTTGCCTTGCTGGCCTTCTTGTCCGCGAAATACTTGGGGAAGTTGCGCTTCCAATGGCCAATCCCCTTACAATAGTAGCACTCGGTATCAGACTTAGGGCCAGCTCGGGATTTCCTTTCAGGTGCGGCAACAGATTTTCCGCCCTTCTTTCCTTTTTGCTTGCCTTTCTTGTCCTTCTTGAAACCGATGGTCTTATTGATCATCAACACCTGATGTTCTTTCCTAATCTCCACTTCTGTAGTCTTAAGCATTGACAGAAGCTCGAGAAGATACTTCTTCATGCCCTGCATGTTATAGTTCATCATGAAGCTCTTATAGCTAGGTGGCAGAGATTGGAGAACATGATGTATGCCTAGGTCAATGGGAATCGTTATTCCCAAGGGCACAAGCTTATCGGTGTACCCAGACATTTTGAGTACATGCTCACTAACGGAGCTATTCTCCTCCATCATGCAACTAAAGAACTTTTCAGAAGCATTATAACTCTCTACGGCAGCATGGGTATCGAAAATCATTTTCAATTCTCCCATGGTATCAAAGGCATTGCCATTTTCGAAACGCTTTCGAAGTTCTGGCTCCAACCCATACAGTATGCCGCAATGAACTAAGTTATGGTCCTCCTGACGAGTTATATAGACATTCTTTTCCTTGTCAGGGGTATCAGGAGCTATGGGGGGCCTAGCGGCGCCTCTAGCACATATAGCTTTTGTGCAGCATTTAGGAGAATCCTCAAATTCATAGCCTAGTTGGTGAAGTTGCTACCATTCGTAGCAAGTTTCTCTTTCTCCATGAACACATTGAACTTAAAAGAAGGTGGTGCAATCTACAAAAGAATTTGTAAAGTTTATTTAGACTAAGTTTATGATAGATTGAGTTCAACTAATCCAAATTAATAATGAACTCCCACTCAAAAAACGATATCCCTCGTGTCTTTTTGGTGATTACATGAACCAAATCCACTACACCAAGTCCGATCATCACGTGAGTCGGTGTAGCTTCAAAGGCGAGCATCCATATGGGCATCATATCAACTATATGACTCATGCTTAACCTTTTGGTCCGTGTTCCGAGGCCATGTCTATACATGCTAGGCTCGCCAAGTAAAAACCTTAGTATTCGCGTGTGTAAAACTGTCTTACACCCGTTGTATGAAAGCGTAGAGTCGAGAACACCCGATCATCACGTGATGTCTCGAAACACGATCCATAGAACAGTGCATACTTAAGGAAGAACACATTTTATCTTGATATCTAAATGAGGGATCATCTTACAATGCTACCAAACGCGCCAAACTAGCAGTATAAGATGCAAACATCTAATGTGTAAAGTGAGATGATATGGTCCATGCATTTGATCTCTATCATTTGCATCGTGGTATGATCTCTATCATTCCTTTGTGTGTAAGGCCAAGGTCTATGGAACTTACACGTTGAATGTGTTGTAAGAGTATCTATCATACATCTACTTACAACAATACCATATCAATACACTAGCCCAGCAATGATCTAAACTAGACGCCTCTAATTTATCAATTGAAGTTTTACGTGGCTTAGAGCTTTCGGAGATAGAACCGGTCTTACCTACGAACATGAACCACAACGAGGATAACCAAGTTATTAGCAACTCGTTGTAAATCAGATATTGACTATAGTAGGAGAGACAGACACCCGCCAGCCACTTATGCAAAACTAGTTGCATGTCAGTCGTGGAACCGGTCTCATGTACGATGACATGTAAGGTTGGTTCGGACCGCTTCATCCCACTATGCCACCAATATCCAAAATACATAGAAGATGCAATAACATGATCATCATCGCCCACATATAAACATATGTGTACTACCCATACAAAGCACCTACGCATAGATCAGGCTCTGATACCACTGTTGGGTTCGCAGCATAGAAAACAAAAAAT